>CM077097.1:41436859-41919704 GCA_039513925.1 Platanthera zijinensis
TAGTCCTATCAGGAAGACTTACTCTTGCCCTTGGCACACTAGGGTTGTGTCAGCAATCTATGGCAAAGTGACCCACTTTCCCACAACACCAACACTCATGAACATTGTACTTTCTTTTATGAGCATGTCTACTTTGATAGCGCATGTTAACAACAGACTGTTCAGAAGGAAGAGCAGCTTCATTTTTCTTATTTCTCTCAGCCACAATCTGACTGAAGCTGAGTTTGTCAGTAGAAGAGCTTGGTTTTTCTTGAGATTCACTAACAGTGGTCTTCTTTGCAGAAGACATACTCTTGATGGCCTCAGAAATGCCCAAGTCTGGCTTGCTGATAGACTTGCCCTTGGTCTGTATGTGGGCTGGGAGATCTTGAGAAAATGCCACTACCTTATTCTTAAGAGTAGGGGCTGGTGTACCAAATACAAATGGTCTGTGATGAGCCATTTAGACTTCTTCATGGGGAGCCTTCTGTGCACTCAAATCCATGCCCTTCCTTCTTCCATTATAATATACACTTGTACTCTTACAAGGAGAATTCCCATTCTTCCAGTGACCATACTTGCAGTCTTGGTCATACTTGTTGGAAGGGAGGATTACCTTGTGAAAGGTGGCCTGAGGCACTACATGAGCTTTGCCTTTCCCTTTGGAAAGGGCAACTCTATAATTCCACTTACTCACTACACCTCTCTCATCCTTTTGAGAGGTAAAGGATTTAATCAGTGGTAATACTGTTTTGGGCTTACTAAATTCAGCCATAATCTTTCTCTCCCTTAGGAGTTTCTCTTCAAGATCCAAGATGATCTTGTTCTTCTAGCTTATGGTCTCAACTTGGATGATTGAGATGGCCTTTAGTTGACTGACTTCCCTTAGTTTCTGTTCCAGTAAGGATGTTGAGTCAGACTACTGGGAAGCATCTAGTTGCAAGGAGATAATCTCCTCAGCCTGCTTCTTGACCAACTTCTTGCTTTTTTTTTCAAAGCATCCAAAATTTCACCATACTTGTTAATCAATTGATTGACATCTTCCTAAGATTTTGAGTCATCTTTATCACTGGATAAGGATGTATCAGAATCTGGACTGGTCTCATAATCTGAACAATAAAAAGAACTAGACAGAGAATGTACCTTTGTTGGACTAGGCTAATCTTGGATGGATTCTTTATCTAACATGGCCATCAGCCCATAACACCTAATGTCATCTTCATCCTCCTCAGTGTCACTGTCTGAATGTGACAGATGGGCCCTGATTCCTATCCAAGCAGTAGGATAGTCTTCTGCTTTATCTACAAAAGCAATAAGCAGCCCAATGAAGGCTTCTTCTTCTTCTTCTTCTTCAGACTCTAAGGAAGATGAGTCACACTGACTCCATCTCTTCTCCTTCTTTGCCATGAAGGTATTTTCCTTTTTGTAGACTTGAAGCTTTATTGAGCTCCACTCCTTATGGTTCACTCCTGAACCCATAAGTATAAACCTTTTAGCTATCATTGGAGGTCAACTAAGACTATTAAGTTCTTTTTGAGTAACCTCCCTCTAATACCACTAGAAAGTTTATAGTTTCAAGAATAGTTAAACACCTAAAGGGGGGGGGGTGAATAAGATTTCTAGTCTTTTATGATTGTCTTTAACTTAGTGTGTTGTGAGTTAGCTTAGTTAGTTTGCTTTCAAGACAATCACACAACACATATAAGATTTATAGTGGTTCCCCAAATTATGGGTACGTCCATTGTCCCTCCCACCTTTCTAACAACTTGTCAGATAAGGCACTTAACCAAATCTCGGCTCCTAAGAGCTTACAACATAGATCCCACAGGATCTGCCAGTCTCCTCAAAGACTTACCTCAGACACAAAGCCCTACCTCAGATCTAAGACTGGATCCTACAACTCAGTGATCCAAAGATCACCTACCTCAGAAATGAGCACAAGTCCTACACTCAGGCTATGGAGGATAACACTTCCTTAGATCCAAAGGATCCTATAACTTAGGCACAAGTGCCCTACAATGTAGAGAGAATGACTCTCCTACCTTAGAGAAAAAATCTCCTACAACTCAGGCCCTTAAGCCCTACCTCAGATCTAAAATTGGATCCTACTCTCAACCTTTATAACTTCAGGTTTACAACTCAGATCCAAAAGGATCCTACAGCTCAGATTCAAGAATGGATCCTACAGAGGGAAAGGTTGGTTGGTGTAGATATGACTGCAGAGAAAATTTCTCTGAGCCTGCCTTCCTGAGCTGAGAAAATCCCAGCCCTAACTTCTTCTCAACAACAAGATCTATGATATTAAGTAAACTGTTGCTTGTGCTGGAAGTAACTCAGAAACTTAAGCTTCTAACCTTGCTATTCCAGGTGAGAAATGACAACAACTATCTTATATCAACAGATCTACTGCAGCTAGGGTTAGCCTTGGCTGCTTCTTTTTCAAAGAAATATCTCTGACCTTACTATTGATGGTGTTGATCACAACAACTAGCTTGATGAACTTTCAGATCAGTTGATTTGAACTTGTTTCTTCAAAGCTATGCAACAATGGAGAGGAATAAGATGAAGTTCTTTTCTTTTTGCAATAACCCCCAAAAGTGAATTTCCTCGAACTGAACCGAATTCTTTTTTTAGCTTATGCTATCCAATGACTATTCTACCAGTGGGGCCCATCTGTAGTTGTTGGCTGCAAATTGCTTTAACAGTAAAAGACGTACAGTAGGTCTGCGGCCCCATTTGTCGCATATTGTACCTTTCCCGCAACTAATTTGAATTCTGTTGACTTTTGTTGACTTTTAATGACATCAACATCTGTGCACTTAGCCAAATTCTCAGATTCAATCCATGCGTTGAGTGTGTTTAGCGAACTGGCTTCACTCAATGAATCTGGACTTAGTTAATTTCTTCTGCACTCCCTGGCGTTGAGTGTGTTGAGTGAACTGTCTTCACTCAGTGCATCTGGACTTAGCCAGTTGCTTCTGCACTGTCAGGAATTGAGTGCGTTGAGTGAATAGCCTTCACTCAACGCTTTTATACTTAGAAAATATTTCTGCTGATTTGGCGTTTACTGTGTTGAGTGATCCTTCATCACTCAATGCCTTCTTTGACTTTTACAGTCTAACTTCTTAGGCGTCGAGTGAACCTTCATCACTCGATGCATTTGAACTTGGCCAATCTTTCTGCCTCTGCTAGGGGTTGTGTGCATTGAGTGAGCTGTCCTCACTCAATGCATCTAGACTTAGACATATTTTTCTATCTATATTATTAAGCTTTGACTGACCACTACCCTATCGATGCTTTCCTCTTTGGCATTGAGTGAGCTGTCCTCACTCAACGGTTCTGGACTTAGCCAGAATTCTTGATAGAATCTTCAAATGCTTGAGCTCGTCTTAACGCTTCTTTCCAGGCTTTAAGTGAGCTGTCCTCACTCAACGATTCTAGACTTAGTCGATTTTTTGGCTTCCCAATGCCGAGGCTTTGAAAAACTCATCTATACTCGACGCCTCTTGATATATGGCGCTGAGTGAACTGCCTTCACTCAACGCCTGTGGACTTAGCTGTAGAATTGCTTTGCAGACCGCTGGGCTTTGACTGTCCACACCTTACTCAGTGCTTTTTGGCATCTGACGTTGAGTGAACTGGCTTCACTCAACGCTTGTGGACTTCGGCGATTTTTAGCTTTTTAGGCATCCTTTTTTGACATCTGGCGTAGAGTGAACTGGCTTCACTCAATGCCTATAGACTTAGAAAATTTTCTATCTCTCCACTTCTCTACCTTGTGACAACCTTTCACAATCACTTAGATAACCTGTCTGAACTTGTTCCAAGGAATATCCTGCACAAATAGAGCTTTTAACAACTGTTAGATTACACATATGTGTATACCATTGTCAAATAGGCCTTCTTAAAATCTGGAATATTGATATCAATGGACCCAACAGTCCCACCTCCAGGATTAGTGCTTTGTGGGATCTCCAGGAGAGAGTGGGCTCAAGAAGGCGAGCGATACCCTTCTAGTGCTCGTCGAACAAGCCGCACGAGCCAGTTCCTTCGGTGTTGAGTGAAGCTTGACCTGTCGACACCTTCTGCTCTTAGGAGTTGAGTGAAGCTGGACCTGTTGGTGCCTTCTGCTCTTAAGCCTTGAGTGAAGCGAGACCTGTTGGCACCTTCTGCTCTTAGGCATTGTGTGAAGATGGACCTGTCGGCCCCTTCTGCTCTTAGGCGTTGAGTGAAGCGAGACCTGTCGATGCCTTCTGCTCTTAGGCATTGAGTGAAGCTGGACCTTTCAACGCCTTCTGCTTTTAGGAGTTAAGTGAAGCTGGCCCTGTCGTTGCCTTCTGCTCTTAGGCATTAAGTGAAGAGAGACCTGTCGGCGCCTTCTGCTCTTAGGCATTGAGTAAAGCTGGAACTGTCGGTGCCTTCTGCTCTTGGGTGTTGAGTGAAGCGAGACCTGTCGGTGTCTTCTGCTCTTAGGCGTTGAGTGAAGCTGAATCTGTCGGTGCCTTCTGCTCTTAGGCATTGAGTGATGCGAGACCCTTCCAGAATAGCATTCGCCCATAGTGGGGTGCCGTGGAGGTAAGTGCCTGGCTTACCCAGCACTCGGCCCTTTTGACGAGTGGCGCCTTCATGGGCCATTCGCCTAGTAGGGTCCAGAGGTAAAATTACCTGGATGCCCTTGCAGGGTTGCATATAACCATTCAAAATAGCGAAGGTTGGCTATCGGCATACCACTTTTGGCAGCATATAACCATTCAGAATAGCGGAGACACGCTATTGGCAGGCTAGGTTTTAAAAACTATAAATAGGCCCAAGGGGGTACCTCAAAAGGCAAGCTTCCCAGTTCTCTTACTCTCTTGTCTTATTGCGCTTTCTGAGGTGCCCTTAGCTCAGCACGGGCTAAGGAGGGGAAGCACTCTAAGATCTTTCGAGTGTGTGATGAGACCTACGTGCTGGGGCCTTGGGTCAGTTTCAAGTTCTAAGTCTTCGGTCAACCAAGCTTGATAGGCAAAGTAAGTGTGCAGTCACCCCTTCCCCAGGGGTTCTGACTCCACAAGAAGTCGGTTTCTGGTTTCAAAATTTTTGGTGTGGTGAGCATGGAGAGTGATCAGCACCGAAAACCTTAGCGAGCTTGATAACTGGAGGCAAAGGGCATGGTTCTAACTAGGCCAACTCTCCACCCCCTCCCCCTCTCGCCACTCTCGGCATGTTTGAGAATTTCTGTCAAGAGATGCAGAACATCATAACTTTTGCACTCACTGCTCTCAGTGAGTGCTTGACACCTTCGGTCCCGGTGGCCGCAACCCCAGCCCTAGGAGAGAACGCTCCTGTTTGGCAGCATGGGAAGGAAGTTGCAGTAGAAGGTATTGGGTTAGATCTCCCCGGGCGAGATCTCCTAGGGAGAGTCTTGTTCCCTGGCTTGGCAGATGCGGGAAGGCCCGACGAGATGGAGGCGCGAGACCGCTCTACTCACCCGGCGAGTGGCGGGAGCCCTTTCAGTGAGTTGGTCATTTCCGCCCCAATTCCGGAGGGGTTCCGTGAGCTAGAAATGTCCTACTACACCGGAAGGGATGATTCGGTCCAACACATCCATTGGTTTGAGGATATTGTTTCGATCCATAATATTTTAGATGATTTCAAGTACCGACTCTTTGCCACCACCCCAAGGAGAAGGTGAGGGATTGGTTCCATCAGCTTTCGTCCAACTCCATCTTCTGCTTCGAGGAACTGCGACGGGGGTTCTTTTTGAGGTTCATCACTTCCAAGAAGAGGAAGAGGGAGTCGGAGTTGCTGTTTTTGATCAAGCAGGGAGTGAACGATACTCTAGGGAGCTATATGGACAGGTTCCAAGAGAAGGTCTTCTAGGTTCAGGAGATGCCCGGGTACACCTTCATGGTGACCTTCACCCTTGGGCTTTAGGAGGGGTTCTTCAGGATGTAGCTGAAGAGGGTGCCTCCACTGTCCTTCGAGGAGCTGATGGAGAGGGTTACCCGGGAAGTCGAGGGGGAAGAAACCAACCCGGCGTTTGCCAGGAAGTTAGCCAGGTGGGCTGCGGAGGAGGAGAAGGATCTAGGAGGTGGCACGGGGCAAGATTCCAGGAGGGTAAAGCCCAGGCAGAGGGAGTAGCAATAGCAGCAGCCTAGGTGGGACCACCAGGAGCCGAATAATCGGCTAGGCTGGAGGAAACCAAAGCGGCAGGACCAGGGCCCGAGGAGAGGTTTCCATGTAAGAGACCACCGCCAAGGGGGTTAAGGCCATTTCAACCCTTTAGGTTGGAAGCAGGGCCAGAGGCCCCCCTCCCCAACCAACATCAAGCTATGGTGATAGCTCTGGGGAGGAGGAGAGTGCAGAGGAGGAGGCCGGAGGGTTGAGCGAAGCTGCCCTACTATGAATTCCACTAGGAGGAAGGGCATGCTACAGCTACCTTCCCGGAGTTCCTAGAGATAAGGGGGGATAAAGGACAAGACCAACAACAACACCGCTAGGAGGTGCGGATAGAGGAAGTCCTGCCAGGGGAGAGGAGGACATGTGCAAGGTCTGGGCCGATGAAAGAGGCCGGTGAGGGATCTGGGTGATCCACATGGGGGGGGGGGGAGTCGAGGCTTCCTGCAAGGCGAGCCTCCACACCATGTACTGACAGAGCATTGCCTCCACATCCCTAACCCCACCCTAGATCCATGAATGACATGCCAGACCATAAGGATTCGTTCTGCAATGCGCTGGCAGTCCAAGTCGCCGTCAAAAATTTCCCCGTCTCCCGGATCCTCGTGGACAATGGGAGTTCCGTCAACATCGTCTTCAAGAAGGCGTTCGAAGCCATGAAGGTGGAGGCCAGGAGGGTGTTGGCCTCAGATGGGCCTCTCTTCGGATTCTCCGGGGAGAGGAAGGAGGTGGAAGGATAAGTGGTACTCCATGTTATCTTGGGGGGCCAGTCCAAAAACTACCGGTTCGTCATCGTGGACGCTCTAAGCAGCTACAACGCCATATTCGGATGGACCCTCATCATCGCCTTCTATTGCATGCCCTCCTCGTTCCACCAGTGCCTAGAGTTTAACGCCAAGGGCATCCAGGTCCAGGCCCGGGTAGACCCCAAGGTAGCAAGGGAATGCTACGTGACCACAGTCAACTCCATCTCCTAGCAAGGAGGATCCGAGGAGATGGAGAGGAGGATGGAGGAGCTGTCTGGCCAGGAGGCCGTGGGAGGAGCTGAGAAGTTGGAGGTGGAGGAGGATGAGGTCCGCACCCGTGTGGAGGTGGCGGAGGAAGTGCAAGAGGAGCAGTCCGAGGTGATGGCCATGGAGGAGGTTGAGGAGGAAGTTCTTTCCCAGGAGAGGGGGCCGCGGGTGAGTGGGGAGACCAGTCTTTGCTAGAGGAAGTATAGGATGTAGTAGAGATGGAGGTTCTCGCCCGGGAAGGAAGGGTGGAGAAGGTGCACGTCAGCGGAGGGCTGAGCCTAGAGGATCAGGGGAGGATGTTGGAGTGCATCCAAAAGAACATCAACATCTTTACATGGAGCGTAGAGGACATGTCGAGGATTGATGTAAATGTCACATGCCACCGCCTCAACCTAGATCCGGATGCCCAACCCATCAAACAAAAGAAGAGTTCTACCACGGACAAGCTGGCCGAGCCCATTCGAGAGGAGGTGGATAAGCTCCTCAAGGCCGGATTCGTTTCAGAGATAAATTATCCAGGCTGGGTCTCGAATGTTGTAATGGTTAAAAAAGGAGACGACCGCTGGAGGATGTTTGTAGATTTCTCTCTTTTGAATAAATCATGTCCTAAAGATTGTTACCCCTTGCCTCAAATCGACACACTGGTTGACTCAGTAGTCGGTTTCTCTCTAATGAGTTTCTTAGATGCTTTTTCAGGTTATCATCAAATCAGGATACACTCACCCGACATAAAAGATGTCTTCTTAATCACCGGGGATGGGTGATACCGCTATAAAATGATTCCCTTTGGGGTAAAAAATGCAGGGGCAACGTTGAGGGTTAAAACTCGCAGCTTATTTATTTTGGTTTGTGGTTTATTTAGTTTGAATGGCGGGGCGCACATATTTTATTAGATATAAGAGCTGAAATCAAGTTTTAACGAAAGGAGGCAAGTACACCTATCGTGTGTAGTACAAGATATTTCAGTGGGGAATATCGGGGTCGTATTGTTCTCGTGGACGGGTTGATTATTTTTACTCTTCCCTGGAGGGACTATTATTTTACCGAAGATAACTTGTCGGGTTATATATAAGCAGAAAATAAAAGCAGAAAAAGCTGAAAAAGCTGATGAAGAAATAACGCATCGTTACCAAATCGATAAGAACTAAAATAACTTTTAATAACTAGAGATCCTAAATTTCAAATTAATTAAAGGGCGACTTGACCGTGGAGGTTCCAAAAGAATAAGCTCACCTAGCTCTAGAAATATCGCTCACCTGAACATTATGACTATTCGACTGAACTCTCGTCCGACGAAGGATTCCTCTTAATGCCCGCATTACGCTAAGAACCCCGCTATTGGGTGGGGAACCCAATCCGAGAGAATTACGCTTCTCCTCTCTCGAGGTTATGCACGTAATTCTTTTTACCCAAGGATGATTGGTCCACACACACAACCTCTCGGCTAGCTAGTGTATGGACAACGAAAATAGAGCCCAGACATCGATATGTGGTCCAACACATCGTTGACCCAAGGCAAACCTTATGTGCTTTAAGTAATGAGAAAAAGAAGACCTTTAATTATTAAAAAAAATTATCTGTCCAAATGCTCTTCGATACTGAGGGCTAAGAACGATTATCCACTCATCGGAATGGGGACGGCTATTGAAAAGAAAATGCATAATGGAAATTGCGAGTCCTACTCAAACGAGTAGGAAGGAAATTAAAACAGTAAAGAAAGCAGTAAAGTGCGTGTCCTACTCAAACGAGTCGGCGGGAAATGAAAGCATTAAAATGACAAGTCCTACTCAAACGAGTAGGCGGGAATTTGAAAGTAGAAAATGAAAGCAGGAAAAGCTATCTCATACACACACGCACTCTACAAAAATTGAAGAAAGCGATAAAAGGCTAACTCCTACACGCACGCACTCTACAAAAATATGAAAGAGTAAAGTGCTCGAAAAATAAAAATAATAACTTTTTCATCTTTATAACTTTATAAACGTGCATTAAAAGTGGAAATAAAAATTAACGGAACAAAAAGTTTATGAAATAAAGAGTAAAACTAAGTTAAAGAAAAATAAAAACACTTTAAACCCATTTTTATAAATCTATAAGAATGAATAAAAAACTATTAGAAAGCTTGAAAACTAAAAAGGCAAAGTAAAATAAAGAAGAAAAACATAAATTTAGCAGATTATTCTCATACACACACACACCTATTTTAAAGAGAAGATAAAAAGACAAAAAAATCACTTAAGGAGGGGCACTCAGATGCATTCCAATACACAAAAAGAAGAGAAAATCTAGAACTTTTTATTAAGTTAAAAAAGAGTTACAAAAAAGTTAAAAACAAAACTAAAGAGAGGGGGAGAAAATTCCCTTACATAGCATGGAAAACACCTAAGAAACACCAACCCTAAGCAAAATGGTTCAAAAAAGGGAACATTTGATCTTAAAGAGAAGATCTATTTATAAGAAAAAAATTACAGGAGGTGGCACTCTTGGTGTGCAGGGGAAGCTAAAATTTTGATGACTGGCTTGGTTCTAGAAGTAGCAGAAGCTGGCTTTATCTGGTGAAGGCGTTGAGTGGTTGCTGGAAGCAAAGCATCGAGTGGAGGCAATTTCGTCGAGCGAGACTGAGTTCGTCGAGAGCTGATCCGCATGGAATTTGTTGAGCGCAAGATCGACAAATCATCGAGCGCTGCTCGACGAATGTCGAGCGCTGACGCAGGGGAATCTCGTCGAGCTCAGAAGGCAGTAATTTCGTCGAGCGCTGACGCTGGGAATCTCATCGAGCGCTGCTCTACGAACGTCGAGAGCTGACGCTGGGAAATCTCGTCGAGCGCTGCTGAGTTCGTCGAGCGTTATCCGCATGGAATTTGTCGAGCACAAGATCGATGAATCGTCGAGCACTGCTCGACAAACGTCAAGCGCTGCTCGACGAACGTCGAGAGCTGATGCTGGGGAATCTCATCGATCTCAGAAGGCAGTAATTTCATCAGCGTAAGATCGACTAATCGTCGAGCGCTGGCGCTGGGGAATCTTGTCGAGCAATGCTCAACGAACGTCGAGTGCTGACGCTGGTATTAACTTCGTCGAGCGCAGCTCGGCGAATGGAGACTATTTCTGTGCAGGACGTAGATCTTTGCTGTAATCAAAGTAACACGCCCCGGTCACGGGCATGACATGAAGTACACGGGCGTTTACTTCGGTTTTTAGACAGTTTTCTGAAAAATTTCAGAAAACGAAAAGAAACTAAGTTAGAAGATGTATATACAAAAAAAGGAACATTTTATTGAACAAAACTTTAAAAATAATGAAAATGAACTAAAACGACTTAAATATAGTTCGTAAAAATACGAATATCTAATACTTATCAAATACCCCCATACTTAAGCTTTTGCTATTCCAGAGCAAAAGTTGGAGATATACTTATAAGGAATTAAAAGAAATCCTAAATTTAGCTACCGCTTAAATTAATTAAAAGAAAGATCAAAATAAATATCCGGGGTATAAAAGTTAAGTCCTAAATTATGACAAAAATTTAAATAGAGGAAAAGTTTCAGCTAAAAACTTCTCGATATAATCAAATAGAAAGCAAAAATTGTATTTGTTAGGTTAACAAAAATAAATGAAATTATACGAACTTTAGCTTGTAAGAATTAAAGGAAATAATGCAATTTAAAAATTATTCTCTAAAAAAGATTTTAAAATTAAGTTTAGAATCATTGAAATTGGCTAAGGGTTTTGTTTTAATTTATGAAGAGGACTTGGGTTTAGAGGTGAGGTAATTTTTTTCTCAAACCTCTAATGAATTTTTTTTTTGATGTTTTAAGTTTAGAAAAATGAAATCTTATTTTCCATAACATTCTATTTTTTTGAACAACTTCATATAACCCAATGTATATGTATAAGAGTAATGAATTTTATCCTTTTACTCTGTAACATATAATCTTTTAAAATATTGGATGCCTAGATTTACGAAACGAAATCTTATTCCCATTGACATAAGTTCTTTTAAGGATAAAAATTTAATCATGCCAAGTAAGACATGAAAAAATGGGAGATGGGTATATTTTTTCAAGAAGAAAACTAGATTTTAATAAAAAAATTCTAGAGCAAATTTTTCCAAATTGAACGTTCCTATATTTCAGAAAAAAAGCTTGGTGTAAACATAATTGAAGTCTAAGGTTGTTATGTTTTAACAAAATATATGTGCAATTATTTATATAAACTAGAAGTGGTGCTAAAAACAAAACCCTTATTTTAAAAATAAATAAAAGCATAATAAATTTTTTAAAATTAAATTCCAGATATCTAAATCTATCAATCTCTAATTAATAAACGAATAGTAAATAAAGAACTAATAAAATTCACTAATAAATAAACTCGAAACAAAATTTTTGGAAAGCAAGGAGGTTAAGAATGGTGAATTCGTTTTATTTATTTCATAATAATTTTTTTTGGATTTTTTAGAGTTATGATCTTTTTTTTTGAAATTTTTATATTTTTTCTAATTAATTTTTTTTTAGATTTTTAAATAAGTATTTACGAGAGAGGAAAAGTTAAATTATTTACAAAGATGAGAGAAAAAAAGGAAGAGGGGAAAAAGAATATTTACAATAATTATTTACAAAGAATATTTACAAAGTAAAAAATTGTTTTTGGTATTTTTGTTTTATATTTTTTTGTTTTTTTACATTTTTTGATGGTAGAATAAATTTTTTTTTGGAGTTTTAATTTTGTATATATTTTTTAATGATTGCAGAATATACAAGTGCGGGAAAATGATAGTACAAAAAAATAGGAAAATACCCTCATACTTAATTCCAAGATTGTCCCCAATGTTGCAAGATAAGTATGAGGAACGAAATAAAATAAAATGTAGTATTTAAAAAAATAAAGAAGGAGGGTAGAAACTTCCCTGAAATGACTTTGGGTAGGCCAGTTTGGAAACCCTGAATTATTATGAAAAAAAAGAAGGAAAGAGAAAACAATTCCATTTATATGGAATTTATTTGGTGGCACGAAGATTGTATTTCTACTATTCGCCTTATTTATCTATTTATTAACTCGACTTGGCTATATGTTTCCGGGTGGTAAGGGGTGACAAGTGCGTGTGTGAGTCGTAATTTACTAACGTCTTAGTTATATGAGCGCAATAGAAATGCATTCCCCTATCACCTAAAATAACGTGAGGCGTGTCAAAGATAGAAAACAAATATATAACTCTTAAAAAAAAACTTTTTTGGGGGGTTTTTTGGAAAAAGTTTAAATAAAATATATAAAGAAAAATAAATATTTTTTTGGTTTTTAGTTTTTTTAGATTCTTTTAGTCTTTTGGTATTTAGATTTTTTAGTTTTTTAGTTTTTTTTGGTTTTTTGATTATTTAGTTTTTTAGATTTTTTGTTTTTTAGATTTTTTGTTTTTTAGTTTTTTTTAAATTTTTTTAGGAAACGGCGCCATTTCATTTTTTATATAGATGGGCTGCATATATGAAATAATAATAATAATATAATTTTTTTTAAAAGTTTTGATTTTTTTAGGTAGTTTTATTATTATTATTATTATTTGTTGCCTTTTTTGTTATATATATAAATAAAAATAGGTAAAAGTAATAGTTTTTCAGAGTTCGAAATAACAACACGAAAATTCCCCGGTAAAGACGCCAAAAACTTGATGGTTAAAACTCGCGGCTAATTTATTTTGGTTTCTGGTTTATTTAGTTTGAATGGCGGGGCACACCGATTTTATTAGATATAAAAGTTGAAACCGAGTTTTAACGAAAGGAGGCAAGTACACCTATCGCGTGTTGTACAAGATATTCCGGTGGGGAATATCAGGGTCATATTGTTCTCGGGGATGGGTTGATTATTTTTACTCTTCCCTGGAGGGACTATTATTTTACCGAAGATAACTTGTCGGGTTATATATAAGCAGAAAATAAAAGCAAAAAAAGCTGAAAAAAGTCGATGAAGAAATAACACAGCTGTACCGAATCGATAAGAACTAAAATAACTTTTAATAACTAGAGATCCTAAATTTCAAATTAATTAAAGGGCGACTTGGCCGTGGAGGTTCCAAAAGAATGAGCTCACCTAGCTATAAGAATCGCTCACCTGAACATTAAGTCTATTCAACCGAACTCTTGTTTGACGAAGGATTCCTCTTAATGCCTGCATTACGCTAAGAACCCCACTATTGGGTGGGGAACCCAATTCGGGAGAATAAAGCTTCTCCTCTCTCGAGGTTATGCACGCAATTCTCTTTACCCAAAGATGATCGGTCCATACACACGGCCTCTCGGCTAGCTAGCGTATGGACAATAGAAATAGTGCCCACACATCGATATGGTGTCCTACGCGTCGTAGACCCGGGGCAATTCTTAAGTGCTTTAATTAACGAGAAAAAGAAGACCTTTAATTATATAAAAAATTTTATCAGTCTCAATGCTCTTCGATACAGAGGGATAAGAACGATTGGCCACTCATCGGATTGAGGACGGCTATTGAAAAGAAAATGCGTAATTGAAATTGCGAGTCCTACTCAAACGAGTAGGCAGGAAATTAAAGCAGTAAAGTGCGAGTCCTACTCAAATGAGTCGGCGGGAAATGAAAGCATTAAAATGACAAGTCCTACTCAAAAGATTAGGCGGGAATTTGAAAGCATCTACTCAAACGAGTAGGCGGGAAATTACGAGTCCTACTCAAACGAGTAAGCGGGAAATAAATGCACACACACACACACACACTCTACATAATTTGAAGAAAGCAGTAAATAAACCGTTAAAAGAAAGCAAAAATGAAAGCAGGAAAAGCTATCTCATACACACACGCACTTTACAAAAATTAAAGCAAGCGATAAAGAAAGCGATATAAGACTAACTCCTACACGCACGCACTCTACAAAAATATGAAAAAGCAAAGTGCTCGAAAAATAAAAATAACAACTTTTCATCCTTATAACTTAATAAATCTTCATAAAAAGTGGAAATAAAAATTAATGGAACAAAAAGTTTATGAAATAAAGAGTAAAACTAAGTTAGAGAAAAACAAAAACACTTTAAACCCACTTTAATAAATCCATAAGAATGAATAAAAAGCTATTAGAAAGCATGAAAGCTAGAAAGGCTAAGTAAAATAAAGAAGAAAAACATAAATTTTGCAGATTATTCTCACACACACACACACCTATTTTAAAGAGAAAATAAAAAGACAAAAAGATCACTTAAGTAGGGACACTCAAATGCATTCTAATACACAATAAGAAGAGAAAATCTAGAACTTTTATTAAGTTAAAAAAGAGTTACAGAAAAGTTAAAAACAAAAACTAAAGAGAGTGGGAGAAAATTCCCTTACATAGCATGGAAAACACTTAAGCAGCACCTACCCTAAGCAAAAGGATTCAAAAAAGGGAACATTTGATCTTACAGAGAAGATCTATTTATAAGCAAAAAATTACAGGAGGTGGCACTCTTGGTGTGCAGGGGAAGCTAAAATTCTGATGACTGGCCTGATTCTAGAAGCAGCGGGAGCGGGCTTTATCTGGTGAAGGCATTGAGAGGTTGTTGGAAGCAAAGCATCGAGTGGAGGAAATTTCGTCGAGCACGGCTGAGTTTGTCAAGAGCTGATCCGCATGAAATTTGTCGAGCGCAAGATCGACGAACATCGAGCGCTGCTCGACGAACGTCGAGCACTGACGCTAGGAATCTCGATGAGCTCAGAAGGAAGTAATTTCATCGAGTGTAAGATCGACAAATCGTCGAGCGCTGGCGTTTGGGAATATCGTCGAGCGCTGCTCGACGAACGTCGAGCACTGACGCTGGGAAATCTCATCGAGCGCTGTTGAGTTCGTCGAGCGCTGATCCACATGGAATTTGTCGAGTGCAAGATCGACGAATCGTCGAGCGTTGCTCGATGAACGTCGTGTACTGATGTTGGGGAATCTCGTCGAGTCAGAAGGCAGTAATTTCATCGAGCGCAAGATCGACGAATCATCGAGCACTAGCGCTGGGGAATCTCATCGAGCGCTGCTCGACGAATGTCGAGCGATGCTCGATGAACGTCGAGCGCTGAAGCTGGGAAATCTCGTCGAGCACTGCTGAGTTTGTCGAGTGCTGATCCGAATGGAATTTTTCGAGTCCAATATCGACGAATCGTCGAGCGCTAACGCTGGGGAATCTCACCGAGCTCAGAAGGCAGCAATTTTGTGGAGCGCAAAATTGATGAATCGTCGAGCGCTGGTGCTGGGGAATCTCGTCGAGCGCTGCTCGACGAACGTCGAGCGCTGACGCTGGGATTAACTTTATCAAGTGCAGCTCAACGAACGTCGAGCACAGCTCGGCAAATCAACGAGCGCAGCTCAACGAATAACGACTATTTCTGTGCAGGAAGCGGATCTTTGCTGTAATCAAAGTAAAACTCCCCGGTCACAGGCGTTACATGAAGTACACGGGCGTGTACTTTGGTTTTTAGATTGTTTTCTGTTAAATTTCAAAAAACAAAAAGAAGCTAAGTTAGAAGATGTATATACAAAAAAGGAACATTTTATTGAACCAAACTAACTAAAAATAACAAAAATGAACTAAAATGACTTAAATATAGTACGTAAAAATACGTATATCTACAACTTATCAAACGTATGAAAGGATGATGGACCGGGTCTTCCGGGAGCAGAAGCGGAGGAACTTGGAGGTGTACTTTCAGCTTTCAAGACACACGACACAAGCACACACGAGTTTTATATTGGTTCCCCAGATTAAGGGTACATCCACTATTCCTCCCACCTCCTTAACAGTATGTTAGATAAGACACTTCTCCAAATCTCAATACCTTAGAGATTACAACACAGATTCATAAGGATCTCTCAATCTCCTCCAAGACTTACCTCAGGCACAAGGCCCTACCTTAGAGCAAACTGCTACTATAGCTCAGTGATCAGCAGATCACCTACCTCAGACTAAATCAATAGTCCTACACTCAGGCTAGGAGGATAACTCTACAACTCAGAGAGTAAAATTCTCCTACAGCTCAGATCTGAACCAGATCCTACCTCAGGCCAAATGCACTATCTCAGGCACACATGCCCTATAACTCAGATCCACACAAGGATCCTACCTCAGGCACACAGGCCCTACAACTTAGATCCACAACTGGATCCTACCTCAGCCTTTATAAACCAGGCCTATAACTCAGATCCAAAAGGATCCTATAAAAGAAAGAGTTTTGGTTGATGTTGATTTGATACCAGTGAAGTTTCTCTGTATCTTCTTCTTCCTGAGCTGAGTTTACCACAACCCTACCTTCTTGACTATAGAAACCAGATGCTCTGCTTCTTCAACCTGCTGTAGCTGATCAAAATGACTATAGCTAACAGTAAGAACTTTTAGTTCAGTGGGTTTGAATCTTCAGCTTCAAGCTTTGAAACTTTGCTGACTCATGTTGATGTCAGTATCTGTGGACTTATCCAATTTCTCAGTTTCATCCCAGGCGTTAAGTGCATTGAGTGAATGGCATTCACTCAGTGCTTTTGGACTTAGCCAACTTCTTCTGCACTGTCATGCGTTGAGTGCATTGAGTGAACTGGCTTCACTCAATGAATCTGGACTTAGCCAATTTCTTCTGCACTACCAAGTGTTGAGTGCTTTGAGTAAATGTCCTTCACTCAACACTTTTGTCCTTGGACAATCTTCCTTTTGCTTCAATCGTTGAGTGCGTTGAGTGAGTCTTCATCACTCAACGCTTCTGGACTTAGCCGCTTCACTGACTACCTGTCTTCATGCATGCTGAGGCGTTGAGTGAACTGGCTTCACTCAATGCTTCTGCCTTTGCCTAACTACTTGTTGATGAGGCGTTGAGTGAACTGCCTTCACTCAATGCTTCTATACTTAGCCATTCTTCTTGATGAGCTTGCATTGAGTGAGCTTTCCTCACTCAACGCATCTGGACTTAGATAGATTTTTCTGTCTATCTTTCCTTAGGCTTTGACTGATCATTGCTCTGTCGACACCTTCTTCTTTGGCTTTGAGTGAGCTGTCCTCACTCAATGATTCTGTACTTAGCCAGAATTCTTGACAGAATCTTCAAATGCTTGAGCTTGTCTCAACGCTTCTTTTTCAGTCATTGAGTGAGCTATCCTCACTCAACGATTCTTGACTAAGTCGATTTTTCTGTTTCCCAATGCTGAGGCTTTGACAAACTCAGCTATACTCAAAGCCTCTTGTTATATGCCGTTGAGTGAACTTCCTTCACTCAATGCCTGTGGACTTAGCCGCATTTCTATCTTACAAACTGCTGGTCTTTGACAGTCTACACCTTACTAAATGCTTTTTGGCATCTAGCGTTGAGTGATCTGGCTTCACTCAATGCCTGTGGACTTAGACGATTTTCAGTCTTTCCAGCATCCTTCCTTGGCATCCAACATTGAGTGAACTTGCTTCACTCAACACTTATGGACTTAGACAGACTTCTGTCTCTCCACCTTTCTACCTTATGAACACCTATTACAAACACTTAGATAACTTGTCTAAAATTGTTCCAAGGAACATCCTGCATATGATGAACTTGAACAACATCAAATACAACTATGCTCTTAGGTTGATAGTGATGAATCTTCAAATCAAGTCTATGGAATATTGAGGGATATATTCCCAAAAATCTCCCCCTTTTTGAAGAAGACAGAACAACAAGCAATACTAAGAAGCATTTACTCATAAAGCATATAAATTTAGAAGCAGCTGTAAGCTTTCTCAGACCACTTGAAAATTCAAAGCAGCTTACAGCTCTCCTCACTACTTAAAACTTAAGTGGAGGACTTTCCTCAAACCACTTGAGGGTGAAAACATAATATACAATGGTTCAACATTGCTCTCTTCATATTACTTGAATGTTTCCAAGTAATATGCACTCTTCAGTATTCTACATCTCCCCCTTGGCATGTATTACACACCATCTCCCTTTTTGATATGCCACTGGAATTACTAAGTATTGCAATTGCTCTACTCAGTATTGCTCAACTCCTCCCATTAGGGTTGTATTGCACCCATCTCCCCCTTTCTGGCTTCTTCACAAACAGTTTTCCTAATGAGGGAGGTGAGGGGATCATGCACCAGAGAATTTAGCTCTCTATCTTAGCCATAATCCCGTGTTGATACCACTAGAGAAATTATCTTCATGATTAAACTACTTGACTAGGAGTCATATCTTTTGTGTTGATACCCTGAAACAACACATCACTGCATCCACTTGAGCTAGCTGCTAACATTGTACCACTTGAGTCAATGCCACTCTTATACCACTTAAAGCTTCTGCAGATTGTAGCTATAGTAAAGGAGGTGCTGGATTTTCCTCTTGTCCTACAGTAGTATGTATTTACAGCAACAACAATGACTGCACAACAGCAGCCATCCACTAGGGTTGATCTCCCCCTTAGACTGTATATAGTCCTGATAACCTGCTGATCAGCTGTGATGATCTTTGATCTACTGCATCTGCTGGCTGCCTCTTAACAGGAAGCTCAACTTGTTCCTACAACTGCTGAATTTGCTCCCCCTCAATTGGAGCATCTTCTATCTTATCTTTACTGTACACTTGTGTCCATCTTAGTCTTGATACCATTTGATATCAATTGATAGTCTTGATGTCAAGTGACAGACTTAATACCATTTTGGAGACTTGTCTACCTGCAAGAAAGGTGAGTTCTACAAAAGAAATATTACATGGAGAAACTGAAGCTATACCAAGTTCAACATGCCCAACTCAACCTCTAAGGTGTTGAACTTGACTTTATCTTGTGGCTTAGTAAAAATATCAGCCACTTACTTATCTGTGGACGCAAACTCAAGACAGATATCTTTCTTTTCCACAAGTTCCCTAATAAAATGATACATAATCTCAATATGCTTAGTCTTACTATGAGAGATAGAATTCCTAGCAATTGAGATTGCACTAGTAGAATTATAGAACTTGGGGGGTTCTACTTATGTAAAGGTTATAGTCCTGGAGCTGATGCTAGATCCACAACAACTATGCACAGTAGCTACCTGCTGAGATATATTCACACTCAGGTGTTGAGATTGCAACACTGGTCTGTTTATTGCTACTCCAATACACTAATCTTCCACCCAAGAATTGACCGGTGCCTGATGTGCTCTTCCTGTCCTCTTTGCAGCCTGCAAAATCTGCATCTAATAGGCTGTTAGTTTAAAATCCCTATTTCTAGGGTACCATAGGCCAAGATCTGGTGTGCCCTTAAGATACCTCAAAATCCTCTTTGCAGCAAAGAAGTGAGATTCTTTAGGGCTAGCCTGATACCTAACACAAACATATGTAAAATAAATGATGTCTTGCCTACTTGTAGTAAGATATAGAAGGGAGCCAATTATCCCCATATATAAAGTTTCATCAATAGGTTTCCCTGCCTCATCTTTGTCTATAGGCATACTTGACCCCATGGGAGTTTTCATGGTGGAGGCATTCTCCATACCAAACTTTTTGATAAACTCCATGGTGAACATAGACTGTGAGATAAACAATCCATCTTCAATCTGCCTTACTTGGAGGCCCAAGAAGTACTTAAGCTCACCCATATTGCTCATCTAAAACTTTACTTGCATAAGTTTAGCAAACATCCTACAATGGTTGTCATGAGTAGACCCAAAAATTATGTTATCTACATAGATTTGGACTAAGATGAGCTTGCCCTTAGATTACCTTAGGAATAAGGTCTTGTATATCTTCCCCTTGAGAATTTGTTCTCAATGAGGAAGCTAGACAATGTCTCATACTATGCTCTAGGGGCCTGCTTTAACCCATATAGAGCTTTCCCAAGTCTATAAACAAATTCAGGTGAGTTAGAATCAACAAAACCTGGAGGCTATTCAATATAAACTTCTTCCATTATGTCACCATTTAGGAAGGCTGACTTCACATCCATCTGGTAGACTTTAAATCCTTTGTATGCAACATATACAAGGAAGAGTCTGATGGCTTCCGATCTTACTATAGGGGCAAAGGTTTGATCAAAGTCAATACCTTCTTCTTGTCTGTACCCCTTAGCAACTAGCCTAACCTTATTCTTGATTATAATGCCATTTTCATCAAGTTTATTCCTGTAAATCAACTTGACTCCAATGAAATTATGTCCTTGTGGTCTGGGAACCAGCTTCTAGACCTTACATCTCTTAAAATGGTTCAATTCCTCTTGCATTGCTACAATATATAATTGATCTATGTTGGCCTCTTCAAATATCTTGGGCTCAACCTGTGACAGGAAACTTGCATACATTTTTGTATTAAGGCTCTTGCTTCTTGTCACTACTCCTTGGCTTGCATCACAATAATTAGGTGTCCTGGATGATCTCATAGATGCCTGACAGCTGGAGGCAATCTTTCTTCAGCATTAGCTTCAGTGGCATCATCTTGCTGATCTTCATCCACTTCAGGTGTGCCTTGCCCTTCTTTTAGAATAACCACTCCATCTTGGACTAATGAAGCAACATCTTTGATGGTTAGCTTATCCATTAACAACTCTGTACCTATAGTACGAGAAGAGGAGTTTGGAAGCTCACTGTTAATCATAGTTGATTCATCAAAAACTACATTAACTATCTCTTCTACAACTTGAATTTCCAAGTTGTAGATCCTATAGGCCTTACTACGATTACTGTAACCAACAAAAATCCCATCATAGGACTAGGCAGCAAACTTAGTCATATAGGACTTCCCATTGTTAAGCACATAACACTTACAACTAAAGATCCTGAGATAGGCAAGGTTTGGTTTCCTACCCTTCATAATCTCATAGCGAGTCTTCTTGTGGATCTTGGTGATAGAGTCCCTATTAAGGACATGACATACAATATTAACTGCCTCAACCCAGAAATATTCTGGGAGAGATGTATCACTTAGCAAGGTCCCACCAGCCTCTATGAGAGTTCTATTTTTTCTCTCAACAATCCCATTTTGCTAGGGTGTTCTTGGAGAAGAAAATTCTTGATAAATCCCTTGCTATTCACATTACCTTGTCATACTATCAGACTGGAATTCAGTCCTATGGTCACTTCTAATTTTGACCATAGTACTGTCTAGCTCATTCTGAATTTGCTTGACAAATGTCTTGAAGATATCAAGACTTTTAGACTTTTTTTCAGAAAGAAAACTCAAGCAAACCTAGAATAGTCATCAACCATCACAAAGGTGTAGACTTTTCTACCTAGACTATGAAATGGCATAGGACGAAATAAGTCAATATGCAAGAGGTATAAACACCTCACAGAATCTTTGGTCCCAATTCTCTTGAAGGAAGCTTTGGTCTGCATGCCCTTTTGGCAAGCTGAACAAATGTCTTCCTTGGTGCATTTCATCTTGGTACCATTCCTAACTAGCTCTTCACTAAAGAGCTTGCCAATAGTCTTATAATTCAAATGAGCTTGTCTCTTATGCCATTGCACACAATATAAGACTTTCTCATTTGCAACTAGACAAATCAGAGAGTCTTTATTATGACAAAGGAAATTTAAACAATAAATATTTTCACTTCTAGTGCCTGTCATGGTGACCTTTTTGTAACTTGACCTCTTAATTTGGCACTGATCCTTGTGGATGAAAATAACATAGCCAAGATCACAGAGTTGGCTTATGCTTATGAGGTTATGTTGCAACCCTTCAACATAAGCCACTTTTGAGATTGTGACTATGTCATTGGTAATCTTACCATAGCCTCTTATCACTCCTCTATCTGAACCACCAAAGATAACTTTGGGTCCATCCTTCACTGCAGTGTACTCCTTTAAATTATTCCTTATTATAGTCATGTGCCTGGAACAAACACTATCCAAGTACCATATGGGGGTATGTGCACTTGGACTAACCTGCAACACATAGTTTACCTTACCTTAGGACCCCAATAATTATTGGGTCATAGGTTCTGATTAGCCTGAAAATGAACATGCCTTCCTGCAGATTTTCTCACAGGAAGACTAACACTAGCTCTCAGTACAGTGGGATTGTGTCAGCAATCTAAGGCAAAATGCCCCACTTTCCCAAAACACTAACACTCATGAATATTATATCTTCTTTTCTAAGTAGGTCCTGCAGTATGGTTAACTGCTGACTGAATAGAATGAAGAGGTGAAACAGCCTTCTTCAAGTTCCTTTCAGCAAGGATCTGACTAAAGGTGAGCCTTTAAACAGTATTTCTTGGCAAGCTCTTACTGCCACTTGCAGCAGTCTTCTTTGCAGATGACATGCTATTCATATCATCAGAGATAGCTAGATCTAGCCTGCTAATAGACTTACCCTTGTGTTGGAACACCCTATTACTAATTTGGGCAAGGATCACTATGTTTTTTAGGAAATTAGTTTGAACTAGATGTATAGTTGAAAAGGTCAAGTTAGAATGAGTCTAGGGCTTATAACTTAGGTTTGAAGATGCCCCCAGGACCATTCATTGTTCAAGACTTAGAGCTGAGGCAAAGATAGTTTTCATCGAGCTCAGGTCGACGAAACGTCGAACTCCATTCGACGCTCTCTGAGCTCAACTCTGCTAAGTCGTCGAACTCCGGTCGACGATCTTCGAGCTCAGATCGACGATCTGCCTTCAGCTTGTTTCCAAGTCGCTGAGCTCAGTTCGACGATCGTAGAGCTCAGTTCGATGTTTTCTGTCTGATGATCAATTTCAGTCTCTGAGCTCTGTTCGACGATCGTAGAGCTCAGATCGACGTTTTTCCTGAGAGATCGACGACTTTGAGGATTCAAATTCAGTCAGCTTTTGGAATGTTTTTCAAATTCTCTCAGCTTTTATTTCAAGAGATTTGCTAGCCGTTTTCATTTATTCTGGAGCAAGTTTCAAGGGATTTATCAGAGAATGTTTATTGGACTTTCCTCCAGAAGACAAAACATTTATGGAAGACATTTATTGACTGCTAACGGCTATCTTGGACAGAGAATCTTCAGAGAATAAAACATCTTTCTTCTCTAGTCTTATATACAATACAACAAGATACTACACAAGAATAGACAATCTACAACAGGAGAAAAAGAAAAAGAAATTCTCAGTACAGATTCACAGGATAGTGAGATCAACTCAGAAAAATCAAGTGATTAATCCTGGAGAATTAGTTGAATATTGGCATACTAAAAAGTGATCATAGCTTCAACATCAAGGACTCCAGACAATTCATATTTCATCCTCTGCTGAAACCATCTTCTGCTGGAGATCTGAAGCTTCTGAAGACCTATCACCTTAGCAAAGCTCTCATCTCTGAACCATCTACATCTCAGGGGGAGCTTTGACAACACAATCAATCCACTAAGTCTTCTCTCAGTGATTGAGACAGAGAAGAAACCTTCACCTCTTCCTTTTTCTTTTCCTGCTGTAAAAGGGTTATCAAGACTCCCTTCAAAAGTTTTGATTCTGGTTCTGAGAGCCTTGTCAAAACTCAGTGGTGGCAAGATACCTGATCAAAAAATCCAGTTTGGTTTTTGAGCACCTTATCAAAAGCTCATTGGTTCCCAGGACACCTGATCAACTCATCCTGCAGTGGATTCCTACCAAGGATGGTAGAAGAGTGGATGTACCCATGTTTTTGGGGAACCACTGTAACTCCTTGTGTCTTCTGGTTTCTTGTGCATATTCTTTGCTGTGTACTGTAGTTTTTATTTTACTGCTTTAGTTTTATTTCTACATCAAAGCACCTTACACCTATACATAAATTAAGCCTTTACTGCTGTGCTATTTTAAATTATAAATTTACTTTAAAATACTCTATTCACCCCCCTCTAGAGTTAAGATAGATCTTATCCTCACTTTCAATTGGTATATGAGGGAGGTTGGTTGTTCATACAGGCTAACACCTGAACCAAAAGATCCTTGATAAGATCAATCTTTTAAGAGGGTTATTTTCATTATATTTAATTCTATATAAAAGACATGGAACAGAATAAATATTATGCAAGCACCAGGCCTCTAGTGTGCAATCTATCCAAGTTTGTACTTTGGAAAGCAAGGATTAGACTTTATATGAACTCTATTGATGAGGACATATTTAATTCTATTTTGACAGTGTGCCCAAGTCCACCAACAAGCTCAAGTACAAATGCTGTTCCACCTCCTTCAAGAACAGATGCTGAAATAAAGAAGTGGAAGACTGCAGATGCCAAGGCCATGAATATCTTAGCTCAGACAATGTCTGATGAGATATTTCAGAAGGTAGTTGAATACAACTCAGCCAAAGGAATTTGGGACAAACTTTCTGAGATTATCTCAGGATCTGCTGATGAGAGAAAAGATAGAAGATCCCATCTCATATCCCAATATGAGAACTTCAAGAAAGGAGAAGCTGAGTCAGTTGCAGACATGTACAACAGACTAAGTCTGATTGTCAATGAGTTAAGGACTCTGGATAAAGAAATCTCATGGACTGAGCTGAATGACAAAATCCTAATGTGCTTCCCCAGCACTTGGGATTCAAGAATCTGGCCAATCAAAGATGCCATAAGTATAAATGAGATTACAACTGAAGCTCTCCTGGGCAAGCTCAAATCTTATGAGCTGCTCATTAAAAATCGAGAAGAAGAACAAAAGGCTACTTCTCCAGTCATCAGAAAGGAGAAGACCATAGCCTTCAAAGCTACAGAAGAGGAGCCTGAAGATAAAGCTACAGGAAATGATGAGCTCCTAAGTCTACTGGCCAAAAGATTCTACAAAATGGCCAGAAAAGACTTCAGAAAGAGAACATACAAGGGACATGATAAGCCAAGGTATCATAAATCCAATAACAACAAAGAAATTATATGTTTTGGTTGCAGAAAACCAGGCCATATTGTGTTTGACTGTCCAGAAAACAAAAACAAGGATAAGAAAGATAGAAGAGAAAGAAGAAAGGAGAAAGACTTCAAGAAGAACACCTCAGACAAACCCTCCTACAGCAAGATCACACATACAAGGAAAGGATTTGTTGCTGAGACATGGAGTGAAACTGAAGAGGATTCTGAAGCCTCATCCAGCTCCAGTGATGATGAGGATGATGCTGATGAAAAGGAGTTTTGCATGATGGCTATCAATGCCTCTCAAACAGATTCAGAAGCAGAAGAGTCAGAATCAGATTCAGAAGTTCAACTAGAAGAAGATCAGGTAATCAATTCATTTGATTTCAGTTCTGTGGACTTTAGACATGAGTTTAAAGTATTATGCCTAGATCTGTTGGAGTCTGAGAAGGAAATCACTTCCCTCAAAAAACAACTGTCTGAGTATAGCACTTTAAAATCAGAGAACCTCAAACTCTATAAAGAGTTAGAATGCTATAGGGAGGAGATAGCTTCACTAAAGAGTGAACTATCCAAGGCCAAGCAGTTTGAAGAATCCCTTAATGGGAGAAGCATCAAACTGATGGATATCACAAGCACAGTGAACTCTAGACTTAATAGTACACTGGGCTTGGGAGCTTCATCCAGCTAGCCTATAGTTCTGACAACTCCAATCAAATTTATCTCTGATAAAGGGAAGGAAGTTGTAGAGGTAGCTAGGAAGAATGCAGATTTGCCAAAGAAAGATATAGTTCAACAGAATGCGTCGAACAGAGCTCGACGATCGTCGAACGATGCTCGACGATCCAAGAAACGATCGTCGAACTCAGCTCGACGACACCTGAACTCTGAACTCCAGGACAGTCGATCTTCGAACAGAGATCGACGATCTGACCCAAGATCGTCGACCTTAGCTCGACGATCGTCGAACAGAGATCAGGACTTTGAACAATCCTTCAAAGGTACATCTAGATTCAATCCTAGAAGTCCTACATCCCAAGGTTTCAACCCCTATACTGAATGGATAGTACCTCCTAGGAGATACCATCCTGAAGGTTATAAGAGTCAACCCGGGATGTCTTTCATTTCTGAATTTAAGAGATTTCAACCTAGGCCCAAGGTAAACTGAGTCAAAAACATATAAGCTGTTTATGTGCAGGTGAAGACCTATCCAACATCAAACCAGCCATGGTATCTGGATAGTGGGTGCTCAAAGCACATGACAGGGAATAAGGAAAACTTCACATCCTTTAAAGCCAATCTTGGACCCAAAGTAATTTTTGGTGATTCAAACTTTGGAACAACAAAAGGATATGGTGTAGTCCAAATTGGAACAGTCACCTTCAAGAAAGTAGCTTATGTTGAAGGACTCAATCATAACTTGATAAGTATCAGTCAACTTTGTGATGAAGGATATCAAGTGACTTTCAACAAAGCAATATGCAAGATCAAGTAAGAAGACAACACAACTGTGTTAACAGGTAACAGGAAAGGTAACATTTACTTAGTAGATTTTCATTCATCTAAGGTAGATATTTGCCTGTTTAATTCCATATCTAGACCTAATATTCTATGGCATAAGAGACTTGGACACATTAACCTTAGAATCATTGCTAGGCTATCTAAGGACAACCTTGTTAGAGGACTACCTTCTGGCCCCTACAAGAAGGAAGGACTTTGCAAGGCTTGTCAATTAGGCAAGCAAACTAAAAATAGTTTTAAATCAATTAATAAGAGTGATTCACCTAGGATTTTGTATCTGTTACACATGGATCTTTTTGGACCCATTACAGTACAAAGCCTAGGAGGGAAATCCTACACTTTAGTGGTTGTAGATGACTTCTCAAGATTCACATGGGTGTTCTTTCTGAGAAAGAAGTCTGATAACTTCAAATGTTTGACAGAGTTTCTCAAATGTATACAAAGTGAGTTCAACACTCATATTGCCCTGATCAGAAGTGATCATGGGATAGAGTTTGATTCTCTTCTTATGCAAGAGTTCTGTCAGAGTGAAGGGATAATGCATAAATTCTCAGCTCCTAGAACTCCTCAACAAAATGGGGTAGCAGAAAGGAAAAATAGAACCCTAATTGAATCTGCAACTACATTGTTGTCAGATGCTCACCTTCCTCTATCCTTTTGGGCTGAGGCAGTGAACACCTCCAACTATGTACTGAATAGAAGTTTGATACATAAACTAAAGGGCAAGACTCCCTATGAATTACTCAAAGGGAAGAAACCTAAAGTAGATTACTTCAAAATCTTTGGTTGCATTTGTTATATTCACAATAATGACAAGAGATATTTAGCAAAATTTCAAGCAAAAGCCGATGAAGGAGTGTTTCTGGGATACTCCATGATCAGTAAAGCTTATATGGTTTATAATAAAACTACTCTAAAAATAGAAGAATCTGTTCATATTTCTTTTGATGAAACTAATATGTCTTTCAAGGAGAAGAATGCTTCTACCATAGAACATTTGCAGGTACATTCTCTAGCTGAAGACTTGGACAGATTGTAAGTTACTAAAAAGGATGAAAGTAGTGAAGATGAAGAAGCTGCTCAACATCTGGAAGAAAATCTTCTTGAAGAGCCAGTTGCTGTTCCACAAGAGGAAACAACAACACAGGTTGGTGAACAAACAACACCCCCTGTTGATTTAGTAACATCAAGAGATCATCCAATCTCCCAAGTGATTGGAAACATCTCATCTGGTGTGTAAACCAGAAATCAGGTCAACCAAAACTTGATGCACACTTGCTTTCTCTCTCAAATTGAACCTCAATCCATTCAAGATGCAGAGCAAGATCCACACTGGATCATTGCTATGCAAGAGGAGTTGCATCAATTTGAAAGAAACAAAGTCTGGGAACTAGTGCCTAAGCCAAAGGATCATTCCATTGTTGGAACAAAATGGGTATTCAGAAATAAATTGGATGATCAAGGAATTATTGTAAGGAATAAGGCAAGGCTAGTTGCTCAAGGATATTCTCAAGAAGAGGGGATAAACTATGACCATGCCTTTGCACCAGTTGCAAGGTTAGAGGCAATAAGAATCTTCCTAGCTTATGCTGCTCATAAGGGATTCAAAGTCTACCAAATGGATGTGAAGAGTGCTTTTCTCAATGGGGAGATCAAAGAAGAAGTCTATGTCAGACAACCCCCAGATTTTGTCTCTCCAACTCATCCTGATTATGTTTTCAAATAGCATAAATCATTATATGGTCTAAAGCAAGCTCCTAGAGCATGGTATGAGACCCTAGCATGCTTTCTTTTGGAAAATGATTTTATTAGGGGGAGAGTAGACAAAACTCTTTTTATTAGAACCCATAAGTCCCATACCCTACTAGTACAAATATATGTAGATGATATCATCTTTGGTTCTACTGATTCAAACTTGTGCAAAAAGTTTTCCAAGTTTATGCACTCTAAATTTGAAATGAGTAGCATGGGTGAGCTATCCTTCTTCTTAGGATTGCAAGTCAAACAACATGCTGAAGGCATATTTATTTCTCAAACCAAGTATGCAAAAGAACTGGTTAAGAAATTTGGTATGTCTGATGCATCATGTATGAAAACACCCATGCCTACCAATGCTGTATTGGATGCTGATGAACATGGGAAACCAGTTGATCAGACAACATATAGAGCAATGATTGGCTCTTTATTGTACCTTACAGCTAGTAGGCCTGATATAATGTTTGCTACATGTATATGTGCTTGATTCCAAGTTAGCCCTAGAGAGTCACACTTAACTTTAGTAAAGAGGATTCTTAGGTATGTTAAAAGCTGTCCAAATCTAGGTCTCTGGTATCCAAAAGATTCAGCATTTGACTTAACTGGATTTTCAGATGCTGATTATGCTGGATGTAGAATAGACAGGAAAAGCACTAGTGGAACTTGTCAATTTCTTGGTGATAGACTCGTCTCATGGTTTTGTAAGAAGCAAACATCTGTGTCAACTTCAACTGCTGAAGCTGAATATATGGCTGCAGGTAGTTGTTGTTCACAAATCTTGTGGATTCAAAATCAACTCCTAGACTATGGTTACAACTTAGAGAAGTCTAAAATATTTTGTGACAACACCAGTGCTATTTCCATTGCACAAAATCCAGTCCTCCATAGTAGGACAAAACACATAGAAATTAGGCATCATTTTCTAAGGGATAATGTTGAGAAAAATAAAATTGAACTTCAATATATCCCAACTGATTTGCAAAGGGGAGATATTTTCACCAAGCCTTTGGATGAAAAGAAACACAACTTCTTCCTCAATCAGTTAAGCATGTTAGATGGAGGAAGCCTAAAATAAATTACAAGATTTTGAAAAGCTAAAAACAGACCAAGATTAGGCTAAAAAATCATTTCTTTTTGTGTCTGTAGGATAGTTTCTGTCTCTGAACTGCGCTCGATGTTTTCTCCAGAAATCGTCGAACGTTGATCGACGGTTTCTCGAAAAACGTCGATTGGAGATCAACGTTTTCCCAAAACGTCGAACGGAGATCGACGTTTTCCCAAAACGTCGACCGGAGTTCAGAGCTTGTCAGATAGTTGTATACTATCTCTTTCAGGCCTTCGATCGTCGAACTGAGCTCGACGTTCTCTAGATCGTCGAACTGATATCTATGATGTTGAAGACCTTTCCGCTTCCCTTAGGAGTTCTGATCGTCGAACGGAGATCGACGATCCTTCCTTTTTCGCGTCGAACCCTAATATAAAATCATTTTTCGGCTGCCGTTCGTCGTTTACGCTTTCATACTCTCTGCAAATTTTTCTCTTTCCCTCAAAACTCTCTACACTTGGTCGTGGTTGTTGAATCTTTGCAGGTACAGATGGCAGTGTCGATCGCCGCTCTTTCCAAAATGAAATTTGATACAGGTTTTGACATAGATATGAACTCCTTCGATGGCAGCGATCAGCGGTTCAAAGATATTCTGAATCTTTTCCGCGAACAGCAGTTAGCTCAGATTATGACCACCAGAATAAATATTGCAGCAGATGAAGTAAAAGAATGGGTTTTTACTGCCACCAATGAGAATGAAAATTCTATAGTCGGCACCATCAATGGAACTCAGGTACCAATGTCCCCCGCTCTTTTGACAGAAGTATTCGCCTTAAGTACTGGGAATGATTCCATTGATTTGTCTGGAGAGGAATATGATTCGTTGTTAGATCGAATTGGTCACTCTGCTGTGAACCCTAATAAACTGCTGAAAAAGAATTTATCAATTGAATTTCAATTTTTGGCTGATGTTGTTGGGAAAGTGCTTCTGGCAAAGCACTCAGCTCATGATACAATCTCAAGGTACCAGTTATGCTTAATGGGAGCTTTAGTTGATAAGAAACATCTGGATTGGGGATCTATCTTCTTTAATTTGATCAAGAAGAAAAATAGCAAAAGCTGTGTCAGTTTGGGGAGGATTATAGGGGTTTACCTACATTACAGGTGCCCTTATCTACTGGTTTCAAGTGGGATGCACATCAATGCATCCAAAAGGCTCACCTGTGCCCTTTTCAGCAGGTGGGACAGGCAGATTATCAACCCCAACAGGGCTGCTGCAGCAACATCTACTTCAGGCATAAGGACTGACTCAGTCACTCCTCAGGTCTCTGCCCCAACAGAAGATTTGCCTGCTTCTCCTCCTCCTCCAGTTGTCTCTGCCTCAGTCTCCACATCAACCACACTAGTCATATCAACCTCACCACTCATCTCAACCATAGCCATATCTTCCCCCATTACAATCTCATCACCTATTTCACCTCCTCCAGCCACTACCTCAGAACCATTACATCCTTTGTACTACTATCCACCTGTCACCTCTCCATCATTTCATCTTCTGGATGACTCCTTCATGGATGATTCTCCTCCCACTCCTCCTGAGATTCCATCTACATCTTCCTACCAACAACTTCTACAGGACATACTCTCTCAATCATCCTTCACCCCATCCTTTTCCTCTCCCATATCATCCATCTTCACTCCAGTAACATCAATCTCAACAAATCCTACTACTGAGCCATCCATTCCTATACCTCCTACCTCCACACCATCCATTCCATCAGTTCCAGCCAACATCATTCCAGCTACATCAAATCCTACCTCTACTCAAGCCCCTCTTGAGCATGTAGATCTTTTAGCTTTGGCAGACAGGTTGTATGAGCTGCTAGCCCCCAGGCTAACCTCATTGCTGGAGACCACCTTAGCTCCACTTCTGAAAAATGTTCAGGATCTGTCTACCAGGCTATCTCCCTTCGTCTACTCTCAGGAAATCCCTTCCTCTGGGTGCCTTTATCCAGTTTTCACTGAATCCAGGCAGGGGGAGATGCCTAATGAAGCTCTAGATTTGCCTGAGGCTGCTTTAGTTTAAGAACCTGCTCCAGTATTTGCAGTGGATCTTCAGAGACTGCTGTCAGTTTTTGATACTGTGTACTTCAATTCTCTACCAGTTCAACAAGTTGAAGACCTTTCTAAGGCCATTGTGCCTATTTTAGAATGTGATCCCAGCCTGATTGCATCATATGTCAACTCTTTCAAGGTTGAGGATGTTGTTGCTTCTATTTTTACTGCTGCTGCTACTACTGCTGTTACATCTATTGGATCTTCTGACATTGAAATGCTGTCTGTTGTTGCTGATGCTGCTACTGTTGACGAACTTGTTACTTATCTGGAAGAACCTGAACCTGCTGCTCCAATTACTTCTGCTCCTATTGCTGCTTCAATAAGTTGTGTTTCTGCTGCTGCTGCTACTGCTGCTGCTCTGACTCCTGAACAACTAAAACAACAAGAGAAGTACATCAAAAGCATTGATGATCTGTATGATAGACCCCAGAGCTCAGAAAGTGATCAGTTTCACACTGACTCTGATGACTCTTCTGGTACCATTGCAAAGAAAAGGAAGGCCAGAAGTAAGGCCATGATGAAGGTCCCTCCTGCTAAGGCCAAGGATGCTAATGATATACCCTACTATATTCTGCATGATTGCCAGATAACTGAACCATGGATGCAATATTCTAAAAACCAACTAAAGGCCATGAAGAAGAAAAAAAAGTTTGATAAGTATGAGAAAGGTTCATCCCAGTTTCAGCCTCTTCCTCCTCCTCCAGATTTAGGATCAGGTGGAGGCTCAGCTTCTCTAACCTCTACTCCAAAGCAAAGCCCCTCCCAATCTTCACAAAGATATCATCCCAGAGGGCAATATCAAAGGGGTTATCAGTCCAGAAGGGGACAATATAGAGGAAATCAAAGAGAACACAGATTTCAAGCAAGGGAAGGACAAAGACACATGGACTCAACTCAAGGTCCTTTCCCTTATAAACTCAGAGAAACTGTTGATACAAGAACTCCTACTGCTTCAGAAACTGTCAACAGATATGAGCCTGCAGTTCCTTTTAAAGATCCAGAGAACAATCCATTATCATGGACTGCTAGGATGAAAGAACTTGCTGCCTTAGATTAGCTGAAGAAGGTCAGAGAATAAGGGAAAGACACTTCCAACATTACTACCTTGTCAGATCAAAGAAAGGCAGAACATGAAAGGTATGCATCAAGGAAATTCTTTGACCCAGTGGACTACATGAAACTGCATCCTGAGGCTGTGGTTCCCAGGCCAAGATCTCAAACCTCCTTAGGTGCAGATGATGATAGAAGGTCAAAGAAAGAAGCTCTAAATCCCAACAGGGAAATCTTATTTAAGAAGGGAAGTGAAAAGAAATGACATTTGTAAGCAGACATTATACTCATTTTGAACATTTGCTGATATTCAATCTGATTGCTGCTATGTTGCATGATCTGCTCTATTGTGTTAGATTTTTGTTTTTCTGTATGTTGATTTTGTATTTACTACTGAGTTCTGTAAATAGTAATCCTAACCCAAATAGGGGGAGATTGTTGGAACACCCTATTACTAATTTAGGCAAGGATCACTATGTTTTTTAGGAAATCAGTTTGACCTAGATGTATAGTTGAAAAGGTCAAGTTAGAATGAGTCTAGGGCTTAGAACTTAGGTTTGAAGCTGCCCCCAGGACCATTCATTGTTCAAGACTTAGAGCTTAGGCAAAGACAGTTTTCGTTGAGCTCAGGTCGACGAAATGTCGAACTCCGTTCGACGCTCTCTGAGCTCAACTCTGCTAAGTCGTCGAACTCCGGTCAACGATCTTCGAGATCAGATCGACGATCTGTCTTCAGCTTGTTTCCAAGTCGCTGAGCTCAGTTCGACGATCGTAGAGCTCAGTTCGACGTTTTCTATCTGATGATAAATTTCAGTCTCTGAGCTCAGTTCGACGATCGTAGAGCTCAGATCGACGTTTTTCCTGAGAGATCGATGACTTTGAGGATTCAAATTCAGTCAGCTTTTGGAATGTTTTTCAAATTCTCTCAGCATTTATTTCAAGAGATTTGCTAGTCGTTTTCATTTATTCTGGAGCAAGTTTCAAGGGATTTATCAGAGAATGTTTATTGGACTTTCCTCTAGAAGACAAAACATTTATGGAAGACATTTATTGACTGCTAAAGGCTATCTTGGACAGAGGATCTTCAGAGAATAAAACATCTTTCTTCTCTAGTCTTATATATACTACAAAAAGATACTATACAAGAATAGACAATCTACAACAGGAGAAAAAGAAAAAGAAATTCTCAGTACAGATTCACAGGATAGTGAGATCAACTCAGAAAAATCAAGTGATCAATCCTGGAGAATTAGTTGAATATTGGCATACTGAAAAGTGATCATAGCTTCAACATCAAGGACTCCAGACAATTCATATTTCATCCTCTGCTGAAACCATCTTCTGCTGGAGATCTGAAGCTTCTGAAGACCTATCACCCTAGCAAAGCTCTCATCTCTGAACCATCTACATCTCAGGGGGAGCTTTGAAAACACAATCAATCCACTAAGTCTTCTCTCAGTGATTGAGACAGAGAAGACAACTTCACCTCTTCCTTTTTCTTTTCCTGCTATAAAAGGGTTATCAAGACTCCCTTCAAAAGTTTTGATTCTGGTTTTGAGAGCCTTGTCAAAACTCAGTGGTGGCAAGACACCTGAACAAAAAAATCCAGTTTGGTTTTTGAGCACCTTATCAAAACTCATTGGTGCCCAGGACACCTGATCAACTCATCCTGCAGTGGATTCCTACCAAGGGTGGTAGAAGAGTGGATGTACCCAGGTTTTTGGGGAACCACTATAGCTCCTTGTGTCTTCTGGTTTCTTGTGCATATTCTTTGCTGTGTGCTGTGGTTTTTATTTTACTGCTTTAGTTTTATTTCTACATCAAATCACCTTACACCTATACATAAATTAAGCCTTTGCTGCTGTGCTATTTTAAATTGTAAATTTACTTTAAAATACTCTATTCACCCCCCCTCTAGAGTTAAGATAGATCTTACCCTCACTTTCACCTTGGTCTGAACCTTTGCTGGAAGGGCTTGAGTGAAGGATACTGCCTTATTCTTGAGAGTTGCGGCTTGGGTACCAAAAACAAATGGTCTTGGATGGGTCATTTGAATTTCCTCACGGGGAGCCTTAAAGGCACTCATTCCCCTAATATACCTTCCACCATAGTTGTGAACATCTTTGTTCACACTTGTGGATCTACCATTCATTCAGTTACCATAGATGCTCTCTTGGCCATACCTGTTTGGAGATAACAACACTTTCTTAAATAGAATAGGAGGCTTGGAAGCTAGATGCTAAGCTGGAGCCTTTCCTTTTGATGCGCTTACGACAAGTGTACCGCTTGCATAAGTAATATAAAATGGGGAGGCTTTCCAAAGTATCGAATCTCTCAAGGAACACCGCAAGGTGGAGTTGTCTTTCAAGGAGGACTTGAGATTGAAGTCCTAAGGGGTTTTGTTTTAGTTACAATATAATAAAAGCTAATCAAATCTACTCCTATGCAAGCCTCTATGCATTGCTTCGCTCGGTGGAATGGAAGAGTAGGCAGGCGTAGGGAGTGAATGGAACAACGTATTGAGGGTTGCAAACACCTCTTCATAATGCGCGCCTCTAGCAATCACTAGAGCGACAATACTAACTATGGTGGAGGGTGGAAATACAAGCGCTGCTCATGCAACTAAAGCAATAAAACGATATAGATTCACATAGACATGAAACAAATAATGCTCACTACTAAAGTACAACATCATCTACATATGAAGATTTAGCCACACATATACAACAACAAAGCAAGAACAAGTCAAGAAATTGACCGAATCCGAATGCTCGTCGAGGAGTCACAGAAGGAATTGTCGGGTTATCAGTCCGCGTCCAAGCTCGGTCCTCAACTATGTTCGCAGTAAAGAAAGCTTTCACAACCCTCTAATGGACCCGTCTTCTTCGTGTCACGATACAAAAGAAGTTTGCAAGCTTCCCTTTGCTTGTTGGCTATGGCGTCAAAACTTGCAATGGAGCTAATAGATGAAGGAGAAGGCCGAGAACAAGCACCGACGAGAGGTAAGCTTCTCGAGCATGGACAGAGCTTCTCTCCTTAATGGAAGATGAAGGGCGGAGGTGGAATGACAGAGTGTTGCCCTAAAATGGCACAGGTATGGCTGAAAACGCTCCCCCTTTTAGTGGAAAGAAATCTGCTCTTAAATAGAAGCAGGTCATAAAAATGGTCACGCACGGTCTGGCGCACGACCGTGCATTAACCGTACGATAATAATTTTTAGGATAAAGCTTGCGGATGAAGATGCGTTGACCCGTGCATTTTACTCGCGCACGGACACTACCGTCCATGTGTGAAGGAAATCGCGCGGGTAACCACAGAGCGCTAAGAATCCCAACAAGAAGGTGGAACCGTGTGATTTACTCACGTACGGGTGCGTGTGCCCGTGCATGAACAAATCACACGATTATTCACAGAACTCTATAAATTAAACGGCTACAAGAAAAACGTGCATTTCCTTCGTGCACAATTCAGAAGAAACCGTGCGATAACTGAGCGTGAAGATCGTCGAGCTCAGCTCGACGATATTCATCGAGCACTGATCGAATCTTTTCCTATTGAGACAAACACACGATCAGGCATAAAGCGTCCGCTAAAAAAATGCACTACAGTGCATTTTCCACAAAACAGAATTCCTACCTTGGGGAAAACGCACCACCTGCACATCAAAAATCAAAACTGGAGCACAAGCTCCCAACACCAATACATAGCATAAAATAACTAAATCCGCACGGGGAATACCCCAGTACTTACCCCCGATAATAGAATGCGCAATTGCACACCCTTGGGCCAAAGCGGTGCACAAAGTGGACATTGATCGATCGAAGCAAATATAACCGATTACCGATAGAAATGCAGTGCACGAGTGAGAAAACAGGCCCAGATGAGTCTGAAAAACCTTATATATTTTGGACTCTTCACACCACAAGACTTAAACATTTGCTCGCCCCGAGCATATCATCACTCCGTGGACTAGAAAACAGTTAGCTGGCTTAGTAATTTCAAAATAAAGTATAGCGAGAAATCAAATACATCATGGGAATAGAAAATATAATAGATAAACTTTTTAATTATACTACGGAGTTTATACATTTCGACAGGCGCATATAGATATTGTATCCACTCAAAATTGGAATTTTGGAGAATTGTTCGATCATACATAGGAAGAAAGTAGGCTGGCCACTCAGGTGAGCCTTGCAAAAGACCGGGGGCTCAGGATCACCTCCAAATAAATCCATCAATGTCGGGGACCATACACTTGCCCGTTCACACTCTCTCCACGACGCTAGCTCGACTCAAGCATGAATCCGTAGGGTTTTTATGGGTATATATGTAGGTAAAGATGCACGAGGGTAAAAATGACGGAAACGCACAACCCAAATGAGCTCATACAAAAGATTATCCTCAAACCAACAAAAATTATAGGTGCACCACAACACCGGACTTGAACTTGACTATTAGGGTGTGTGCACTGCCTATTGCCACAACAATAATACAAAAGGAATTTCTAATTACACTTCTTATTTCTCACAAAGCAACATTTTATTTTTATATTCTTTTCTTTTCCTTTTTTTTAACTTTTATATAACAACACATGAATCATAAATTATCAAGAAAACTCCACCTCAAAACCACATAACATCACCATAACAATAACCAAATGCAAGAAGTAACATACTAATAGCTCAAGATAGGGGCGTGCTACTGGGAAAGGCTTTTATGCTTTAGTGATCGCAGAGTAGGGCTAAATCAACAGGTGGGATAGGCATAACATAGGCTAATAAGGATTAACGTTGGGACGGGGTACAAGGCCCAACCTGGTCAAAATGATGGCCTACATCATGCTCATGCTTGACTAACCATGCACTAATGCTTCGAGGGTAGCTTGGGGCAAGTTCTTAGCCACCGAGAAAAATGATCCTTCCTCCTGACTCGAACAATATGAGGCTAGTGATGACTACACACATCCCTACACTACCGTTCGATTGCACCAGATTCAACATTTTTGAGTAATACAAACAATATTCTCATATGTAGAAAAAAATATAAATTTACGAGTATAAAGAAAAATTAAATCTATACTATTTGTACACAGACCATGAGTAATTGATTAGGAGCACAGCACGAGTCTCGTACTACTCTCTCCTAAAATCTTAATCCAACATTGCTATTTTAAAGTTTACACAAAAGAAATACATTTGACTTGAGCCGCGCATATGGTTAAGATCACGCTCATGTGGGTGTAGGTGCACAGTGCGGACTAGAATACATTAAATAGAAAATCAAAATGTACTTTTGGTATGCAAGTGATAGCAGGGCATGTGCACAGGTAACCCGCATAACTCTCCCCCACTATACTTAATCCAAGCAACCTACCCAAGATTTGTAATAAAAACAACGAGATATAAGTTGGGGGAGAGGGGTTTCCCCATGCTCAGCAAATGAGCATACCCGAAGACGCGAGAAAGCTTACAGCTACACCGACAAAAATTTCACTCACTCCGTCGGACAAGGGAAGGACAACCTGCAAAAGAGATCCAACAAAAATTGCATAAACCATGACAATATCAAATTTAATCTAAGCTATGCTTGCAAGTTATTAGGCTAAACAAAATCATAACATATCAAAAAAAATGAATCGCTGCACACGAAGGAAGGGTACTGAAAAATATACTACGAACAACCATGGGGACGAAGCCCCAGCTGAATAATGTCAAGTACACCATCAGTCAAATAAGCAAAAACGTAAACATAAAGAAAAACCATAAAAAACCCATCCTGGGAAGAAGCAACAGTCACTCAGACTGATCAGAAGAAGGCGGAGGCGGAGGCAGAGTACGGGCATGCGAAGTAGAAGCTCGAGCAGGGACAACAGGGGGCACCTAAAGAAAGTCAACAATACGCGTCGTCATGCCATGCTGCTCGCACATCAGCTCCTCCATCTTTATCTGCCGCGCGTAGAAGTCGGGATAATCCTTCGCGAAACTCCGCCAATGCGGGGCATGGGCAAAAAAAGGCATTGGGGCCAAGGGCATGGGATGGACCGGAGCAGCATTGTCGAGTCAGCGGGACTCCAAAGAGGATCCCGCATCAGTAGAAGAAGCCCTGCCTGGCTGCTCACGCTCCACTGTCCGAATAGCGTAAAGTCAAGTACCGCCAGAGGAAACGCGATGTACCATCCTGAAGGTAATCATCATGGTTGTCGAGATGAAATCACAACAGGATATGGGTGTCATGGCGGGCAAAACATCAAAAACTCCCAAGCCCTTGGCGATTCGCGTAATGAAGTGCGAACCACCGATGGCCTTCAGAGGCACGTACATGGCCTGGTGAATGAAGTAATCTGCAAGGACCCGACCGAGGTGGAGAGGAATGATTTGGTACATACTATAGAGGTAGAGTAGGTCCGACCACCCCGCTATATTCTGACTCATCGAGCAGGTGTTGATGCTGTGCCCGATCAAGTGTTAAACATAGCAGAGCGTGAGGGAGATAATATTGGAGGACTTGGAAGAACGCGCTTAATACTGCTGTGACAACCCGGTGATCTCCTGCCAGAAAGTGTGGGGAGATACACCAGTCAGGAACTCAATGGGTCTGGACAGAACGTCCGTGAGATCGTCAACCGTGTATATCCCAGCATAAACAACAAGCATCCACACACTAATGGTGAAACTACGGAAGTTCATCCAGAATGTCACAGCCCTGGACTCACCGGTGGCTGTGTAACGTCGTTATACAATGCGGAAGGTGGAGAGGAACTCGAGCATGAGTTTGCAAAACTCGGTTTCCACAATGGAGAAGAGGTGACGTCACGAACCCACGTCGAGCAAACGGTCTACATCCTGCTTGATGTTTTTTGTTGTCTACCTAAATTACCTAGAGGGGGGTGAATAGGTGAGGTCTGCATCTTTTTGCGGAATAAAAATTGAACGATTGAAGCACAGAAAATAAGGAAACAAAACAAAGAGAACACCAGATCGATAGTGGTTCCCCAATCTTGGGTACGTCCACTCTCCACCTCACTGATCTAGAAACACGCTAGACTCGGCTACTTCACTATTACCTCAGATTGAAAACCAATCCTATAACTCGGAGTAACTCCCCTACAACTCGATCCTCAATACGGGATCTACACTCGGAAGAAAAACTTCTTACACAAATCTTGGAGAATAAAAACTCCAACAACTCGGAGAAAAAATCTCCTACAAGAATAAAAGATTGTGTACAAAAAAATTATACAAACAGAAATTATTCAGATCTGGAATCTTCAGCTAATCTTCCTTCTTGAACTTGAAGCTTTATAAGAAATAATCGAAGAAGACGGCGGCTAAGTCTCTAGATCTGAAAAGCTTAGGATCAACACAATCAAGAGAGAGATCTGGAGAGATTGAGCGACTTGATCTGTTGACCGATTCTTGTTCTGAATTTCTTTGAATTGAAGAAGAACTACAATGAGAACGGCGATGAGGAGAGGTGGCTTTCCCGATTTAGAATGAACAAGCCTAACAGTCATAATCATAAATGATTGTACATGTGGACCAATAAGAATCGAGATTAGATTTTAAATTGATTCCGTCTGGACTTAACGAAATTTCTGAAAAAGGTTCTGCATTTCTCGAGTGGTTTATAGACTACTCGAGTACTAACTTCTTATTCTCGAGAGGAAGGGTGTAAGGTTCTCGAGAACAAGACTTAGAGAAATTTTGAACGTGAATCCTGCCTTCTCGAGAAGTGACTTCTACTACTCGAGAACTAGTAAAACTTATCGAGAACTAGTAAAACTTCTCGAGAACTAATATGGCTTCTCGAGAACCAGACTTCTTCTCGAAATAAATATTTTCTTACTCGAGTACTGGTCCTCTGACTTCTTGAGACAAGGCTTGGCCTTCTCGAGTACTGGCTTCTGCTACTCGAGTATAACACTTAGAAAATTTCTGAAATCAATTATTTAGTAAACTTGAGACATAGATATGTAGTACTCAAGTACTCTAAGGCTTACTCGAGTAATGGACTTAGCTTTCTCAAGAGTAATTTCTGTTACTCGAGGACTTTACTTAGTATACTCGAGAATTCATTCCAGCACTACTCGAGTACAACATATACTACTCAAGTAATGGACTTAGAAAAATTTTTGCTTCCTGAAAATTATTTTTCTTCAAATGAAATCAACAACGATTCTTCCTTCCATTGCTTTAGTGCTTGAAAATGAAGTGTGTCCCAATATAGTGTCTACATATGATTCAACACCATGGATCACATAATGAGGGATTACATTGTATGGTCCTGTGTTTGGAGACTCATTGTAGACTGACATTGGTCTACACTTGGCAATTATATCCTATAAACACATAACTCAACAAGGGCATCAATTACAACTTAATTCATCTTAGTTCAAGGGTGACTTCATACAAATTTGGATTATTGTGGATACAATACCCAACAATCTCCACCTATTTGTAGAAGTCAGAACCCTCTACACTAAGGTGAATTACATAAAGATAATCATAACATATTAACTAGTAAACATAGTAATACTGAGAAAAGCTAAGCAATGAAAAAAATCAGATCATAGAAGATTTATATATATAAAAAATTTCCATGAAATCCAATTCAACAAAATCTCATAAGTAAACATTCTGATCAACTTCAGCTTCTAGTAGCTTTGTTAATGTTGATGTTTGTCTCTCTTCTCTTACTGTCTCTTTTGGTAGCTGAAAGGATTGGGATAATACTTTGGAGGTTTAGGAGGAGCCTTGGGGTTATTCTTACCATACTCTCTATCATATATCCTTCTCTTGGTAATAGATTTCTCATACAAGTCCCATTCAAGGGAGCTGTAATGATCATGTCTATTCTTATTATAATTAATCAATAGTTTGAGAGTATCAAGAATTAAAGATTTAGAAGTTGGGCTCCAAATTTCAGCAAATTCTTGGGTTCTCCTTCTTTCAGCTTCTAGATTGGGAGTGGTCCTGCTAGCAGAGGCACCATCACCATAATTTCTTTTCTTGTGCCCTGGGATTTTTGGAGGAGGAGCTTGAGGCATTTCTGATTCTAACCATGCTTTAGCATAACTATCTGGAGGTGGTTCTTGATCTTTAGGTCTGGGATAGAAAGTTGGCTGCTGGGAAGGAGGCTGCTTGGTAGGAGGATGCTGAGCAAGAGGGTTAAGATGATGAGGGATAATATTGAGATTAACTTGAAATTCAGGGAATATCGGATGTGCATCAACACAATTGTGTCATAAGTATGAAATTTGACACCATCAATTTGATTCTGGACATCAGCATGTAGCTCATTCAACTTTGCTTCCCATTCAATCTTCTTCCTTACTTCAGATTTTTCTAAGAATTCTTTCACCAGGCTCTCCCCCTTTCTGACTTCTATTAATAGGGTGGATATAACATCCTCTTTGAATGTCCCTACTTCTTAACAGATCTTGAAAGTGTGCTCTTGAGCTTTCTTTTCCTGTTGTATTTGATTATTTACAAGGGTTACTGACTGATCCATCACCTGACCAATACTGGTTATGGTGTGGTCTAGAGCTTTCTCACCTATTTGGAAGAGGTGTATCAGCTCATCAATATTATGTTGTATCTCTACAAATCCTCTGCTCATCTCTTTTTCTAGAGAAGTTACTTTTTCAGTTACAACTTTTGAAGATTCATCAAAATAAGCTCTTTGTTGAGCTAACATCAATTCTATCTTATTATAAATATTATTAACAGGAGTTTCAACTTGAGGTGTTGGAGGAGGAGGAGCAGTCCATGGAACTATTTATTCAATGACAACTGAGCTCTGGGCTCTGGTAGTGTGAATCAAAATATATCCTTCCTCATCAAGAATGGTAGGAAGAGGGAAATCCAGGCTCTTTAGAGGAGCCTCAGTTGGTTCAGGTGTTTCTTCTCTTTCATCAGAAATTAACACTGTCTCTTCTTCTTGTATATCTGCAGTGTGGGATTGATGAAGAGGGGATTCTTGGTCAGAATGGAGGTAAGATGGAGATGGTTCAACAAGAGGGGATTTTTATGTATGGATGGGGAAGGGAGACTCTTTTGAAGTGAGTTCATCAATCTTTCTATTGATGTCATCCTCTGTAGAAAGAACTTGTTCTTGGACTTGAGCATCAGTAAACAGATTTATAGTAGGGGTGACAGCAGGTAGAGCATCATCTAAAGGAGGAGTAGAATGTGTTTCCTCTGGGGTTGAAGGAGCAGGCTCCTCCTCAGTAACTGCACCAGATGTGCCAACTACTTGAGGTAGAGGGGAAGATGGGGTCCTATCCTTATCCTCTGGTTGATCAAGTGCTTGTGCAGCTTGGACAGGGTTCTTGAGTTTAATCTCCCATCTTTGGATAGAAGATATAGAGACTTTCTTCATATGATGAATGGTAGTACCTTTGGATAAATCAAAAATCTCTAGCTTGAATTCATGTAGAAGTAGAGAAATAATCCTGGCATAGTTTGGAGCTTTGATGCTTTCCTTGATCTTATCAAAGATCATCATCCCAAATTGAAATTTCTTCCTGCATATGTCTGCTATCGTCATGTCAAAGAAGTCTACAATGATGAAGCTTATAGAACTTGTCTTGCAAAGAAGAACTTTCCCAAGTATGTCAACTAGAAGTTTGCTTTCTGGATTTAGGTCAGGTCGACGAATGGTGTTTACACCAATTGAAATTCCACAGAAACCATAAGCTCTGTCATAGTCCTCGACTGTTAGGTCATCTTCTTCATCAATCTATGGTAGTCGAAGAAGTTTAGAAATAATTGGAGTAGAAAGTTTAACCTTAATCCCATGAACTCTGGTCTTAAGAAACTTTCCATTTCTTTTTACCTTAGCATTTTGGAAGAACTCTTCAACCTCTGGAAATAGGATTTTGCACGGGTGCTCTAAGATAAATAACAGTTCGACAGTTTCTAGAAGTAGTAGAAGATTCTGAAAGTCATCTGAAAGCTCTGCAATCCCTGTCGAAACTAGTTCGCTTCCGGTCCCTATCTTAGATGGAGGAGCCATTGATCCAGAGAAGAATGAAAATTTCTGCTTGGAGAGAAAGGGATGTATCTATGGCAAGTTGGCGATGACGACAGGAAGACAAAGAGTTTTTCCACTTTTCTCTCGAGAAAGGGTTTAGAGATCGTGTGATTTGGAATTTTCCTGACTTTTCTATTTATATAAGTCTTAATTTATGATAATTAAGGAAATATTAAAGTAACATACCTGAAAAATAAGACGACATAACGTTTGAGTGCGAATATTAGAAATTTGAACTTAAAGACGAAAAGTTGCTTCAGACTTCTCGAGTGGAAGGGCATTACTCGAGTGAAGAGACTATAGTTCTCGAGTAGTAATTTGCTTTCTCGAGTAGTAGACTGGAAGTTCTCGAGAAGTGTTCTGATAGTTCTCGAGAGGAAGACTGGAACTCGAGAAGCAGTTCTCGAGAGGCAGACTTATTTCTCGAGTTGTAGACTTGTTTCTTGAGTGGTCCTACCCAGTACTCGAGTAGTAAGAGTCTTACTCGAGAAATGAAGTCTAAACTTAAGAATTTCTGAATTTTTGAAGTGTTGCCTGATCCTTGAGCTTTGTTGTTAGACCTCCTTCCTCATTCTTCTTTGTTGAGCATGCCAAGTTCTGTTTTGAAGAACGAGAACTTAGCCTCGTCCAGCAGCTTCCTGAAGATGTCTGCAACCTGCTTGTCAGTTGGAACATACTGGAGGTTGATGTCTCCATGCTCCACATGCTCCCTAATGAAGTGATACCTCAGCTCTACGTGCTTTGTCTTGCTGTGAGAGACTGGGTTGTTGGCGATTGCCTTATAAGGTCCGTAGCTCTGAAGAGTGATCTCCTCATAAGGTGTCTTGAAGACACTCTCGCCAAAGTTCCAGGGATGAGTCCATCCTTGTTACCGATACTTGGGCTCTACATAAGTAGGCCTAGCAAAGTGATTATAGAACGAGTCAAGATCAAACTCATTCGTTGGAAAGATATCCTTTTTGAAAGGAGTTTGTTCTTGAGGAGCTTTCCCCTTCTCCTTGGCTAGAGCCTTCTTGGCAGCCTTATTTCTTCTCCGAGATTTATTTCTCCTAGAAGATTTACTAGGAGAAACCACATGACCTAAGCCAACACCTTTACTCTAAGCAGAGAATTCAGCCACTAGTGGAAGGACTGTCTTGGGCTTGGAGAAACTTTCAACAAGTTTCTTTTCAGCCGCAAGTTGTTCTTCTAACTTTTGGATGATCTCCTCCTTCAAGTTTAAGTGTTCGAGAGCTTTATTATACTCTTCCATCACATTATGGAAGTCCTTTCTGAGTGAGTCCATCATCATGACTTCCTCCCTCAGACTGCACTCCTCAGCATTAAGAGATTTGATCTCCTTAGCTTGAGATCTTGCGACTCTACGACATTTATTGTAGGCTTTTATCAACTCTTTGTACTAAATCATGAGTTCAGATTCATCATCAGACAAATAGTCCTCATGATCATGGTTAGAAACATCTGATTTAGAGAGAGGGGTATGAGAATTTACCTTCCCAGTGAACTGGGGTTCTTCTTATTCATCTGTATGTGACATGAGCCCAAAGTAGGCTTCCTCGTAATCACTAGACACAGATGAGTCTGTGTTACTGAGGGTCTTTCCCTTCTTGGCTACAAGGCTTCGTTCAGTCTTCTTATTATTATAAGAAGTTTTCTTTTCCTCTCTTATTCCACCCTCCTTCTTCTTGTGAGGGAATTTGATAATACGTTTTGTAGCCTAAACTATTATCGTATTTTATATTTTATATTGTACAAATTATGTCCATTATTAGTTTATTTTTATCCTTTTTATGTAAATTTTATTGCCACTAACTTTTTCCTGTCTTTTTGCAGGTTTTCAGAAAAATTGCCAAAATGGCCTGTCACGCCCCCCTGTCACGCCCCCCCTGGGCGTGACCTAGGGCGTGTCACCCGATCCCGAGGACACCTGCTGGAAGGGACAGAAAACGGTCAAAACCGCTGTCACGCCCCCTGTCACGCCCTCCCTGGGCGTGTCACTAGGCGTGACCAGGGGCGTGTCGCCCTCTGCCGCAAAGCTGCCGCCGCATTAAATGCCCTTCCGCCTCAGCACGCAAATAGTACTGTCACGCCCCATGTCACGCCCGTGACATGGGCGTGACACCTTCCTTTTTTGGCGACTGACGGATTTCCGACCAATGATTTGGACATGACATGCCTGTCACGCCCCCCTGTCACGGGCGTGACCTAGGGCGTGACCACCGACGTACCGAAGCAATCATCCCTCCCGCTAGAATCCAGAGCCCGAGGTCAAATCCGTACCTGTCATGCCCCCTGACACGCCCCCCCTAGGGCGTGGCGGAGGGCGTGACCAACCCGAGAAATTTTCTATAAATTGAGCCCCCCTCCTCCCCATTTCAGAAAGCTTTGGTTGAGTGGGGGAGGTGCTGCCCCTTTGTTTCTTGATCCTTTTTCATGCTTTCTCTCTCTCTCTCTCCCCTCTCTTTGTACTTTTTGGTTAACCCTAGTTTAATCTTAGTTTGTGCTAGCTTTTATTGTAATTTTCTTCTTGCTTAGTGCTTAATGTAGGGCTAGAATAGGGTTTAATTTTCATGCACTTGTAATTTTATTTTCATTGGTGTAACTTGCCCTTTTTCATTAATAAAATTGTTCTTCCCTTAGCTTGTGTTCTTCTTATGTTTTTCTACTCATCTCCCCCCTCCACTCCATTATGATTAACTAATCCTCCTTGTACTCGATCTTGATGATCCGAGGTTAGAGCGATTATGTTATGATGTTTTAATCAATCTTTTCTTTTTAGGTTAGGGCCTTGAATTACTCTTGATTAATCACGGGTTGGGGGTATATTTTCGATATATACTCTCCGCCTTTGCTTTCATTCTGGGCTAGCCGAGAGGCCGAAAGAATGAAGTGAGCATTCAAGAGTAAAGGGAGTTGTACGCACCCCTCGAGAGAGGCAGACGTCCAAATCTCCCGGATTGGAGTAAAATCCAATAGTGGGGTTCACCGCGTAAAGCGAGTTTTAGGCCTCCGATTTAGACGAGAGTCGGTCGGACCTTCCTAAACTCAGTTGGGCACGACTTCGAGAGAAGCGTGTTCAAGCTTTAGGAACCTCCACGGTCAAGGACCCTTATCCTATTAAGTTTAGATTTTTATCGCATTTTCTTAATCGTCTTTAGCCGAGGTGAATCTCGATCGGGTGCATTTCCATTTCATATTTTCTTCCTTTAGTAGTAATCTCCTATCTTGTGCTCTTTAATTAACTGCAGTAGTTTCCTTTCTAGCATAGTTCTTTTCTTAATAGCGTAACTTAATTGCGGTAGTTCTCTTTCTAGTTTGCTTTAATTTCTCCATTGCGCTTAGATTTTCTAAAACCCTAGTTTTTCCGTCGATAAGATAATAGCGTTCGTGTGAGTAAGCTTAGCCAACAGTTCCCGGATTTCAATACGACACTTGTGTCCCCTTGCTACAATTCAATAGGTATACTTGCCTCATCGGGTTGCTAGTTCGGTTGCGTTTATTTTCTTCGAACCCTAGCGCGCAACAAGTTTTTGGCGCCATTACCGGGGAACCAACTTCCGTTGATATTTTGAAAACACGAACCTATTAATTTTATCTCTTCTCTTTCTCATCCCCTTTTCTTTAAAGTTTTAAAAAATCAAAAAAATTATCACCGCTCTTAATAAAAACCAACCTCACAATTTTTCTACGCCACCTAATTCTCTCGAAAAGGGCAAAGGGCTTTAAGCGCCACTGTCTTGTCTAGTACCTTGCGAACCCTTCACGGGGTAGTCCTTGGGAAGTTCGGGAGTTAATCTATAAAAAAAAATCTATTTCAAAAAGAAAAAAATTTTAATTTAATTTTCTAAATCTAGTTTTTCTTTCTAGTTTATCCTTTTTCTCTTTCTCTTCTTCTTTTCTGTTCTTTTAGTGCATGACCCGCGGGAGTCCGTCGGTTATTTTGGACTTGGACCACGAAATTGAGCGTACTCTTCGGAGAAGATCTCGATTTCAAGGTCCTACTATCCAAGTGCCGGTTGAGGACACCAAGTCATTTAATACTTTAAGAATGGAAGAACCCAACGTAGATGAGGCCGTGCAAAGGACTATGTCCTATTATACACGACCGAACCTCGAGGGAACAGAATCGAGTATAGTCCGTCCTACTATAGCAAATAATAACTTTGAACTAAAGCCTAGCATAATTCAAATGGTGCAGCAATATGTGCAATTTGACGGACTTCAAGATGAAGATCCGAACGCACATATAGCTAGCTTTCTTGAAATTTGCGACACCTTCAAGATAAATGGTGTCACAAATGATGCGATCAGGCTAAGACTCTTCCCCTTCTCTCTAAGAACTAAAGCTAAGCAGTGGCTTAACACACTTCCGAAAAATAGCATAACCACTTGGAATGAATTAACTGAAAAATTTTTGGCGAAGTATTTTCCGCCAGATAAAACTGCAAAACTTAGGAACGACATCTCTGCCTTCGGACAAATAGACTCTGAAACCCTTTACGAAACCTGGGAGAGATTTAAAGAATTATTAAGACGATGCCCACATCACGCGCTGCCTGTATGGTTATAAGTGCAGACGTTTTATAACGGGCTAAATCAAAGCACGAAGCAAATGATAGACGCAGCTTCTGGCGGTACTTTAAATCATAAGACCCCGGAAGCCGCTCTTGAGCTTTTTGAGGACATGGCCATGAACACTTATCAGTGGAATGTGCCTAGGTCCCGCCCGAACAAGCCTGCAGGTATCTATGAAGTGAACAACGTCTCCCAGCTCGCTCTGCAAGTAGAAATCCTAAGCAAAAAAATAACGGAGATGACTGCTGCCTCCGCCCCTCAAGTATGGGAATCTGCAACCCCTACTCCAGAACATTTAGATTATGTTAATAATTTGCCTAGAACTGCTTTTAATAATTTTTCTGCTGCGAATTTTCATCCGCCTGGTTTTAATTTTCCGAATAGTTATAACCCCGCTTTAAGAAATCACCCGAACTTTTCATGGAGTAATCCATCGAATGCGATGCGCCCACCTCCGCAAAATGATTTTTCTGCACAACCACCACCACCACCACTTCTTCAAAATTACCCAAAACCTCCGAGCTTGGAGGAATTACTTTCTAAATATATCACCACAAATGACGCTACCATAAGAACTTTAACCGGAAGCATAAAAAGTTTAGAAAATCAGGTAGGACAGCTCGCGAAAATAATTTCTGAGCGACCCGCAGGGTCTCTTCCTTCCAATACCGAACCCAACCCGAGAGAGCAAGCGAAAGCTATAACTCTTCGGAGTGGGAAGCAAGTCTCCGGTATGGTAAGTGAAGAGCCCGAGGCAAGCTCCGCTTCTGCTTTTAAAAATCAAAGCTCCGCTCCCGCTTTTAAAAATCAAAGCTCTGCTCCGCTTCCACCCTCTGCTGAAGAAGTAATCACCCCCACTTTAGAAAATAATCTCACTCCACCACCCATCTTCAAAAATAATTCAAATCCTCCATACCCCTCTGAACTTAATAGACAACGTCAAGATGATCAGTACTCCCACTTCTTAGAAATCTTCAAACAAATCCACATTAATCTTCCCTTCCACGAGGCTATTTCGCAAATGCCGAAATACGCCAAATATCTTAAAGACCTCCTCACAAACAAGAAGAAGTTAGAGAATCTTTCGCACGTCACGCTAAACGTCGAGTGCTCCGCCGTTTTAACAAACAGTTTGCCGAAGAAAATCAGTGACCCGGGTAGTTTCTCTATCCCGTGTGTCTTCGGTGATCTCTTTGTTAAACACGCGTTAGCCGACTTAGGCGCAAGTATAAACCTGATGCCCTTTTCGTTGTTCAAAAAGTTAGGGATTGGTAGCCTTAACCCCACGCGTATGAGTATCCAGCTAGCCGATAGATCCGTCAAGTACCCGTTAGGAATAGTGGAGGACGTTCTAGTGAAAGTCGACAAGTTCATCTTCCCGGTGGACTTTGTCATTTTGGACATCGAAGAAGACGTCGAGGTTCCCCTGATCCTTAGCCGACCCTTCCTCGCCACCTCCCGAGCCATCATTGACATAAGCAATGGTAAGCTCTTTCTTCGAGTAGGCGACGACGAAGTCACATTTCCTATCACCCCTTCGATGAAGAACACCTTAGCGAACAATGACTCATGTTTTTTCGTAGACGCCGTGAGTGATGATTCTTCCTACTGCCTCTCTGACTTTGAAAAAGAATTTTCTACTTTTTGCTCCTCTTCTCTTACAACAGAATCACTGCAAGGAAGTGATGAATCTTCTTATTGTCTTTCCGACTTTGAAAAAGAGTTTTCTGATTTTTGTTCTTCCTCTTTTCTTACCACTGAATCTGTACAAGAAGCCGTCTTGGCTGCTAGCCCCACCCCTTATTACGTTCCTTATAAAAAAGTTTATGAAGATATTATTTTCGAAAAAGAAAGAATCTCAAAATCCTCTTATGAAGAACCCCCTACCCTAGAACTTAAAGAACTTCCCGAACACCTTAAGTATGCTTTCTTAGAAAAAGACTCCAAGTTACCAGTTATCGTTTCGGCCTACCTCACGGATACGCAGAACGATAAACTTCTTCTAGTTCTACGTAAGCATCGCCGGGCTATTGCTTGGCAAATTTCTGATATCAAGGGCATAAGCCCATCTTTCTGTACACATAAAATTTTAATGGAAGATAATTCGCGTAACTCTATCCAACCTCAGCGCCGTATAAACCCGAATATGAAAGAAGTAGTTAAGGGCGAGATTATGAAACTATTAGACGCAGGAATTATCTACCCTATATCGGACAGTAAGTGGGTTAGCCCCGTTCAGGTAGTTCCAAAAAAGGGAGGGATAACCGTAGTTAGTAATGAGAATAATGAATTAATCCCGACACAGACGGTGACGGGTTGGCGTATGTGCATAGATTACCGTAAGTTAAATGATGCCACCCGAAAGGACCACTTTCCTCTACCGTTTATCGACCAGATTTTAGAACGTCTCTCCGACCATAGCTTTTATTGTTTTCTTGATGGCCTCTCGGGGTACTTTCAAATACCCATCTCTCCCGAGGACCAAGAGAAAACTACGTTTACTTGTCCCTTCGGCACCTTCGCGTACCGAAGAATGCCGTTTGGATTATGCAATGCGCCGGCTACATTCCAACGATGTATGCTCGCAATATTTGACAAGTACGTAGAAAGCATTATGGAGGTATTCATGGACGATTTCTCCGTGTTCGGCGATACCTTCGATAGATGTTTAGAAAACCTCGAAAAAGTCTTAGAACGATGCGAAGAAACTAACCTTGCCCTAAATTGGGAAAAATGCCATTTTATGGTGAGGGAAGGGTTAGTTTTGGGTCATAAAATTTCTGCTAAAGGTATTGAGGTAGACGTTGCCAAGATAGAAGTTATTGAGAAGTTGCCGCCACCTACAAACATAAAAGCTATAAGAAGTTTCCTAGGCCACGCTAGTTTTTATCGTCGTTTTATAAAGGACTTCTCCAAGATCACTAAGCCCCTCACCCATCTCTTAGAAAAAGACGCTCCATTCATGTTCGATGACTCTTGTATTTCTGCCTTTGAATTAATTAAAGAAAAGTTAATTAACGCGCCAATTATGATAGCTCCGGTGTGGGACCTTCCTTTCGAGATTATGTGCGATGCGAGTAGTTTTGTGGTGGGGGCCGTATTAGGTCAACGCATATCTAAGAACTTCCACCCCATCTATTACGCTAGTAAAACCCTCACATCTGCACAAGAAAATTACACCACAACCGAGAAGGAGCTCTTAGCTGTAGTATTTGCGTTTGATAAATTTCGCCCTTACATTACACTTTCAAAAATCATTGTTTTTACGGACCACTCGGCCCTCAAGTACCTTCTTGCCAAAACGGATGCCAAGCCTCGCTTGATTCGCTGGGTCTTACTCCTCCAGGAGTTTGACTTAGAGATCCGTGATAAGCGAGGAGCCGAGAACTTGGCCGCCGACCATTTATCAAGATTAGATAACCCCTTTATAGAAAAATTAAATGAAAAATCTTTTAATGACTATTTCCCTGATGAGAAGCTGCTTTTAGTTAATACATCTACTTCTCCTTGGTTCGCGCACATCGCCAACTATCTAGTGGCCCGGGTGCTCCCAAAAGAGTTCTCCTCCCAGCAAAAGAAGAAATTCTTTTCTGAGCTGAAGAACTACTTCTGGGAAGACCCGCATCTTTTCAAAATTTGTGCGGATCAAGTGATAAGGAGATGTGTTTCTTTTGATGAAGGAATTGATATTCTAAAACATTTGCATGAAGGTCCGACAGGTGGGCACTATCAAGCTGCTCGCACCGCTCATAAGGTGCTTTGCGCGGGTTTTTACTGGCCTAGCCTGTTTAAAGACGCGCAAGCCTTTGTGAGCAGGTGTGATAGTTGCCAACGGTCGGGCAATATTTCTAATAAAAATGAAATGCCGCAAAATTATTTCTTAGAGTGCGAAATTTTCGACCTCTGGGGAATTGATTTTGTTGGCCCCCTTCCTTCTAGCTTCGGAAACAAATATATTTTAGTTGCTGTTGATTATGTTTCACGATGGGCTGAGGCCCAAGCTCTTCCTACGAACGACTCCCGAGTTGTAGTCACATTTTTTAAAAAATTATTTTCTAGATTCGGTACGCCACGCGCAATTGTTAGCGATAGGGGTTCCCATTTCTGTAACGCGCAATTTTCAAAAATCCTTACTAAATACGGCGTTACGCATAAACTATCCACTGCCTACCACCCCAAACTAACGGTCAAGTCGAAGTAGTTAATAGAGAAATAAAAAGAATATTAGAAAAGACTGTTTCAACTTCTAGAAAAGACTGGTCAGCCAAACTTGACGATGCCTTATGGGCCTACCGAACAGCGTACAAAACCGCCCTCGGATGTACGCCGTATCGGCTGGTCTATGGAAAATCGTGTCATCTGCCCGTGGAGTTAGAACACCGCGCCTTTTGGGCCTTAAAATTTTTAAACTTCGATCCCCACTCAGTCGGTGACCTTCGAAAATTTCAACTAAATGAACTCGACGAGTGGCGCTCTTATGCTTATGAAAATAATAAACTTTATAAAGAGCGGACGAAGCGTTTATAAGATAAACACTTAAGGCACCCTAAAAACTTTAAGCCGGGCGACCAAGTCCTTTTATATAATTCTCGTTTACGTTTATTTCCGAGCAAATTAAAATCTCGCTGGTCTGGCCCGTTTTCTGTTTTAGAAGTATTTCCTTATGGAACTGTTTTAATTTCTCACCCTGATAAGGGTAATTTCAAAGTGAATGGTCAGCGTCTTAAACTGTATTTCTCTAGTGATGATGATGTCAGTCCAAACACTATTAAGTTTCTGCTTCACGAACTTTAATCTTGAACTTTTTATTTTTTGCTAAAAACAATTTTATTTCGGGACAACAATATTTTTGGACAATATTATTTTTTTGATGCGTCGAGCTCAACGACGCTTTAACCAAAGGGCGCTCTTGGGAGGCAACCCAAGTTATCTTTTTCTGTTTTCTTTATTTTACAATTTTTGCCTCGGACGGCTCCGACAAGCTGAAGCTTCTGCGATCGCCTGCTCCAACATTGCTGAATCCATCACAAAGTCCAAAGAAGATATTCAGGGAGCGGCATCACTCAGTTTTCGCAGCAAATAAATCTGGGGAAGTACCTGTATTTCAATTATGTCTTTCAATCCTGTACTTTATTTTTCTCTCCCTCTCCAATCCCCTTCTTTAGCCATTGAGGACAATGTCTGTTTTAAGCTTGGGGGAGGATTTCCTCCTTCACTTTTGCTTAGTATAAATATTTTTCTTTTTTGTATATATTTTAAATATTTCCAAAATAAAAAAAAATGAATATCTTAAAATTCCAAAAAAAGAGAAAAATTTTCCGAAATCCAAAAAAAGAGAATATTTCTCAAAATAAAAAAAATATATATGTGTTTTTGAATAGTTTAGACATTTTGGTATTTCAATAGTACCCCTAGTTTTTAATTTTGTTTTACTCAAAATCTCCTATAAACAACTTAGTTAATTATAATATTTCTAATCGTTCTTTTTAATTATGTTTCACAAGTAAAATGTTGGCCATGCTGTGTTTCTAATTCACGGTAGCATGTTAAGGTGAAATATTTTTCTAAAACTCGCATTTCTATTATGGTTTTTTGTTGTTTATTTCCTTTACTTTCTCAAAAATTCATCATCCACTATTTTCTTTCTCGTTTTTGAATAATTTTTGTAAAGTCAACTTTTGAATAACGTAGTAGATGTGAACGATCCAAGTCACCTATTATTTCTATTTTCAAGTTAATTTCATCAATCTTCTTTTATTATCTAGGACTCGCTTTTTAAAAATTTTTCAAACCTTTGTTTTAAATAAATTCAAAAGCGTGAAAATGATTTAGGCCATTTTTGTTTTCGTTTGAGCTTTCCTGCCAACCTAAAAAAACTTTTACCACTAGTTAGCCGTTTTTGAGCCTTTTTCCGATTTCATTTGATAGCTCCTCCCTTCATTTCAGTTTCACCAAAGCCAAAATTTCCAACCTATCGAATCACACTAGCCTTTTTGAGTTTCATAAATTATTTTGACGATTTTGATAGGGTATTTTGTGATTTTTGTGGAGAAAGGTTAAAAAAAAAGGAAGTATGTTCAAAAGTGATGTTTATTTTTGTTTTGGCCAACTCAAAAAGGAAAATAAAAATATTTATGGCCTTTGTTTTGAAAAAAGAAAAAAAAATGGAAAAGAAAAAATGAAAAAGAAAGAAAAAAATGTATATATTTTTATGAAAATTTTTGAAACTCTTTGCTTTGGTTTAGTGTGATTTTAAAACCTTCACGTTTATCTTTGAATTCCACTCCTAATCATTTTCCTAAACCAAACGTTTCTGTCCTATTTAAGTCCTTTTGATTCACGCTTTTTGATTTTTTATTTAACAACTAAGAAAAGAAAAACAGTAAATCAGTTTTAGTTTTAGATTTAAACCTAGATTTTTGATAATTAAATTGATATAATTATAATACGTTGCTTGGATCTAGTAACAACTCAATGCGTGTTTTTCATTTTCGTTGCTTTACTTAAGTCCATTTAAAAAAATCTCGTTAAAATTTTGGATGATTTGTTTTTATTAAGTAAAGTTTATAAAAGTTTTACCATACCTAAATAATTGTTTTAGACTTACATTTCACCTTTTCCCTACTAAGAATTTCGCATAGTACTTGTGTAGGCATAATTAGAACTTTTTGATTAGTCCTTTTTATAAATATCTAGTTTTTATATTTTTGCTTGGGGACAAGCAAAGCTTAAGCTTGGGGGAATTTGATAATACGTTTTGTAGCCTAAACTATTATCGTATTTTATATTTTATATTGTACAAATTATGTCCATTATTAGTTTATTTTTATCCTTTTTATGTAAATTTTATTGCCACTAACTTTTTCCTGTCTTTTTGCAGGTTTTCAGAAAAATTGCCAAAATGGCCTGTCACGCCCCCCTGTCACGCCCCCCCTGGGCGTGACCTAGGGCGTGTCACCCGATCCCGAGGACACCTGCTGGAAGGGATAGAAAACGGTCAAAACCGCTGTCACGCCCCCCTGTCACGCCCTCCCTGGGCGTGTCACTAGGCGTGACCAGGGGCGTGTCGCCCTCTACCGCAAAGCTGCCGCCGCATTAAATGCCCTTCCGCCTCAGCACGCAAATAGTACTGTCACGCCCCATGTCACGCCCGTGACATGGGCGTGACACCTTCCTTTTTCGGTGACTGACGGATTTCCGACCAATGATTTGGACATGACATGCCTGTCACGCCCCCCTATCACGGGCGTGACCTAGGGCGTGACCACCGACGTACCGAAGCAATCATCCCTCCCGCCAGAATCCAGAGCCCGAGGTCAAATCCGTACCTGTCACGCCCCCTGACACGCCCCCCCTAGGGCGTGTCGGAGGGCGTGACCAACCCGAGAAATTTTCTATAAATTGAGCCCCCCTCCTCCCCATTTCAGAAAGCTTTGGTTGAGTGGGGGAGGTGCTGCCCCTTTGTTTCTTGATCCTTTTTCATGCTTTCTCTCTCTCTCTCTCCCCCTCTCTTTGTACTTTTTGGTTAACCCTAGTTTAATCTTAGTTTGTGCTAGCTTTTATTGTAATTTTCTTCTTGCTTAGTGCTTAATGTAGGGCTAGAATAGGGTTTAATTTTCATGCACTTGTAATTTTATTTTCATTGGTGTAACTTGCCCTTTTTCATTAATAAAATTGTTCTTCCCTTAGCTTGTGTTCTTCTGATGTTTTTCTACTCATCTCCCCCCCTCCACTCCATTATGATTAACTAATCCTCCTTGTACTCGATCTTGATGATCCGAGGTTAGAGCGATTATGTTATGATGTTTTAATCAATCTTTTCTTTTTAGGTTAGGGCCTTGAATTACTCTTGATTAATCACGGGTTGGGGGTATATTTTCGATATATACTCTCCGCCTTTGCTTTCATTCTGGGCTAGCCGAGAGGCCGAAAGAATGAAGTGAGCATTCAAGAGTAAAGGGAGTTGTACGCACCCCTCGAGAGAGGCAGACGTCCAAATCTCCCGGATTGGAGTAAAATCCAATAGTGGGGTTCACCGCGTAAAGCGAGTTTTAGGCCTCCGATTTAGATGAGAGTCGGTCGGACCTTCCTAAACTCAGTTGGGCACGACTTCGAGAGAAGCGTGTTCAAGCTTTAGGAACCTCCACGGCCAAGGACCCTTATCCTATTAAGTTTAGATTTTTATCGCATTTTCTTAATCGTCTTTAGCCGAGGTGAATCTCGATCGGGTGCATTTCCATTTCATATTTTCTTCCTTTAGTAGTAATCTCCTATCTTGTGCTCTTTAATTAACTACAGTAGTTTCCTTTCTAGCATAGTTCTTTTCTTAATAGCGTAACTTAATTGCGGTAGTTCTCTTTCTAGTTTGCTTTAATTTCTCCATTGCGCTTAGATTTTCTAAAACCCTAGTTTTTCCGTCGATAAGATAATAGCGTTCGTGTGAGTAAGCTTAGCCAACAGTTCCCGGATTTCAATACGACACTTATGTCCCCTTGTTACAATTCGATAGGTATACTTGCCTCATCGGGTTGCTAGTTCGGTTGCGTTTATTTTCTTCGAACCCTAGCGCGCAACAGAAGTCAGCTATGACGTTTCCTAGCTTATTACAATAATAACACACAATGTCAGAAGAAATGTGTTTGTTCTGTTTATAGTTATACCTGTCTTGGCTACTTGAGCTTTTCTTATAATGATCACCATCGTGACGTGATCTTCTGAACGAGGCATCCTTGCCTTTCCATTGTTTCTTCTTGTTCAAGAACTTCTTGAATTGCCTTGAAAGAAGAGAAAACTGTCCTTCAGACAATTTTGAGCCTGAGGTACTTGGCTCTGAAGATTCTTCTTCACTTTCTTCCTGTGCTGGGGCAAGAGAAGCAGCTTTTGACTTCCTTGAGGTGTCTTCCTTTAGAGCGACATACTTCTCCTTAGATGAAGACCTATTCTTCTCTTCTTCAGCTTTTCTTGAATTTATTTGTAGCTCATATGATATAAGCTTTCCGAAGAGATTTTGAGGATCAGTCTCGGCTAGCTTTCCAAACTCCCGGATAGCACAAACCTTGTTATCCCATTCCTAAATCAGGGATCTCAGGAACTTATCATTCAGTTCTCCATTGGTGAAGACTCGGCCATAAACTCTTAGGCCGTTGATAATCTTGAATAAACTTTAAAAGGTATCTGCAATAGAGTTCTTGGGACCTTGTCAGAATGCTTCATATTTCTGATTTAGAAGGGATCGTCTGTCATCCCTAACTTTATCAGTGCCTTGCATCAGACGATAAGAGACTGCCACATTTCCTTGGCGGATTGGCAGTGAATCAAATTTTGCTGCATAGAATAATCGACTGCACTTGCGATGATATTCTTGCCTTTTTTGTCTAAGGAGACAAGTGCAATCTCATCTTTATCAAAATCAATGAGCTTCTTTGGAACTTGCTTTATTGAATCAATCGTGGAAGCTATCATTGGAACATGAGGACCTTCTTCCACAATCATAAAGATTCTTGGATCTACACCTTCCATGAAGAACTTTATTCTCTCTTTCCACATAGCAAAATTATTCTTTGTGCATAATGGAAGCTTAGCAAATTCCTTGGCTCTGCCCATGCTTGAATCCTCTAAAGATAACTAGGAGGAAATTTTGTTAAAGGTGTTAACCTTTTTGATGAACAACCTCCCTCTGATACTAATTGATGTTTTTAGTTGTCTACCTAAATCACCTAGAGGGGGGGGGGGTGAATAGGTGAGGTCTACGTCTTTTTGCGGAATAAAAATTGAACGATCAAAGCGTAGAAAATAAGCAAACAAAACACAGAGAACACCAGATCTATAATGGTTCCCCAATCATGGGTACGTCCACTCTCCACCTCACCGATCTAGTAACACGCTAGACTCATCTGCTTCACTATTACCTCGGATTGAAAACCAATCCTATAACTTGGAGCAATGCCCCTACAACTCGATCCTCAACAAGGGATCTACACTTGGGAAAAAAACTTCCAACACAAATCTCAGAGAATAAAAACTCCTATAACTCGGAGACAAAATCTCCTACAAGAATAAAAGATTATATACAGAAAAAATATACAAATAGAAATTATTAAGATTTGGAATCTTCAGCCGATCTTCCTTCTTGAACTTGAAGCTTTGTCAGAAATAATCGAAGAAGACGACGACTAAGTCTCTGGTTCTTAAAAACTTAGGATCAACACGATCAAGAGAGAGATCTGGAGGGATTGAGCGACTTGATCTGTTGACCGATTCTTGTTCTGAATTTCTTTGAATCGAAGAAGAACTATGGCGAGAACGATGTTGAGGAGCAGTGGATTTCCCGATTTAGAATGAACAGAAAAAATCAGAATACTTGATTTCGCTTCTTAGGGTTAGTCGAAATTGATAAGTCCTTTTATAGGACAAGCCTAACGGTCATAATCATAAATGATTGTACAAGTGGACCAATAAGAATCGAGATTAGATTTGAAATTGATTCCGTCTAGACTTAATGAAATTTCAGAAAAATATTCTGCATTTCTCGAGTGGTTTATAGACTACTCGAGTACTAACTTCTGATTCTCGAGAGGAAGGGTGAAAGTTTCTCAAGAACAAGATTTAGAGAAATTTCTAATGTGAATCATGGCTTCTCGAGAAGTGACTTCTACTACTCGAGAACTAGTAAAACTTCTCGAGAACTAATAAGTCTTCTCGAGAACAAGACTTCTTCTCGAAACAAATTTTCTTCTTACTCGAGTACTGGTCCTCTGACTTCTCGAGACAAGGCTTGACCTTCTCGAGCACTGGCTTCTGCTACTCGAGTATAACACTTAGAAAATTTTTGAAATGAATTATTTAATAAACTTGAGACATAGATAAGTAGTACTCGAGTAATCCAAGGCTTACTCGAGTAATGGACTTAGCTTTCTTGAGAGTGATTTCTGTTACTCGAGAACTTTACTTAGTATACTCGAGAATTCATTCCAGCACTACTTGAGTATAACATATACTACTCGAGTAATGGACTTAGAAAAAATTTTGCTTCCTAAAAATTATTTTTCTTCAGATGAAATCAGCAACCATTCTTCCTTCCATTACTTTAGTGCTTGAAAATGAAGTGTGTCCCAATAGAGAGGCTACACATGAGTCAACACCATGGATCACACAATGAAGGATTACATTGTATGGTCCTGTGTTTGGAGACTCATTATAGACTGACATTGGTCTACACTTGACAATTATATCATGCAAACACATAACTCAACAAGGGCATAAAATACTACTTAATTCATCTTAGTTCAAGGGTGACTTCATACAAATCTGGATTATTATGGATATAATACCCAACACTACTGTAGACCGACGATTGCTAGCTCCCTGTCCAAAACATAGTAAAAATCCAAAAATGGTTTCTGGACCAATCGTTCAAACCTCGTGACCATCTCAAGCAACCCAGATTGAAGCATCCGCTTTACGTCCTCAGTATCAATCGGAGCATCCAGAGCTTCTTTCGGCTCCTTAGGAGCAGCATTCTGCGTAAAAGAGGAGGAAGCACCCCCAGAGCCGCGCAACTTGCTTATCACTTTCTTAAACCCCATGGCAAAGGGAAGAGAGAGAGAGAGAGGAGTGGAGAGATAGGAGAAACAGGGGAGGATTTGGAGGAGATGAGGGAGATCTCACCGGAGAAAATGGATGAGGAGCGGGCGATTGTAGCAGCGTCACAGAAGAAATAGGGCCAGCGTGAGTACAAAACGCTCGACCGAGCATTTTTATAAATATAAAATGCACGGTCTTGTGTTTTTGCTGCGCACGTTTTCCCTGAACGTGCGTTTTGCACCAATAGCCCGATTCGGGTAATTTTCGTCGTGAAGTCTCATCCTATAAAAACAATGAGAAAAACAACAGTGAATGGAACAATGAACCTCCCGAGAGACTAGATAATCTACCCGAATTAGGCGCAAACACACAAAAATCTCACAAGCATGCACTAAAGCTAAAACAAGCTATACAACACGTAAAAAAAATTTTAATGCAGTAAAATTAACTAACTATACCTACTCCTAGATAAGTACTAGGGTTATTGTCCTCCCAGCATGACTTATTTGGCTAATGAAAAGTCCTAGCTGATGGGCCTATGAAATAAAAGATGCACAGGTAATTGGCCGAATATCCATTGCGGTTGTGAGTACCGATACGGAGATAATGCGGTTACCCCTCTACCTAAATAATAATACCTGCCCAACACAAGTAGAGGAATTAAGAAATAAGAAGAGGAGGAGCACTGGTCTTCTTTCATCTCATCACCCGCTAAATCCTTGTCTAGCAAGGCGTCGTCCACCGCAGGTCCGTAGGAGGCGATGACGACGACAGGGGATTCCACTGCGAAGGAGATAGGAACCTTCTCAGACAAGCAAATGCACTCGTCGTCGGCTTGATTACAAGGCTCATCTTCATCCCAATGTATATGTGGAGACTCAACCCGTGCAGGCTCAGATAAGGAAGGGGGGTCAAGTAATAAATGAGAGGAAAAACTAAAATACATAGAATACAGGAGAGTGATCCCGGTATAACCCTCAGCAGGATCCGAGCACAGATCACTGTCGGTATCACATGAGTCGTATCGGGGGGAATCCGAGAATTCGAGGTCCGTGGTGGTAAGAGGGGCCGCCTCGTCCAATAAGGAGGTGTAAATCTCCGCATTAGAAAGGGGATATTCCTCATCCCACCAGGGTGCGTCATAGCGTTCCGAAGATCCACATTCTCTGTCGGAGATAGTAAAATCCATATCCCACTTCGGCGCAACCTCAGTCACTAAATCACCCACAAATATGGCATCATCAGCCGACTCACACAAAAAAGGAGTAGCACGAGTAAGCAAAAATTACGGAGGAGCAAAACCACTCTCGAAACTAGGCATTAAATGAGTAGGCCCCATCACAAAATCATCCATTAAAACCTCCCCGTCAATGGGAACAATCTCTACATCCCATACATGAGTGTCCATGTGTTCCTAATCCTCTTCTTGCTGTCTAACACCAGAGTGATAGTCATCACTCAAGGGAAGCTCGTAAAAAGGGAGCGAGGGACCCATGAAAGATCTGTATGCAGTGAGAGATTCTTCGGTAATCTCAACGGGCAAAGAACGAGCAAGATGTGCAATGCCAGTGTATGGGACAGGCAACACCCTGGTAGGCCTGTCCACATTAGTCTTCCGTAAACGGGAGGTTGCTGCGCACACGCCCTCAGAGGGAGAAGGCTTGCACAGATGAGGTCAATCCTTCAACATGTGTCCCATACCTTGGCATAGCAAACACTTAATACAATGCTCGACATTTAAAATAGCCAAGACGTCGATGTATTGGCATAAAGTGTCATAGAGACGGCACTCAGCTATAGAATACATTGCGAACAAAAATATTTGCCGAAAGGGTGCTACACAACTTAGAATAAAAATAACACGGACCCGCTTTCTAAACCAAAAATCAAAAAAGGGATAAAAAGAAATAAACAAAAGAAATGGTAAGCAACTAAAATAGTAAAAAGAAAACAACAATAACAAGACTTTCTTTCAGAAAACTCACACGACTGTGTTCCCCGGCAACGACACCAAAAACTTGATGCGCTTACAATAAGTGTACCACTCGCATAAGTAATATAAAATAGGGAGGCTTACCCAAGTATCAAATCTCTTAAGGAACATCACAAGATGGAGTTGTCTTTCAAGGAGGACTTGAGATTGAAGTCCTAAGGGGTTTGGTTTTAGTTATAATAAAATAAAAGCTAATCAAATCTACTCCTATGCAGGCCGCTATGCGCTGCTTCTCTCAGTGGAATGGAAGAGTAGGAAGACTGATGTTTTTAGTTACCTACCTAAATCACCTAGAGGGGGGGTGAATAGGTGAGGTCTGCATCTTTTGCGGAATAAAAACTTGTACAAACTGAGCGCAAAAAATAAACAAACAAACCACAGAGAACAAAAGATTTATAGTGGTTCCCCGACCTTGGGTACATCCACTCTCCACCTCACTGATCTAGCAACACGCTAGACTCGACTACTTCACTATTATCTCGGATTGAAAACTAATCCTACAACTCAGAGCAACGCCCCTATAACTCGATCTTCAAAACGGGATCTATAGTCGGAAGAAAAACTTCCTACAAAACTCAGAGAAAAAAAAATCTCATACAAGAATTGAAATAGATTTACAGTAACAATCAAACAAACTTCACTTCAGATCTGAGAACTTCAGATTTCTTCCTTCTTGAAATTGAAAGCTCTGTCAGAAATAATTCGAAGAAGACTATGCTGAAATCTATGGATTTGAAATTCTTGAGATCAACAGGATCAAATGAGAGATCTATAGAAGTTGAATGCCTTGATCTGTTGATCGATTCCTATTCTAAACTTCTTGAATTGGAGAAAAACAACGGCGAGAATGACGATGAGGAGCGGCAACTTTCCCGATTTAGATTATTAGAATAATTCAGAAACTTGATTTCTTTTCTTGTTAGGGTTAGTCGAATTTGATAAGACCTTTTATAGGACAAGCCTAACGTTCATAATCATAAAGACTGTACACGTGGACCAATAAGAATTGAGGTTAATTTTGAAATCGTTTCCATCTGGACTTAGAGAAATTTTCGGAAAATCACCTGTATTTCTCGAGTGAATAAAGTACTACTCGAGTAATGACTTATGTTACTCAAGAAGAGAGAGTATGTTTCTCGAGAACAAGTCCTTAAGGAAATTACGGGAATGACTCCCGGCTTCTCGAGAAATGAACTCTATTACTCGAGAACTATAGAAAACTTCTCAAGAATAATTATGACTTCTCGAGAACAAAACTTCTTCTCAAAACTTAACTTCTTATTATGTAAGACCCCCTTTTTTTTGCAAACCCGGGGTCTTATGCCCAGAACCGCCGCTTTGCGGTGACACCTTCACCCCCGGGAAGGTCGTCACTACAACGCGCCGATTCTGCCGGCCTTTTCGATCACAATAAGTAGCAAGCAAGAGAGAAGCAAGTCCACCAAAAGAGAATATCACATAAAATAAAACTCCACGAAGGGAGTGTCCACATAAAATCATCAGAGTATAAATAGTCTGGAAATAAAAGGGCTCATGCCCGGTACATCAAATCCTCACTACAAGATCACTCAAAAGCGGAAACAAAACTAAAACTCTACGAAGGGCCGGGACTCACAGTCCCCGTAGTCTGGACTCCAGTGCTAGACTGTCCCATCTCCAAGCGTACCGGCCTCCTGAGCTGCTCCTCCATGCTGGGCTCCGCGATCCCCTAATATGATATGGTTCGAAAACCGTTAGTCTAAAAGACTAAGCCCTATCGTCCCCCACCCCTTCCCCCATGCTCTAAGGCACCGGGCGGAGAGGAAGAAAGGGAAGGACAAGAAAGTGGAGAATAATATCAAAACAGATGACGGTGGACCTAACTAGCAGTTGTGTAAATGGGGAGCAATTTATCTTAAGTGTTGTAATAGGTATAACAGAAAGGAAGTAAGTAAGAAATTAAACCTTCGCTTATGTGAGTACACATAAGCCAAGGGATCTTTTGCAAGGCTCCCATCATATAACGCGTCCCATACCGCTTATACGTTGGGGTGTCGGTTATCAAGCCGCAGATATACATATAACAAATTGACCTTAATTTATAAACTTGCCCACACAAGCTTATAGACCAAGGGGTCGTTTTGCAAGTCCTAAAGTATAAGTGTCCCATTCCACTTATACTTTAGGTGTCAAGGTTATTATGAATGATTATGACATGCAACTATATGGTGGGTTATGATGTTCAAGCAGTGCAACTCACACACCCAACTTTGTGTACACAAACCTTTAGTTCCCCCTTTCTGGAGATAACTCCCAGGATACTCCCGTAGTGGCAGACGGAAGCGGTGGGTTGGGCCTCGCCCACCTCAAAACCAGTAAAAGCACCACTGGTCTGACCTATCGTACGCCCTCAACGCCTGGTGCACGAGGCGGACTCCTGCATACTCTTGCCGACTGGTCCGCCGGACTTAACCTTGGCTAAGTGCTAGTCACCTTGCCGAGTCAACGATATCGGTGTCGGTGCAATCGAACTCCCCGATATCGAAAACCCACCACCTTAATCTTTCCTATTTTTATGCACATGCAGCCGTTTAATATATAACAATTTTAAAGTGTCAAACTCCCGGACTAAACCGTCCGTATAAACCACATCCGAGACCAACTTCCCCGGACTAAACCGTCCGGCTCATCTCCAGACTTCATCCCTTAGAACACCACGGGACGGCGCCCCCTTGAACACCTCGGGACGACTTAACCATTACCAACCCTAACTAATGAGTGTGTGCAATGTGAATCCCTATTAGGCTAATTACTCTTTTGTTTGTTTTAAGATTTACGTTAGCCCAGGACTGCCCCCGGCATACCTCGTGAAGGGCTCTCAAAGGGCACTAGGAACCAAGACGGCGGCATTACGGCCCGAAGTTCCCTTTCGCAAGGCACTTATTATTATTGGTTGTTTTTCCCTTACCCGTTCCCTCTATAAATTGCATCAAACTAAACCTAGGGTGGATTTGACTCTTCACTCTTACGGGGACGACGATCTTTCGTCGGTCCCGCGCACCTTAGAGCGCATCAACTCATTCCTCACCACACTTGAGACCTCCGATGGTGAACCATCCTCTTTCTTTAAATCCAACCAACACAAGCTGTCCTTATGCTAACCCAAACCTTCTCTTGTTGCTCATTTCCCAAAATTACTAAATGCAGACCACCTTAAACTAAGTAATGTCTACGATAGGATGTCCTTTGTGTTTTCTTCCATACGGCCTAAGTTAATTTCTGGGGGCCTATCATGACATTATTGAATCGATTTTTCTGATAATAACAATTTTTCCAATTAACCTAATAATTAATTAATTTTTATTAAATCCAAGGTCTTCCAAATTTGTACAAGGATTATACTTTTCAGTCATGTATAAATCATAATAAATTTAAGACAAATATTAATGTATCTAAAAATAACATATCCAAGGTTTGGCAATTTTCCCTATGGTCTAAGGGGCCTAAACTTAATTCTGCAATAATCCAATTTCTTCATGTCTAATGAATAAACTACATCAAATACTCTTCCAAATAATTTATATTAATTACAGGGTACTAGAAATACTATGAAAACAGTACTATAAAAGTTTCATAATTTTCTGGCTAGAAATTAATTTATAATAAATCATTTACCAAAAACCCTAATCTAGCATGCTTGTGAATCAAGTACTAAATCCATAACTCCAAAAATTTAGAGAAAAATCCCACTGACTCATAATGATTTAAAAACACTAATTACCAACTTTCTTAATTTTTCCAGAAATTATTTATGCCATAAAATATTTTTAAAACATAGAGCCCTTTAATAATACTTGTGAAGGAACTGTTCTATTTAATCAACATAAAATTGAACTAAAAATTCATGGGCATTCCTACTGGCCAACAACATCTAATTCCAGAGTTTCAAGGGGGCCTTATTTGAATTAAAAATCTTTAATAAATAAAACATCAAAAAGGGCTATAACCACATTCATGAATGAAGTACTAGAAATACCTATCTAAAAATTCTAGTAAAATTATCCAAGGGTCCTAACTACCCTAGAAACACACTACCCAAATTTCATAACTTTTAAAAGAGTTTAAGATACTGTTTTGGCCTAAAAGCCCTTCTACCCTAAAACTAGGGTTTAAGTTTTGAGGTAGCTACTTACATCAAAATTCTCTGACATTACAACCATAGAGTTACAAACTCATTAACAACCTCTCCACTAAATATTAAGGCCATACAAGGGCATTTGCCCCTATGTCCTTCACAAACCCCCAAAGTCCACCTTTAGGGTTTTAACCTGGGCCCTAGGGTAAACTTACCCTAAATCATCCCATCTTCCCTAAGGGTAATATTAGGACCAAAATAAACCAGTGGTCAAAACCTCAACCTCTGTTGAGGTGAGATGATCACACAAGAATAAAAATAACCCTCTCACTAAGCTTCCTTCTACTAGGTCAAAACTAGGGTTTAGATGATTCCTAATCAAAACTCAACCAAATGAGTTGAAATTTGAACCAGACCTAGATACCTATACCAGGGACACCTCTCCTAAATTTGGGAGGGTTTGGAGGTCATTTGACCCTTCAACTACATTAGCCTAGCTTTTCTAGGTTTAGGGCAAAACCCTAGTTTATACTTCTTTAAATGGATTCCAATTTTTACAGGAGCTAGATCTAGGTGATATTGAGTCTCTATCCAAAATGCAAAGCATTTGGAGCAAGGGTTAGGTGTGGGGAATTTTTCAAAGATTTGCCCTATTTGTAGGACCTACCCTAGAAAAATGACCCTACAGGTCAGAATACTTGTCCTAAAATTTTCCATAACATATCAAACTGTAGATAATTAAAAAGCCTACAACATTCATGTTGATCAAATTTGATGGACAAGCCTCTAAAGGGCCTAAATAATTTTTATAAGAAATCTGCCCTAATCCTAGGACATACCCATAATCAAATGGCCCTACAGGTCTAGGTACTCTACCAAATTTTCACCACAGCATATCAAATTGTAGGTATTGAAAGGGCCTACAACTTTCATGCTAAAAACTTTTTCATCAGGTACCCATAAGGGGCCTAAAATCCAAAAACAGTAAACTGTATGTTTAAAAAAAACAGAAAAACAGAAAATAGGATTATTGATCCTGCACGAATCTTAAAGCAGGATCGGGTGGTTCCTGTTCATCTTCCCCGATGGAGCCGAAAATAGGGCTGCGCAGGTGGTTTTTGCGGGCTATCTACCGGCGGCCTGAGGCGGCACCACCACCGGGAAACATCCCCAAATTGTTCCCGTTGGTGGGGGCTATCATTGGCCGGAGCTAGGGCGGCCGGAGGTGGCGGCGCCGCCCTAGCCGAGAGCTCAAACTCTCCAAAAAAAATGGCATTTTTCCAAAAACCTAAAATCTAAACTCGGGTTAGATGAGCATGGAAATGGTTTCTAAGCATTCCTAGGATCTAAGCATGAGAGAAGGAGAGGAGGAGGACCTAAACTCGGGCTTGAATGCGGGTGGATTGACGGGAATTCATGGCGGCGGCGGCGGCGATTTCTCCTTTGGTGGCTCCGGCAGTGGTTCTCCCTCCTTCTAATGCTTCGAAATCCGTCGCCCTAGCTTACTGGTGAGGTCTATATGGCCAGGAGGGGAGGGGGAAGGCAGTTATGAGAGACACCATTAATGGCCATTAAGGGAGGTTGCGGCCATGGTGGAGGGGGGTGAACCTAGGCCTAGGTGGCCGGGAAATGGCTGGAAACTCCTCCCCTTCCCTAGGGGAGTTGAATTCATCCATTAAGGGTGGCCTTTGGCCTCCCTTTGGCCGAATTCCTCCTTCCCTCTCTCTTGGATTTTTCTCTCTCCTCCATTATCATGAAAATGGAGCTCACTTTCTCTCTCCTAGTCACCAATGTTGACTTGGTCAATTCCCTAGGATATAGGCAGCCAAATATGATAAAAATAATCATGCAAGAGTTAGCCTAAGGGGGAGGGTGGTTTGAGGTTGGGTTAGCCCATATAGGCTAGGTTTGACTTGATTTGGGCTTGGGGTTGACTTGGTCGAATTGACCACTATGGTTGACCCAAGTGGGTCCTTGGTGACTCATTGGGCCCACATTAGGTCTAAGGGAATTTTTTAGAGTCACAATGAACCTACTAGGCCACCCAAAATCAGAGTTTTGAAAATTACTATTTGCAGACCAAGTGGGTCTCAACTAGGTTTTTAGGTCACTTGATCTCCTGGGCTCACCTAGGTTAACTCATATGACCTAGTTACGCTCAAGTCACTCCTAAGGGGGGGACTAATTGGAAAATGGGATGTTACATATTAGTTGAGTACTGGTACTCTGACTTCTCGAGACAAGGCTTGGCCTTCTCAAGTACTGACTTCTGTTACTCAAGTATAATACTTAGAAAATATTCTGAAATGAATTTTTGAGTAAACTCGAGACATAGATAAGTAGTAATCGAGTACTCCATGGCTTACTCAAGTATTGGATAAAGCCTTCTCGAGAAAGATTTTTGTTACTCGATAACTGTACTTAGCATACTCTAGAGTTCATTCCAGCACTACTCGAGTACAAGCTTTACTACTCGAGTAAAGAACTTAGAAAAGTTTTATTTTATGAAAATTATTTTTCTTTAAGTGAATTCAGCAATAATTCTTTCTTCTATTACTTTTGTGCTTTAAAAATGAAGTGTGTCCCAAAAGAGAGGAAACACATGAGTCAACACCATGGATCACACATTAAGGGATTACCTTATATGGTCCTATGTTTGGTGACTCACTGTAGACTGACATTGGTCTATACTTGACAATTATATCCTGCAAGCACATAACTCAAATAGGGAATCAAATACAACTTAATTCATCTTATTTAAAGGGTGACTTCATACAAATCTAGGTTATTGTGGATACAATAGCCAACAATCTCCACCTATTTATAGAAGTCAGAACCATCTACACTAAGATGAATTACATCAAGATAAAGAAATAAAGTAACTAGTAAACACAGTGATAATAATGATAAAAGTGCTAAGCAATGAAAAGTCAGATCATCAAAATAGAAGATTTATATTTATAGATTTTGTCCAAGAAATATCCAAGTCCACAAAATCTCATAAAGAAAAACTTTCTGATCATATTCTATTGTTAGTAGCTCTGCTAATATTGTTGTTGCTGTCTCTCCTTCTTTTCTTGTTGTCTCTTCTAGTAGTAGTAAGGTTTGGGATAATATTGGGCAGGCTTAGGAGGAGCTTTAGGATTGTTCTTTCCATACTCTTTGTCATATATCCTTCTCGTAGTTAAAGATTTCTCATATAACTCCCATTCATATGAGCTGTAATGATCATTCTTGCTTTCATTATAGTCTATGATAAGTTTGAGAGTATCAAGAATTAGTGATTTGGAAGTTGGGCTCCATATTTCAGCAAATTCTTGGGTTCTTCTTCTTTTTGCTTCTGGATTAGGAGTGGACCTGCTAGTAGAGGCTCCATCACCATATTTTCTTCTCTTAGGAATTTGTACTTCAGGAGGTACTTGAGGAGGCATATCTGTCTGTTCAAATTCCCAAACTTGAGCATAGCTTTATGGAGGAGGTGCATAAGAACCTTTAGGTCTTGGAGAGAAGGTTGACTACTGGACTGGAGGATGCTGAGCAGTTAGATTCAGATGGTGAGGGATAACCTTAGGATCAACTTGAAAATCAGGAAAAATCTGGTTGTGCATCCAAACAGCTGTATCTTATGTGTGAAACTTGACACCATCTATCTGGTTCTGGACATCAGCATGAATTTTAGTCAACTTTTCTTCCCAAAGGGTTTTTATGTTATTATCAGATTTTTCTAAGTATTCTTTCACTAGTTTCTCCCCTTTTATTACTTCTATGGATAGGGTGCTAATTACATCCTCTTTGAATTTTCTTACTTCTTCACAAGTCTTGAAATTATGTTCTGGAGTTTTCTTTTCCAGTTGGATTTGATTGTTTGCTTGGGTTACTGATTGATCAATCACCTGACCAATACTGGTGATGGCATGGTCTAGAGCTTTCCCACCTTTTTGGAAGAGGTGTTTAAGCTCATCAATATTGTATTGTATTTTAGCAAATCCTCTGCTCATCTCTTTCTCTAGAGAAGTTACTTTCTCAGTTACAACTTTAAGAGATTCATCAAAATAACTTCTTTGTCGTTTGCAATTGATTTCAATCTTACCAAGAATGGCATCATCAGCTTGTGTTTTAGCTTGAGAAGGTGGTGGAGGAGGAGTTACTATAGGAGTTGACCAGGGAGGGATTTCTTCAAACTGAGCTCTGGTGGTATGAATCAAAATATCTCCTTCCTCACCAAGAATTGTAGGAAGAGAGAAGTCCAGGCTCTCTAAGGGAGTCTTAGCTGGTTTAGGGGTTCCTTCTCTTTCATTAGAAATAAACACTGTTTCTTCTTCTTATACATCAGTAGTAAGAGACTGATGGTAAGGGGATTTTTGTTCTTAATGGTAGTCAGATGGAGATGGTTCTGGAAGAGGAGATTTCTCTATATGGATAGGGGAAGGAGGCTCTTTGGAAGTGAGTTCTTCTCTCATTTTACTGATATATTCCTCTATAGATAAGATTTGTTCTTGTACTTGTGCATCAGTAAGCAGATCTTCAGTAGGAGTAGCAGCAGGTTGTGCAATATCTGGAGGAGGGGTAGAATGGCTTACCTCTGGGACTGATGGAGTAGGCTCTGTTGGAACACCCTATTACTAATTTGGGTAAGGATCACTATGTCCATAGGATTGTGTCTTGACCTCATTGTATAGATTTAAAGGTCAACTAGAATAGGTCTAAGGCTTACAACTTAGGTTTGAAAGCTTCCCCCAAGACCTCATTGTTCAGATTACAAGTGCAGAATACCAAAGACAATTTTCGTCGAGCTCAGATCGACGAGGCGTCGAACTCAGTTTGATTATCTCTAAGCTCAGGTCGACGAGGCGTCGAACTCGGTTCGACGATCTCCGAGCTCAGATCGACGATTTCTGTCTCAAGTCAAACTCCAGATCTCTGAGCTAAGATCGACGATAGTCGAGCTCAGATCGATGATTTTTTTGAGATATCGACGATTTCAGGATTTCAAATTAGACTATTATGGAATTCAAATATCTTCAATATCCAACATTTAATGCAGAAGATTTTGTAGCCGTTTCATCAATCTGGAGCAAGTTTCAAGGAGACTGAAAGGGAATGTTTCTTAGGACTTTCCTCCAGAGACAGCTACCAATTAAGGGAGTCATTTATGACTGGCTAACGACTATCTAGGAGATTGGATTTCATAATATTATTACAGACAATAGAGATAGATAACCAAGAAGAACATCTCTCAAGAATTCTACAGGATTATAATGTTAGAGTTTTACAGAACACAAGGAATAGAACAGAGAAGGAGATCAACGCACAGAGAAGAATCTCTTCTATTCTCTCAGATCTCTTCTCTGATTCAAGTTTTTCAGGCTTCATCAATCAAAGACTCCAAGCACAACACATTTTAGCCTTATCTGAAATTATCAATTACTGGAGATCTCAACTTACTGAAGGCCTATCACCCTGTGCAAAGCTTCTTCTCCTGACCTACTACTAATCTCAGGGGGAGCTTTGACATCAACAAATCCACTAGTCTTCTCTTTGATTGTTGACAGAGAAGAACACCTTCACTCTTTTTATTTTCTTTTGCTGTAAAAGGGTTATTCAGAACTCCCTTCAAAAGTTTTGTGTTTGGTTCCTGAGACCTTGTCAAAACTCAGTGGTGGCAAGACACCTGATCAAAAAATCTGGTTTGGTTTTTGAGCACCTTATCAAAAGCTCATTGGTTCCAAGGACACCTGATCAACTCGTCCTGTAGTGGATTCCTACCTAGGGTGGTAGAAGAGTGGATGTATCCAGGTTGATTGGGTAACCCTAAAGACATCACAAGCACAGTGAATTCAAGACTTAACAGTACACTGGGCTTGGGTGCTTCCACCCAACCTATAGTATTAATAACCCCAATCAAATTTATCTCAGATAAAAGAAAGGGAGTTGTATAGGTAGCTAGGAAGAATTCTGATATACCTAAGAAAAATAAGGTTCAACAGAAAACGTCGAACGGAGCTCGACGATCTCCGAACAGAGCTCAGCGATCTCAAGCTGAATTGTGAAACTCAGGTCGTCGATCTCTGAACTCTAAACTCAGGCAAAGTCGATCTTCGAACGGAGCTCGACGATCTGACCCAAGATCGTCGAACTCAGCTAAGATATCGTCGAACAAAGCTCAGAGCTTTGAACAATCTTTTAAGGGTAAGTCAAAATTCAATTCTAGAGGTCCTACATCCCAAGGCTTCAACCCTTATGCTGAATGGATAATACCTCCTAGGAGATATCATCCTGAAGGCTATAAGAGTCAACTAGGGATGTCTCTTATTTCAGATTTTAAAGGTTATCAACCTAGACCCAAGGTAAACTGGGTCGAAAACAAATAAATTATTATAAGTACAGGTAAAGACCTATCCAATAATAAACCAACAATGGTATCTGGATAGTGGGTGCTCAAAGCACATGACAGGGAGTAAGGATAATCTTACATCCTTCAAAGCCAAGCTTAGACCCAAGGTCATATTTGGAGACTCAAACTTTGGACAGACCAAGGGATATGGTGCAGTCCAGATAGGGTCAGTCACATTCAAGAAGGTGGCCTATATGGAAGGACTGAAGCACAACTTAATCAGCATCAGTCAATTATGTGATGAAGGCTACCAGGTGACTTTCAACAAATCTTCATGCAAAATAAAATCAGAGGACAACACAACTGTGTTGATAGGTAAAAGGAAAGGTAACATCTATCTTGTAGATTTTCAATCAACAAAGGTAGATATCTGTTTGTTCAATTCTGTTATTAAACCAAATGAGCTATGACATAAGAGATTAGGACATGTAAACCTTAGAACCATTGCTAGGCTATCCAAGGACAACCTTATTAGAGGACTACCTTCTGGCCCCTATAAGAAGGAAGGACTTTGCAGGGCATGTCAATTAGGCAAGCAAACTAAAAATAGCTTTAAGTCACTTAATAAGAGCGATTCACCTAGGATTTTGTATCTGTTACACATGGATCTATTTGGACCCATTACAGTACAAAGTCTAGGAGGGAAATCTTACACTTTAGTAGTTGTAGATGAATTCTCTAGATTCACATGAGTGTTCTTTCTGAGAAAGAAGTTTGATAACTTTAAGTGTTTGACAGAGTTTCTCAAATGCATACAGATTGAGTTCAATACTCGCATTGCCCTGATCAGAAGTGATCATGGGACAGAGTTTGATTCTCTTCTTATGCAAGAGTTCTGTTAGAGTGAAGGGATCAGACACACTTTCTCAGCTCCTAGAACTCCTCAAAAAAATGGGGTAGCTGAAAGGAAAAATAGAACCCTTTTGAATCTGCTACTACATTGTTGATAGATGCTCACCTTCCTCTATCCTTTTGGGCAGAGGAAGTGAACAACTCAAACTATGTGTTGAATAGAAGTTTGATACATAAGCTGAAGGGCAAGACTCCCTATGAATTACTCAAAGGGAAGAAACCTAAAGTAGACTATTTCAAAATTTTTGGTTGTATTTGTTACATACATAATAATGACAAGAAATATATAGCAAAATTTCAAGCCAAAGCTGATGAAGGAGTGTTTCTTGGAAACTCCATGATCAGTAAGGCTTATAGGGTACATAACAAATCATCTCTTAAAATTGAAGAATCTATACATGTGTTCTTTGATGAAACTAACATGTCTTACAAGGAGAAGAATACTTCTACCATAGAACCTTTGCAGGTACCTTCTCTTTCAGAGAATTTAGACAGGATAAACATCATTGAAGAGGATACAACACCTTCACCTATTCAACAAAAAGGTGAAAGCAGTGAAGATGAAGAAGACATTCAACATCCTAGTGAGAATCACATTGAAAAGCCAGTTGTTGTTCCACAAGAGGAAACAACAACACAGGTTGGTGAACAATCAACACCCTCTGTTGATTTAGTAACATCAAGAGATCATCCAATCTTCCAAGTGATTGGAGACATCTGAGCTGGTGTGCAAACCAGAAATCAGGTCAACCAAAACTCGATGCACACCTGCTTTCTTTCTCAAATTGAGCCTCAATCCATACAATATGCAGAACAAGATCCACACTGGATCATTGTAATGCAAGAGGAGTTAAATCAATTAGAAAGAAACAAGGTTTGGGAGCTAGTGACAAGGCCAAAGGATCATCCTATTGTTAGAACAAAATGGGTATTCAAGAACAAACTAGATGATCAAGGCATTATTATAAGGAACAAGGCAAGGCTAGTTGCACAAGGATACTCTCAAGAAGAAGGAATAGATTATGACCAGACCTTTGCACCAGTTGCAAGGTTAGAGGCCATAAGAATATTCCTAGCCTATGCAGCTCATAAGAGATTCAAAGTTTATCAAATGGATGTGAAGAGTGCATTTATAAATGGAGATATCAAGGAAGAAGTCTATGTCAGACAACCCCTAGGTTTTATCTCTCCTACTCATCCTGATCATGTTTTTAAACTGCATAAAGCATTATATGGTCTTAAGCAAGCTCCTAGAGCATGGTAGGAGACCTTAGCATGCTTTCTTTTGGAAAATGATTTTAAAAGGGGTAGAGTAGACCAAACTCTTTTCATTAGAACCCATAAGTCCAATATCCTACTAGTACAAATTTATGTAGATGAAATTATCTTTGGATCTACTAATTCAAACTTGTGCAAGAAGTTTTCTAACCTAATGCATTCAAAATTTGAAATGAGTAGCATGGGTGAGCTTTCCTTCTTTCTAGGATTGCAAGTCAAAAACATGCTGATGGCATATTCATTTCTCAAACCAAGTACGCAAAAGAGTCGGTTAAGAAATTTGGTATGTCTGAAGCATCATCTATGAAAACACCTATGCCTACTAATGCTGTATTTGATACTGATGAACATGGGAAACCTATTGATCAGATAACATATAGAGCAATGATTGGCTCTTTATTGTATCTTACAGCTAGTAGACCTGACATATGTTTGCTACATGCATCTGTGCTAGATTCCAAGTAAGCCTTAGAGAGTCACACCTAACATTTGTTAAAAGGATTCTTAGGTATGTGAAAAGTTGTCCAAATCTAGGTCTCTGGTATCCAAAATATTCAGGATTTGAATTAACTGTATTTTCAGATGCTGATTATGCTGGATGTAGAGTAGACAGGAAAAGTACAAGTTGAACTTGTCAGTTTATTGGTGACAGACTTGTCTCCTGGTTTTGTAAGAAACAAATATCTGTGTCCACATCAACTGCTGAAGCTGAATACATGACAGCAGGTATTTTTTGCTCACAGATATTGTGGATTCAAAATCAGCTCCTAGACTATGGTTACAACTTAGATAAGTCAAAAATCTTTTGTGATAACACCAGTGCTATTTCTATAGCCCAAAATCCAGTCCTCCATAGTAGGACAAAACATATAGAGATTAGGCATCACTTCCTAAGAGATAATGTTGAAAAGAATAAAATTGAACTTCAATATATCCCAACTGATTTGCAAAGGGGAGATATTTTCACCAAACTCTTGGATGAAAAGAAACCCACATTCTTCCTGAATCAGTTAGGAATGTTAGATGGAGGAAGTCTAAATTAAGATCGAAGATTTTTAAACCGTAAAATTGACAAAGACTAGGCTAAAAACTTGATTTTTCTAGTGTCTATAGGTTCTTTCTTAACTCTGAACTATGCTCGATGTTTTTCCTAAAGATCGTCGAACGGAGATCGACGTTCTCATGAAAGCGTCGAACGGAGCTCAGCATTTCCCAGATAGTGCTAGGCTATCTCTTTCCGGTAAGAGATCTTCGAACGGAGCTCGATGCTCTCCAATATCGTCGAACGGAGATCGACGATGTTGAAGACCTTTCAGATTCCTTTAGAATCCTAGATCATCGAACTGAGTTCAACGATCTTTCCATTTCAGCATCAAAATCTGATATAAAATCATTTTCGGCTGTCGTTCTGTTTTGCGCATTCATACTTTCTGCAGAGCTTTCTTTCCCTCCAAACCCCTCTACACTTTGTCTTGTTTGGTTTGTTTTTGCAGGAAAGTCATGGCCATTTCAGTTGTTGTCCTAGCCGCCATGAAATTCGACACAGGATTTGACATTGATATGGATTCATTTGAAGGCACCGATCATATTTTCAAGGACATCCTAGAGTTATTCAAAGAACAACAACTGGTCACCATTATGACTTCAAGGATTAAGCTTACTGCCGATGAAATCAAGGAATGGGTATACACAGCCCATAACCTAGATGAGAATACAGTGGTCGGGACTATCTCGGGAACCCAGGTATCCCTCACTCCCGCAATTTTGACAGAGATATTTCAACTAAGTACTGGAAATGATAGTGTTGAGCTGTCTGAAGAAGAGTTTTCTAATATGCTAGATAGAATGGGTCATAATGCAGCAAACCCCAATAAGTTACTTAAGAAAAATCTATCAGTAGAATATAGATTTCTGGCTGATGTAGTGGGCAAAGTCATATTAGCAAAACACTCTGCCCATGATACTATTTCTAAGTATCAGTTCTATCTAATGGCTGCTATTGTAGATAAGAAACAGTTGAACTGGGGAGAGATTTTCTTTGATCTGATTAAGAAGAAAATTAATAAGAATTTTGTAAATTTTGGGAGAATAGTGGGATTGTTTTTGAACAACAGATGCCCCCAACTGCTTGTCACAAATGGCATGCATATTAATGCCTCCAAGAGGTTGTCCTCTGCCTTATTTGGTAGATGGGAGAGGACAATTGTCAACCCCAGTAGGACCCCCTCAGCAGCTACTACTTCAGGAACCAGGACTGCTTTAGTCACTTCCCCTCAAGCAACTGCCCCATTAGAGGATTTGCCTTCATCCTCCATCTCATCTCCACCATCTCCACCTATAGTTTCCTCAACCATCCCTACATCCCTCATCACAATTTCATCTCCAACAATCTCTACACCTCCTCCAGCCACTCTTCAAGAATAATTTAATCCACTTTATTACTATCCCTCACTAGAACTTGACTCATCCATCCATATTCCATCATTCAACCTCCTAGATGACTCCTATATGGATGATTCACCTTCTTCTCCACAAGAGCTTCCATCTTCTTCCACCTCTTACCAACAGCTTCTTCAAGATATCTTAGCTCAGCCCTCATTCACACCATCCATCTCCATAGTCTCACCATCCATCACCATTCCAGTTTCATCCATCATCACCATCCCTATATCTGAACCATTCATACCACTTCCATCAACATCACATCCACACATTTCTACAGCTCCACCAACAACATCCACTTCTGTAACATTCTTCTCTACCTCTACTTAAGCCTCCCTTGAGCAAGTAGATGTTCCTGCACTTGCAGATAGGTTATATGAGATATTAGCTCCCAGGCTAATACTCCTGCTGGAAGCCTCCTTGGCTCCTCTTCTAAAATCTATCAATGATTTCTCTACAAGGCTATCTTATTCCTATCCTCCTCAGGCAATCCCTTCTTTGGGGTGCCTAGATCCAGTTTATAATGAATCCAGGCAGGGGGAGATGCCCAATGAAGAAGCGATGCTGCTTGCTAATGTTTCAGATTTCATGCTAAGTTCAGAAGCAGTGCCAAATATTCCATCTCTAGCCCAAGTCCCATCTTTCAGGTTCCTGCTTTTAGTTTTTGATGATGTTCTATATAACAGATATCTTCGAGCTCCAGATGCTGAAGATCTTTCTAAGGCCATTGTACCTGTTTCAATCTGTGATCCCATCTTGATCCAATCATATATTGATTCAATCAAGTCTGTGGAAGTTCCAACTGCTAATGATGCTTTTGTTGATGAGGATAATGTGATGATCACAGAGGCTATTGTTGAGCCTGTTGTTGTTTCAGAGCCTGCTGATGTTGTTTCAGAGGCTGCTGTTGTTATTTCAGAGCCTACTGATGTTGTATCAGAGGCTGTTGTTGTTGTTTCAGAGCCTGCTGATGTTGTTTCAGAGGCTGTTGTTGTTGTTTCAGAGCCTGCTGATGTTGTTTCAGAGGCTGTTGTTGTTGTTTCAGAAGCTGCTGCTGTAGATGTTATTCCAACTTCTTCTGTTGTTATTCCTACTATTGCACCTCCTGCTTCTGCTCCTGTTTCCCCCACCAAGTAAGCTTACAAGGAAATAAATGCTATGTATGATAAGCCCCAGAGCTCTGATAGTGATGAATATAGGACAGATTCTGATGATTCCTCTGCAACTATTACAAGGAAGAGGAAAGCTAGAAGGAAAGCAATGAGGAGAGTTTCTGCAAAGAAAGCAACTTCTGAAAATGACATTCCTTATTATATATTGCATGATTGTCCCATTACAGAACATTGGATGTAATATTCTAGGAATCAGCTTAAGGCTATGAATAAGAAAAAGAGATGCAATGAAAGATATCTTCCATTTATTCCTCCTCCTCATCCTCCTTCTCCTGGTACAGGATCTAGTGCTGAATCAGCCTCCAATATTTCTACTCAAAGATCTGCCAAGTCTCATGTTCAAGCAAGAGGTTCCAAGTTCAGAAGCTATAGCTCCAGGGGAAATCAATCTAGAGGAAGCCAGCAGAGAGGCAATCAGAGAGGTCAGCAAGTATACACCAGAGGACAGTCAAGATACATGCCATATGAAAGAAGAAGACAAGCTGCTTCCAGTGATACTACTGTAGGGCTATTCCCTTATAAACTAAGAGAAGGATTTCATGAAAAAGCTGCTCTTTCAAATACTATTAACAAATATGAGCCTCCTATTCCATTTGAAGATCCAGATAACAATCCAGTCTCTTGGACAGCCAGGATGAAGGAGCTAGCTTCTTTAGATCAGATGAGGAAAGCCAGAGAGCAAGGGAAAGACACCTCCAATATCTCAACAATTTCTGAGCAAAGAAAGCAAGAACTTGAAAGGTATTCATCCAGGAAATTCTTTGACCCAGAAAGGTATATGGAACTGCACCCAGAGGAAGTTGTTCCTAGAGCTAAATCTCAAACTACTTTTGGTGCTGCTGAAGATAGTAGATCAAAGAAAGAAGAAGAAAACCCCAATAGGGAAATTCTTTTCAAGAAAGGCAAGGAAAAGGACTGCTAGTGTAAGCTGAACTATATATCTAGCTCTGAACAATTTGCTGTGTGTTACATATTATGCTTCTGCAATGCTGTTGTCTATAATTCTGCAATATTATATTTATTTCTGCTTATTTGTATTTAAATTCCTATAAATCATGTAAATAGTAATCCTAACCCAAATAGGGGGAGATTGTTGGAACACCCTTGAAGGATCAAGCGCATACCCAACTGCACCAAAAGCCCGGACTGTTGGAGGGGGCGCTACTTAATTTTTTATATAAGTAGCAGAGTGCCACAGGTCAAGTGAAGGAACGCTGGACCCAACAATCCCCCCTGGCGTCCAGCACAACCCGTCGGCTCAGAGGTGGGGTTACCACATGGCCCACACGACTCAGAGGTGGGGTTACCACATGTCCACGGTTGCCTGACCCACCGGACCCACACAGGTAGAAGGGAAAAATCAGGATTTAATAGCGTCCCCCCGGTCTTGAACCCGTGACCTCCTCTGATACCAATTGAAGGATCAAGCGCATACCCAACTGCACCAAAAGCCCGGACTGTTGAAGGGGGCGCTACTTAATTTTTTATATAAGTAGCAGAGCGCCACGGGTCAAGTGAAGGAACGCCGGACCCAACAACCCTATTACTAATTATTGTAAGGATCACTATGTCCATAGGATTGTGTCTTGACCTCATTGTATAGATTTAAAGGTCAACTAGAATAGGTCTAAGGCTTAGAACTTAGGTTTGAAAGCTGCCCCCAAGACCTCCTAGTTCAAATTACAAGTGCAGAAGACCAAAGACAATTTTCGTCGAGCTCAGATCGACGAGGCATCGAACTCAGTTCGACTATCTCTGAGCTCAGGTCGACGAGGCGTCGAACTCGGTTCGACGATCTCCGAGCTCAGATCGACGATTTCTGTCTCAAGTCAAAGTCCAGATCTCTGAGCTAAGATCGACGATAGTCGAGCTCAGATCGACGATTTTTTTTGAGAGATCGACGATTTCAGGATTTCAAATCAGAATGTTATGGAATTCAAATATCTTCAATATCCAGCATTTAATACAGAAGATTTTGTAGCCGTTTCATTAATCTGGAGCAAGTTTCAAGGAGACAGAAAGGGAATGTTTCTTAGGACTTTCCTCCAGAGACAACTACCAATTAAGGAAGTCATTTATGACTGGCTAACGACTATCTAGGAGATTGGATTTCATAATATCATTACAGACAATAGAGACAGATAACGAAGAAGAACATCTCTCAAGAATTCTAAAGGATTATACAGTTAGAGTTTTACACAATACATGGAATAGAACAGAGAAGGAGATCAACACACAGAGAAGAATCTCTTCTATTCTCTCAGATCTCTTCTCTGATTCAAGTTTTCCAGGCTTCATCAATCAAAGACTCCAAACACAACACATTTCAGCCTTTGCTGAAATTATCAATTGCTGGAGATCTCAACTTACTGAAGGCCTATCACCCTGTGCCAAGCTTCTTCTCCCGACCTACTACTAATCTCAGGGGGAGCTTTGACATCAACAAATCCACTAGTCTTCTCTTTGATTGTTGACAGAGAAGAACACCTTCACTCTTTTTATTTTCTTTTGCTGTAAAAGGGTTATTCAGAACTCCCTTCAAAAGTTTTGTGTTTGGTTCCTGAGACCTTATAAAAACTCAGTGGTGGCAAGACACCTGATCAAAAAATCTGGTTTGGTTTTTGAGCACCTTATCAAAAGCTCATTGGTGCCCAGGACACCTGATCAACTCATCCTGCAGTGGATTCCTACTTAGGGTGGTAGAAGAGTGGATGTACCAAGGTTGATTGGGGAACCACTATAGCTCCTTGTGTCATCTGGTTTGCTTGTGCATTGGTTGCTGTGTGCTGTGTTTTTATATCTTATTTTACTTTGTTTTATTTATTGCAAGCACAATACACTATAAATAAATTAAGTCTTCCACTGCCAATTAATTTTTAATTTGCAAAATTATTTTAAAATACTTTATTCACCCCCCCTCTAGAGTAAAGGTAGATCTTACCCTCACTTTCAGGCTCCCCCTCAACAGCTGCACCTGATGTGCCAGCTACTTGATATAGAGGGGAAGATGGGGTCCTGTCCTCATCCTTATTGTGATCATGAGCTTCTGTATCTTGAGCAGGGTTCTTAATCTTGAGTTCCCATCTTTGAATTGAGGAGATGGAGGCTTTCTTCATAAGATGTAGGGTTGTACCTTTGGAGAGATCAAAGACTTTTGGGTTGAATTCATGAAGGATAAGAGATATAATCCTGCAATAATTGGGTGCTTTTATGCTTTCCTTGATCTTGACAAGAATCATCATCCCAAATTGAAACTTCTTTCTGCAAATGACTGCTGTCATCATGTAAAAGAAATCTACAGTGATGAAGCTGATAGAACTAGTCTTGCATAGAAGAACTTTTCCAAGTATATCCACTAGCAGCTTTCTTTCTGGATTCAGATCACGGCGCCGAATAGTGTTTGCACCAACAGAAATACCATAGAATCCACATGCCCTATCATAATCCTCATCTATTAGGTCATCTTCTTCATCAATGACTGGTAATCGAAGAAGTTGTGAAATGACTGGAGTAGTTAGCTTAAATTTAATCCCACGGACTTTGGTATTAAGAATCTTCCTGTTTCTCTTTAACTTGGCATTCTGGAAAAATTCTTTAACCTCTGGAAATAGAACCTTGCACGGGTGCTCCAAGATGAAAGAGAGTCCGGCGGCTTCTAAGAGAAGTAGAAGATTGTGAAAATCGTCTTACAAATCGGCAATTCCTGTAGATACAAGTTCACTACCGATTCCAATCTTCGATGGAGGAGCCATAGATTGAGAGATGAAAAAAATCTTCTGCTTGAGAGAAAGAGCTGAAGCGGCGACAAGATGGTGACAGCGACAGGAAGACGAAGAGTTTTCTTCTTTTTTCTCGAGAAAGGGTTTTAGAGATCGAGTGATTTGGAATTTCTGGACTTATTCTATTTATATAAGTCTTAATTTATGATGATTAAGGAAATAATAAAAGTAACATACCTTAAAATATGGCGGTATAAAGTCCGGGTGCAAATATAAAAAATTTGAACTTGAAAGAAAACGACATCAGACTTCTCGAGAGGTAAATCATTTCTCGAGTGAGGATAAAGTTATTTCTCGAGTAGAAAAGTTCTTTCTCGAGAAGTAACTAAGTAAAATTCTCGAGAAGCAGACAGGAGTTCGCGAGAAGCAGACTATTATTCGAGAAGTATTTCTTGAGTGGTCATTCTGGTTACTCGAGTAGTCTAATTTAGTACTCGAGTAGTATAGTGCTGTCTCGAGAAATGAAGTATTGACTTAGAATTTTCTGAATTTTTGAAGTGTTGCCCGATCCTTGAACTTTGTTGTGAGATCTTCTTCTTCATTCTTCTTTGTTGAGCATGCCAAGTTCTGTTTTGAAGAACTAGAACATGGCCTCGTCCAGCAGCTTTGTGAAAATGCCTGCAACCAGCTTGTCAGTTGGAACATACTGGAGGTTGATGTCTCTATACTCAAAATGCTTCCTGATAAAGTGATACTGATGCAAGCCCAAGGTTTCTATGGTTTAAACTACGCGCTCTCATGTTCAATAAGTAAAATGACTACGCAGCGAGCAATAGTTTTTTAAAAGTTATACTAATGATGATCAACTAATATAGCCACGCACAACGCGAAGGGACGCTACCCCTTTTTTTAGATTGAACAAGTGCTAAAGGCCAATGTTCGCTCAAGAGAAAAGGACCCACCGGATCCTGACAATTAGCAATTCAAATCAAGTTATACGCAAACATTAACAATTCAAAAAAAAGAAAATCCGGACTAAAGTAGAGATTTAAAATTAAGTCCAAATTGATCCCAAAAAAATTAATTAATATGAGGGTTGCTTACCCGCTCCAATTTATATAAAAATAGTCGGACAATTTATGCTTGAAAATTCAGATTTTAATTAAGCACAATATTCAATATAAATCAGGACAAATTACTAGCCTTCTATTCCACCAAAAATCTCACAAATATTAAAGAAGAAATCTCACAAAAAGAGGTTTAAGAATCATTACCCAATCCCAAAAAGTCCATCCACAATATTGAGTGGAGGAAACGCTCACGGCGGCGGTTGATTTTCTATTCTCCACGTGAACTCACAGATCTGCACCGGACGATGAAGACGCGAGCCGTTTTCCCTTTGCAATAACCTTAGGGGAGGGAGATCCTTGGAAGCCAATATATATATGGTAAGTGGAGAGTGGAAAGGTGGTGGAAAATATTCCAAGGTGGTCGGGTTTGGCTTTGGTGATGAAGAGGGTGGTCGGCTAGGTTTTGAAGGGGAAGAGGGGGCTCGAGTTGGTGGTGGATAAGGGTGGCCGAAATTTTTTTCTTGAAAGGGAGGGAGTGGGTGGTGGCTATGAGGGTGGCCAGCTAGGTTGTTTTTTGGTAGAGAGAGGGGCTCAATTTTTGGGGAGGGAGAAGGAAGATGGTGGAGACCTTAAGGAGGGAGGAGGGGAAGGAGAAATAGGGCCGAGATAGAGAGGGGAAGAGGTGGCCGACGGCCAAGAGGAAGAGAGAGACAAGGGGGGCCGAAATTTTGGAGAAGGAGAAAGAGAGAGGAGGAGGAGGGAAACCAATTTAGGTTTTCAATTTTTCTTATTCTTCAATTCTCTAAACAATCCTTCGTCAACATGGCTATTTATAGCCTACACCACTCAATCATCCTCCATTCAAAATTCGAAATTCAAAAAAAAATTATGATGGTTATAGGCACCCATCATAATACATGAAATGAAAATACAATAATATAATGCTTGGAAATTAAAATGCTTAAAGTAAAATTGCATTGAGTAGAAATTGCTAGAAATAATAATTAATAACATACTATTATATAAAATATATAATTATAATTATTTATTTTATAATTATATATTTTATTTAATGGCGGACGTTGAGCAAAACATATAGCAGCGACGGCATTGGTGACGTGGTAGAATACCATCCTCAAGCTTGCGGCAACGACCGTCCCAATCCACGAACTCTCTCAAATGGGGATCAACGGCCGCATCAGCAACGTCGCCATCAATCCTACCCCACTCAAAATTACTCATCACTGATGAGTGGCCCATGAGGGGGAAGCAGTCTAAAGCAGCAGCAACATGGGGCAAATCTAGCCCTGCAATCTGTGTCGTAGTAGTAAGAACATTCATCAGCACTGAGAACCTGTCTGGCAATGAAACAATAAGACTTCCGAGAAAACTCGAAAGGGTGTCAAGCAAAAGAAATAAAACTAGAATCTTTCCATCCGGTTCAAGAACCAAGGAGTCAATGTGGAAAATAGACACGACAGTACTAACACTCCCCAAACCAAGAGAAAATTTAGTGGTAGGAAGAAATAACAGAGAAAGGCACTCAGGCGGAATAGAGACGTACAGTAAAAAGTTCGGAAACTTGAAATAAAGTGAAACACCCTGTGCTTTATAAAAATCTGAAATAAAAGTATGCAATCCGACGTTATTCATAATCATGGATGGGTTGGCGTTCCTATGTATTAATTTATTAACGGAGCCAGTAGGCATCCGCTCGGCGACTGACCAGACTAAACCCAAATCACTAAATCTAGCGTCAGACGGTCTCGGAATGGAGTGGAAGTGCATGCAACATAACTTAAAATGAAACTCTAATGTCCTAGATACATGAGGAGAGAATCCATGTGCTACATGACTTGACTCAAACACAGAGGATAAGGGGGTTAAATCATGTGGCACAGGAGCCTTATAATCAGAGACTATTTTTATGGGCTCCAAAACCGCAGTCTTAATTTTAATTTTAATATTTTCACGCTTGGCATGAAGATATGCCAAGGTGAACTGCTCATCATAAACAATTGAATTGGATGCTCCCGAATATGAAGAGTTGTTCGAGCGAAACAACTCAAGGGACCCAACTATAGTCACTAACGTGGGTAAATGAGGGTCATCAAATGGCGGTGGGTAAATGCGTACAATCGGGTGTGGTATATAAGTATATCTAGGGGACACCACATCCAGAGGCATAATAGCCAAAAAGTCAGAAACAGTCGAGGACAGAACCGTAATCGGACACGTAGAAAAATGAACAGTCAAAAGTGACATGTAGTCATATCTATGAGGTGTGGTGAATAGTCCAAATACTAGTGCGCTCAACATAGTAATATCTACACGCTGAGTCAACGTCAAAGTAGGAACTAATAAAGTGGGCATGACACAATAACTCAGACTAGGAATACCGGTTCCACGTCCTAAAAAGTCAACGAATGTGCGCACACAATAGGAGGAAGGGTCGGTAAAAGCAAACCCGGGATAAAATCCAAATAAGAATTAATTTCGCCTATCGGTGATAACATCAATGAACTTTCAGCCGGGGGTAAAACCAAAGAATCATCCAAAAATACCACTTCCTTGCTTGCAATTTCTTCCAACACACTACACAATTAGTTCAATTCAGAATCAGTAACGGTCTCAGAAAGAGGCAAAATCGAACCCGACGAAAATTTTAATTCAGATTTAGCTTCAGACAATGGTGGTAACATCAAATAACTATTGTTAGGGTTCGCAATGCTAAAATCATCAAAACATAACCTTCTCACATAAGGTGAGTCTTCCCAATTAGTCGGGACATCCATTAAGTCAGGGTCATTAATGACAGTAGAGAAATCCTCACTCATATGCTCCTCAGGTAAGTCAGATAAAGTCTCAGTGGGTGTAATCATTTGCTCTAACGTGATGAGGATCGTATCCTGGAGAGGGCACTCAAAACTAGAATGAACAGTCACAACGCTAGTAGGGCACGTAATAGACAAAGAGATACTCTCACATATTGGACTATCAACATCATCCCAAACATCGTCTTCTAGATCACTAGGTATGCATTCAATGTCAGAATCATCAGATTCGTTAGGCACTATCGTTCGAGAAGGAATACTGTCACTTAGCTTGCCAACTTCAGCATCCAGAGATTCAATATCCACATCAGAATCCTCAGAGGTATCAATCACTATCTCAATGGGCTTATTCATCGATACTAAAGGAGCAGACACCCTAGTAGTAACCTCTTTCGAATTCAAATTTTGGGGTCTAATTGGCTTATGTTCCCTTGAGGTGGGGATAGACATACTTTGGTTATTACTACCTCTCTGGGGATAAGATCTATCCTGAGACGTAGGGTCATACCTATAAATAGATACGGGTCTAGTGTCGTAACTATTCTTACTAATGGGTGTGGTGCTATTAGTACGTAGGTAGTCGGGATCAAATTGATCCAAGAGTAGGCTATGCATGTGCGGCCAAGCATAACGATAGCTACCAACATGACGCTCTTCGTTTAACCAAAATAACTGGGCTTGACCTACTAATCGCTCTCGGACAATGTTAACCTTTTTGTGGTCATCCCATAAGTGATAATTAAAATAATGTTATAATCCCTTAAGCCAATCTTTAAAAATTTGTGGACATCCTAAACCGTCATAAGTAGGATAAATGTGGTGTGGCCTAGGGGGTGGTGGTGCTACTTGGATAGCCTTTAGTTGTGCAATCAAAACCTTAATCTCATCCACTACATGGGACCGTATTGGTTTCCTAACATTCGTCATGGAACCAAAAGATATAACTCGGGAAACGTTAACGTCATTGGCCATTTTAGTGAGAACCGGAGAGAATATCTCACTCGAAACTGGTGCACATGCAATGAATAAATAACATGTCCCTACTTAAGTTTGAAAGATGTAATTGTTCCCGCTAATTACTTAAGATAACAAATGTATATATTTTTTATTTTCCTGCTGGAAATAATATGAAGATTATTAAATAAAATTTTTTTGATTTTTTGCTAAAAAAATAAAAATATAGGCTGCTATTTGCAGACAAGCAATTAAATTTTATAATGACTTAATAAAAAATAAAATAAAATGATGAAATCCAAAAAAATAAATTTTTTTTGGATTTCTTACTAAGAAAATGATGGATAATTTCCAGAATTTTATTTTTTTGAATTTTGAGAAACACTGAAAATTTTAGGCCGCTATTTGCAGACCAAATATTTAAAAAAATGATTTATATGTTCTGCAATGAAATGGGCAAATGCGTGTCGGTGCTCAAACCAAAAGGCAGAGGGGGCTAATTAGGAAATTGACGTGAACCTCCCTCTGATACAAAATTGATACAAGCCCAAGGTTTCTACGATTTAAACTACGCACTCTCAGGTTCGATAAGTAAAATGACTACACAACGAGCAATAGTTTTTTAAAAGGTATACCAACGATGATCAACTAATATAGCTATACACAACCTGAAGGGACGCTACCCCTTTTTTTAGTTTGAATAAGGGCTAAAGGTCAATGTTCGCTCAAGCGAAAAGGACCCACCCGATCCGGACAATTAGCAATTCAAATCAAGTTATACGCAAACATTCACAATTCCAAAATAAGAAAATCCGGACTAGAGTAGAGATTTAAAATTAAGTCCAAATTAATCCCAAAAAAACTAATTAATATGTGGGTTGCTTACCCGCTCTAATTTATATAAAAATAGTCGGACAATTTATGCTTTAAAATTCAAATTTTAATTAAGCACAATATTAAATATAAATCAGGACAAATTACTAGCCTTCTATTCCACCAAAAATGTCACAAATATTAAAGAATAAATCTCACAAAAAGAGGTTTAAAAATCATTACCCAATCCCAAGAAGTCCGTCCACAATATTGAGTGGAGGAAACGCTCACGGCGGTGGTTAATTTTCTATTCTCCACGTAAACCCACGGATCCGTACCGGACGATGAAGACGCGAGCTATTTTCCCATTGTAATAACCTTAGGGGAGGGAGATCCTTAGAAGCCAATATATATGGTAAGTGGAGAGAGGAAAGGTGGTGGAAAATATTCGAAGGTGGCCGAGTTTGGCTTTGTTGATGAAGAGGGTGGTCGGCTAGGTGTTGAAGGGGAAGAGGGGGCTCGGGTTGGTGGGGGATGAGTGTGGCAAAATTTTTTTTCTGGAAAGGGAGGGAATGGGTGGTGGCTATGAGGGTGGATGACTAGGTTGTTTTTGGTAGAGAGAGAGGGGCTCAATTTTTGGGGAGGGAGAAGGAAGATGGTGGAGACCTTGAGGAGAGAGGAGGGGAAGGTGAAAGAGGGCCGAGATAGAGAGGGGAAGAGGTGGCCGACGGCCAAGAGGAAGAGAGAGACAAGGGGGGGGGGCAAACATTTTGGAGGAGAAAGAGAGAAGAGGAGGAGCGAAACCAATTTAGGTTTCCAATTTTTCTTATTCTTCAATTCTCTAAACAATCCTTCATCAACATGGCTATTTATAGCCTACACCACTCAATCATCCTCCATTCAAAATTCAAAATTCAAAAAAAAATTATGATGGTTATAGGCACCCATCATAATACATTTAATGAAAATACAATAATATAATGCTTGGAAATTAAAATGCTTAAAGTAAAATTGCATTGAGTAGAAATTGCTAGAAATAATAATTGATAAAATACTATTATATAAAATATATAATTATAATTATTTATTTTATAATTATATATTTTATTTAATGACGGACGTCGAGCAAAACATGTAGTGGCGACGTCATTGGCGACGTGGTAGAATCCCATCCTCGAGCTTGCGGAAACGATCGCCCCAATCCACGAACTCTCTTAGACGGGGATCAACGGCCGCATAAGCAACGTCTCCATCAGATACCTCAGATCTATGTGCTTTGTCCTGCTGTGAGAGACTGGGTTGTTGGCGATTGCAATTGCACTAGAGTAGTCGCAAAACATTGGAATGTTCTTGAACTTCATGTTGTAGTCTTCAAACCGATTCTTTATCCATAGCAGTTGTGCACAACAACTGCCTGCAGAGATATACTTTGACTCGGATGTTGAAATTAGGACACAATTATGCTTCTTGCTACTCCAAGAGATGAGCCTTCTTCCTAGGAATTGACAAGTCCCAGAAGTGCTCTTCCTATCATCTTTGCTTCCTGCAAAATCTGCATCTGAAAAACCAATTAGTTCGCTATCATTATTTCTTGGCACCAAAAGCCAAGATTTGGTGTACCTTTAAGTTATCTCAAAATCCACTTTGCAGTAGCATAGTGAGATTCTTTAGAGTTCACTTGAAATCTAGCACACACAAATGTTGAAAACATTATGTCCGGTCTACTAGCAGTAAGATAGAGCAAGGATCCAATTATTCTTCTGTACTTGGTTTCATTAAAAGGTTTCCCTTTCTCATCCTTGTCCAGAGACATAGCTGAACCCATTATATTCCTCATAGAGGATGCGTTCTCCATTCCGAATTTCTTGATCAACTCCATGGTGAATTTCGTCTGAGAGATTAAGATTCCATCTTCAGATTGTTTCACCTAAAGTCCTAAGAAATACTTCAGCTCTCCCATACAGCTAATTTCAAACTTCCCTTGCATAAGTTTGAAAAACTTTTTGCAAAGGTTGTCGTCAGTAAAGCCAAATATGATGTCATCCACATAGATTTGCACTAGAAAAATCTTGCCATTTATTTCCCTAAGAAATAATGTCTTATCTATTTTTCCTTTTGTGAACTTGTTCTCAAGAAGAAAGCTTGACAGCGTCTTATACTAAGCTCGAGGAGCTTGTTTCAAACCATATAAAGCTTTAAATAAAAGATAAACATTATCAGGATGGTTAGAATCAACGAAACCTGGAGGTTGTTCCACATACACTTCTTCCTTTATGTCACCATTAAGGAAGGTCGACTTCACGTCCATTTGATAGAGAGTGAAACCCTTAAGTGCAGCATATGCTAGGAACAACCTGATTGCCTTCAGTCTTGCAACTGGAGCATACGTCTGATCGAAGTCAATTCCTTCTTCTTATTGGTATCCCTTGGCGACGAGTCTGGCCTTGTCCTTTATGATTGTTCCATCCTCGTTAATCTTGTTCTTATAAACCCACTTGGTTCTGATAATGTTCTTACCTTTGGGGTCTTGGAACAAGCTTCAAGACTTGAAAACGCTTGAATTGATTAAGTTCTTCTTTCATTGCCATTATCCAAGATGCATTTGAGTTTGCTTCCTCAAAATTCTTTGATTCAACCTGCGAGAGGAAACTTAAATATAAATTTTCATTAGTTGTACCTGATAATACGTTTTGTAGCCTAAACTATTATCGTATTTTCTAGTTTATAATGTACAAATCAAGTCTTATTAGTTTATTTTTTTATCATTTTTATGTAAATATTATTGTCACTAGCATTTTCTTATCTTTTAGCAGGTTTCTAGAAGTTTGGTCAAAAATGACCTGTCACGCCCCCTATCACGCCCTCCCTGGGCGTGACCTAGGGCATGTCACCCGATCCCAATGAAGCCTGATGACAGAGATAAAATACCAGGAAAAATGGCTGTCACGCCCCCCTGACACGCGCTCCCCGGGCGTGTCCCCGGGCGTGACATGGGGCGTGTCGCCCTCTGCCCGAAGCCTGCCGCCGCATTAAATGCCTTTTTGCCTCAACACGCTTATGGTACTGTCACGCCCCCAGTCACGGGCATGACATAGGGCGCGACCCCTCCTTTTCTGATGACTGATGGATTTCTGACCAATGATTTTGATGCGACGTGCGTGTCACGCCCACTCTACATGGGCATGACCCAGGGCGCGTCCACCGACGTACAAAAGAAATCATCCTTCCTGCCAGAATCTAAAGCCCGAGGTCAACCCCGTACCTGTCACGCCCCCTGACACGCCCCACCTAGGGCGTGTCAAAGGGCATGACCAACCCGTGAATTTTTCCTATAAATTCAGACCCCCTCCTTCCATTTCAGCAAGCTTGGGTTGAGAGAGGAGGTGGTTCCCCTTTGTTTCTTGTTCTTTTTTAGTGTTCTTCTCTCTCTTTCTTTCTCATTTTGTGTTTTCCCTTAACCCTAGTTTAGTTTTAGCCTTTTTAATAGCTTTTATTGTAATTTATGCACTTGTTTTAGTTGATAATTGTAGGGCTAGAATAGGATTTTAATTTCGTGGAAGTGTAATTTTTCATTTCAAGTAGTGTAGCTCTCTTTCATTATTAATAAAAGTGCTCTTTTCTTACTTGTGTTCTTATTATGATTTACTACTCATCCCCTTCCTCCACTCCATTATGATTAACTAATCCTCCTTGTACTCGATCTTTATGATCCGAGGTTTGAGTGATTAAGTTATGATGCTTTAATTCTACCTTTTTTTTAGGGTTTTAGACCTTGAATTACTCTTGAATTATCTTGGGTTGGAGATATATCATCGATATATATTCTCCACCTTTCCTTTCATTCTTAGCTAGCCGAGAGGCCGATAGTTTGAAGTGAGCGCTCAAGTGTAAAGGGAGTTGTACGCACCACTTGAGAGAGACAGACGTCCAAATCTCCCGGATTGGAGTAAAATCCAATAGTGGGGTTCACCGCGTAAAGCGAGCTTTAGGCATCCGATTTAGATGAGAGTCGGTCGGACCTTCCTAAACTCAGTTGGGCACGACTTCAAGAGAAGCCTGTTCAAGCTTTAGGAACCTCCACTGTCAAGGACCTTTACCATATTAAGTTTAGGTTTTTATCGCATTTCTTATTCGACTTTAGCCGAGGTGATTCTTGATCGAGTGCATTTCCATTACATATTTTCAGCCCTTCGTTGTAATAGCTTCTAATAGCCCTTTAATTAACTGCAGTAGTTCTCTTTCTAGTATAGTTTTATTTCCTTTATTGCAATTAGTTTCTCTAAACCCTAGTTTTTCCGTCGATAAAATAATAGTCTTCGTGTGAGTAAGTGTACTCAACAGTTACCGGATTTCAATACGACATTTGTGTCCCCTAGCTACAGTTCGATAGATATACTTGTCTCATTGGATTGCTAGTTTAGTTGCTTTTATTTTCTTCGAAGCTTAGCGACCACCAAGTTTTTGGCACTGTTGCCGGGGAGAAACTTTCGTTGATATATTGAAAACACGAACCTATTAATTTTATCTCTTCTCTTTCTCATCCTCTTTCTTAAAAATTTTAAAATAATAATAATAAAAAATTTTATTACAGCTCTTAATAGTAACCCACTTCACAATTTTTCAATGCCACCTAATTCTCTCGGAAAGGGCAAAGCAGCTTTAAATGCCGCTATCTTGTCTAGTACCTTGTGAACCCTTCACCGGGTAGTCCTTGGGAAGTTCAGGAGTTAATCTATTAAAAAAAATCTATTTCAAAAAATAAAATCTAGCTTTTCAATCTCGTTTATTTTATTTCTCTTTCTTCTCTTCTCTTCTTTTAGTGCATGACCCGCGGGAGTCCGTCAGTTATTTTGGACTTGGACCACGAAATTGAGCGTACTCTTCGAAGAAGATCGCGATTTCAAGTTCCTACTATCCAAGTACCGGTTGAGGACTCCGAGTCATTCTCTACTCTAAGAATGGAATAACCCAATGTAGATGAAGCCTTGCAAAGGACAATGTCCTATTATGCACGACCAAATCTCGAGGGAACAGAATCAAGCATAGTCCGCCCTGCTATAGCAAATAATAACTTCGAATTAAAGCCTAGCATAATTCAAATGGTGTAGTAGTATGCGCAATTTTACGGACTTCAAGATGAAGATCCGAATGCACATATAACAAGCATTGTTGAAATTTGTGACACCTTCAAGATAAATGGTGTCACAAATGATGCAATCAGGCTAAGACTCTTCCCCTTCTCTATAAGAACTAAGGCAAAGCAATGGCTGAACACTCTACCTAAAAATAGCATAACCACCTGGAATGAATTAATTGGAAATTTTTTGGCGAAGTATTTTCCGCCAGCTAAAACTGCAAAACTTAGGAACGACATTTCTGCTTTTGGACAAATAGACTCTGAAACCTTATACGAAACCTGGGAAAGATTTAAAGATTTATTAAGATGATTCCCACATCATGCACTGCCTGTATGGTTACAAGTGCAAACGTTCTATAACGAGCTAAATCAAAATACAAAGCAAATGATAGACACAGCTTTTGGCGGTACTTTAAATCATAAGACCCCGGAAGCAGCTCTTGATCTTTTCGAGGACATGACCATGAACACTTATCAGTGGAATATGCCTAGGTCCCGCCCAAACAAACCTGCAGGTATCTTTGAAGTGGACAACGTCTCCCAGCTCGCTCTACAAGTTGAAATATTAAGAAAAAAGATAATGGAGATGACTGCTGCCTCTGCCCCTCAGGTATGGAAATCTACAACTCCTGCCCCAGAACAATTAGATTTTGTTAACAATATGCCTAGAAATGCTTTTAATAATTTTTCTGCGGCGAATTTTCATCCTCCTGGTTTTAATTTTCCGAATAGTTATAATCCTGCTTTAAGAAATCACCCAAATTTTTTGTGGAGTAATCCATCAAACGCGATGCGCCCGCCACCTCAAAATGATTTTTCTGCACCACCTCTACCTCTTAAAATTATCCAAAACCTCCAAGATTGGATGAGTTACTTTCCAAATATATCGCCACAAATGACGCTACGATAAGAACCTTAACTGTAAGCGTTAAAAGTCTTGAAAATCAAGTAGGAAAGCTCGCTAAAATTATTTCTGAGCGACCCGCAGGGTCTCTTCCTTCCAATACCGAGCCCAACCGAAGAGAGCAAGTGAAAGCTATAACTCTTCGGAGTGGTAAGAAAGTTCCCGGTATGGTAAGTGATGAGCCTGAAGCAAGCTCCGCCCCTATTTTAAAAATTCCACCCTCTATTGAAGAAGAAGTTATCACCCCTCTCTCCATATTAGAAAAAGATCTCACTCCACCACCCATCTTTAAAAATAATCCAAATCCGCCTTACCCTTCCGAACTTAATAAACAACGTCAGGACAATCAATACTCCCATTTCTTAGAGATGTTTAAGCAAATCCACATAAATCTGCCCTTCCATGAAACGATTTCCCAGATGTCGAAGTACGCCAAGTACCTTAAGGACCTTCTGACCAATAAGAAGAAGTTATAGAACCTTTCGCACATCACGTTAAATGTCGAGTGCTCTGCGGTTTTGACAAACGGCTTACCAAAGAAAATCAGTGACCCGGGTAGTTTTTCTATTCCGTGTGTCTTTGGTGATCTTTTTGTCAAGCACGTATTAGCCGACTTAGGTGCGAGTATTAACTTGATGCCCCTCTCGTTGTTTAAAAAGTTAGGAATTGGTAGCCTCAACCCCACACGCATGAGTATCCAGCTCCTCGACAGATCTATTAAGTACCCATTAGGAATCGTGGAGGATGTTCTAGTAAAAGTCGACAAGTTCATCTTCCCAGCAGAGTTTGTCATTTTGGACATCGAAGAAGACGTCGAGGTTCCCCTGATCCTTGGCAAACCCTTCCTTGCCACCTCCCGAGCTATCATTGACGTAAGCAATGGTAATCTCTTCCTTCGAGTAGGCGATGGCAAAGTCACTTTCTCTATCACACCTTCGATGAAAAACACCTTAGCAAATGATGAATCTTGCTTTTTCATAGATGCCGTGAGTAATGAATCCTCCTATTGTCTCTCTAATTTTGAAAAATAATTTTCTGCTTTTTGTTCCTCCTCTTCTCTTCCAACTGAATCGCTACACCAAAGTGAAGAAAGTGTAGAATCCTCTTATCTTTTATCTGATTTTGAAAAAGAATTTTCTGATTTTTGTTCCTCTTCTACTCTTCCAACTGAATCGCTGTAAGAAGCCGCCTTGGCCACCAGCTTCACCCCTTTTATTTTTCCGTCTAAAAAGATCTACGAAGATATAGTATTTGAAAAAGAAAGAATTTCTCAAACCTCTTATGAAGAACCCCCTACCCTAAAACTTAAAGAACTTCTTGAACATCTCAAGTACCCTTCTTAGAAAATGACTCCAAGCTGCCAGTTATAGTTTCGGCCTACCTCACGGATGTCCAAAATGAAAAACTTCTCTTAGTTCTACGTAAGAATCGCCGAGCTATTGCCTGACAAATTTCCGATATCAAGGGCATAAGCCCATCTTTCTGCACTCATAAAATTTTAATGGAAGATAATTCGTGTAACTCCATTCAATCTCAGCGCCGTATAAACCCAAACATGAAAGAAGTAGTTAAGGACGAGGTTATGAAATTATTAGACGTAGGAATTATCTACCCTATATCAGATAGTAAGTGGGTTAGCCCGGTTAAGGTAGTACCAAAGAAGGGAGGGATAAAGGTAGTTAGTAATGAAAATAACGAATTATTCCCGACACGGACGGTGACGGGTTGACGTATGTGTATAGATTATAGGAAGCTGAATGACGCCACCCACAAGGACCACTTTCCTTTACCGTTTATCGACAAGATTTTAGAATGATTATCCGTCCATAGCTTTTATTGTTTTCTCGATGGCCTCTCGGGGTATTTTCAAATCCCCATCTCTTCCGAGGACCAATAGAAAACTACGTTTACTTGTCCCTTCGGCACCTTCACATACCAAAGAATGCCGTTTGGATTGTGCAATGCGCTAGTGACATTCCAGCGATGTATGCTCGCTATCTTTGACAAGTACGTAGAAAGCATTATGGAGGTATTTATGGACGATTTCTCCGTGTTCGGCGATTCCTTTGATAGATGTTCAGAAAACCTCGAAAAAGTCTTAGAACGATGCGAAGAAACTAAACTTGCCCTAAATTGGGAAAAATTATATTTTATGGTGAGGGAAGGGTTAGTTTTAGGTCATAAAATTTCTGCGAGAGGTATTGAGGTAAATATTGCGAAGATAGAAGTTATCGAGAAGCTGCCGCCTCCTACGAATATAAAAGCTATAAGAAGTTTCTTAGGTCACGCTGTTTCTACCGCCACTTCATAAAGGACTTCCCCAAGATCACCAAGCCCCTTTACCATCTTCTATAAAAAGATGCCCCATTCTTTTTTGATGACTCTTGTCTTTCTGCCTTCAAATTAATAAAAGAAAAGTTAATTAACGCACCGATTATGATAGCTCCAGTATGGGACCTTCCATTTGAGATAATGTGCGATGCGAGTAGTTTAGCGGTGGGAGCCGTATTAGGTCAACACATATCTAAAAACTTCCACCCCATCTATTACACTAGTAAAACGCTCACATTTGCACAGGAAAATTACACCACGACCGAGAAGGAGCTCCTAGCTGTAGTATTCGCTTTCGATAAATTCCGTCCTTATATTACACTTTTGAAAATGATTGTTTTTACGGGCCACTCGGCCCTCAAATATCTTCTTGCCAAAATGGATGCCAGGCCGCGCTTGATTCGCTGTGTCTTACTCCTCCAGGAGTTTGACTTAGAGATCCGTGATAAGCGAGGAGCCGAGAACTTGGCCGCCGACCATTTCTCCAGATTAGACAATCCCTTCATAGAAAAATTAAATTAAAAATCTTTTAATGATTATTTTCTTGATGAGAAGCTGCTTTCAATTAACACATCTACTTCTCCTTGGTTCGCACACATCGCCAACTATTTAGTGGCCCGGGTGCTCCCAAAAGAGTTCTCCTCTCAACAAAAGAAGAAATTCTTTTCTAAGCTGAAGAACTATATTTGGGAAGACCTGCATCCTTTTAGAATCTGTGTGGACCAAGTGATAAGGAGATGTGTTTCTTATGAAGAAGGAGTTGATATTTTAAAACACTTACATGAAGGTCCGACAGGTGGGCACTATCAAGCTGCTCGCACCACTCACAAGGTGCTTTGCGCGGGTTTTTACTGGCCTAGCCTGTTTAAAGACACACAAGCCTTTGTGAGTAGGTGTGATAGTTGCCAACGGTCGGGCAACATTTCCAATAAAAATGTAATGCTGCAAAATTATTTCCTCGAGTGTGAAATTTTCGACCTCTAGGGAATCGATTTTGTTGGCCCCCTTCCTTCTAGCTTCAGAAATAAGTATATTTTAGTTGCCGTTGATTATGTTTCACGATGGGTAGAGGCCCAAGCTCTTCCTACGAATAACTCCCGAGTTGTAGTCATGTTTTTAAAAAAAAATTATTTTCTTGATTCGGTACGCCGCGCGCCATCATTAGCGATAGGGGTTTCCATTTTTGTAACCCACAATTTTCAAAAATCCTTACCAAATACGGCGTTACACATAAGATTTCAACTACCTACCACCCCCAAACTAACGGACAAGTCGAAGTAGTGAATAGAGAAATAAAAAGAATATTAGAAAATACTGTTTCAACTTCTAGGAAAGACTGGTCAGCCAAATTAGACAATGCTCAATGGGCCTACCAAACAGCATACAAAACCGCCCTCGGATGTACGCCGTATCGGCTGGTCTATGGAATATCGTGCCATTTACCCGTAGAATTAGAACACCGCGCTTTTTGGGCCTTAAGATTTTTAAACTTCGATCCCCATTCAGTCGGCGACCTTAGAAAATTTCAACTCAATGAACTCGACGAGTGGCGCTCTTACGCTAATGAAAATAACAAACTTTATAAAGAGCGGATGAAGCGTTTGCACGATAAGCACTTAAGGCCTCCAAAAACCTTTAAGCCGGGCGACCAAGTTCTTTTATATAATTCTCGATTGCGTTTATTTCCTAGAAAATTAAAATCTCGTTGGTCTGGGCCCTTTTCTGTTTTAGAAGCATTTCCGTATGGTACTGTTTTGATTTCTCACCCTGATAAGAGTAATTTCAAAGTAAATGGTCAGCGTCTTAAACTTTATTTCTCTGGTGATGATGATGTCAGTCCAAACATTATTAAGTATATGCTGCACGAACTCTAACTTCGAACTTTTATTTTATTTTTTTTAAAAAAACTTTAATTATTATTTTGGACACAATATTTTTGGACAATATTATTTTGACGCGTCGAGCTCAAACGACGCTTTAAACAAAGGGCGCTCTTGGGAGGCAACCTAAGTTCTCTTTTTTTGTTTTCTTTATTTTACAATTTTTGCCCCAGAGGCTCCGACAAGCTGAAGCTTCTGCGATCGCCTGCTATAACGTTGTTGAATCCATCATGAAGTCCAAAGAAGAAGCTTGGGGAGCGGCATCACTCAGCTTTCGTAGCAAATAAATCCGGGGAAGTACCTATTTTTCAATTCGGTCTTTCAATTCTGTACTTTAATTTTCTCTCCTTCTCCAATCTCCTTCTTTTGCCTTTGAGGACAATGTCCATTTTAAGCTTGGGGGAGGACTTCCTCCTTCTTTTTGCTTAGTGTAAATATTTTTTCTTTGTGTATATTTTTTTCAAAAAACCCAAAAAAAATGAATATCTTAAAATTCCAAAATCCAAAAAAGAGAATATTTCAAAAATTAAAAAAAAAATATTTGTTTTTTTTCTTACTTTAATAGTTTAAACATTTTGGTATCTCAATAGTACCCCTGTTTTTGTTTTGTTTTACTCAAAATTTCATATAAACAACTTAGTTAATTATAATATTTCTAATCGTCCTTTTTAATTATGTTTCACAAGCAAAATGTTGGTCATGCTGTGTTTCTAATTCAAAGTAGCATGTTAAGGTGAAATATTTTTCTAAAACTCGCATTTCTATTATGGTTTTTCGTTCTTTATTTCCTTTACTTTCTCAAAAATTCATCATCCACTATTTTCCTTTTCGTTTATGGATAATTTTTGTAAGATCAGCTTTTGAATAGCGTAGTAGATGTGAACGATCAAAGTCACTTATTATTTCTATTTTCAAGATAATTTCATCAATCTTCTTTTATTATCTAGGACTTGTTTTTTGAAAATTTTCAAATCTTTGTTTTAAATAAATTTAAAAGCGTGAAAATGATTTAGGCCGTTTTTGTCTTCATTTGAGCTTTCCTGCCAACCTAAAAACTTTTACCACTAGTTAGCCGCTTTTGAGCCTTTTTTTTCGATTTCATTTGATAACTCCTCTTTTCATTTCATTTTCACGAAAGCCAAAATTTTCAACCTATCTAATCACACTAGCCTTTTTGAGTTTCAAAATGTTGGCGTTGCTTGGATCTAGTAACAACTCAATGCGTTTTTTTTCATTTTTGTTGCTTTGCTTAGATCTATTTAAAGAATTTCGTCAAAATTTTGGATGACTTATTTTTGTTAAGTAAAGTTTATAAAAGTTATACCATACCTAAATAATTGTTTTAGATTTACATTTCACCTTTTCCCTACTTAGAATTTCACATAGTACTTGTGTAGGCATAATTAGAACTTTTTGATTAGTCCTTTTATGATTATCTAGTTTTTATATTTTTGCTTGGGGGCAAGCAAAGCTTAAGCTTGGGGGAATTTGATAATGCGTTTTGTAGCCTAAACTATTATCGTATTTTCTAGTTTATAATGTACAAATCATGCCTTATTAGTTTATTTTTTATCATTTTTATGTAAATATTATTACCACTAGCATTTTCTTGTCTTTTTGCAGGTTTCCAGAAGTTTGGTCAAAAATGACCTGTCATGCCCCCCTATCACGCTCTCCCTAGGCATGACCAAGGGCGTGTTGCCTGATCCCGATGAAGCTTGATGACAGAGACAAAATACTAGAAAAAATGGCAGTCATGCCCCCCTGACACGCCCTCCCCGGACGTGTCCCCGGGCGTGACATAGGGCGTGTCACCCTCTGCCCGAAGCCTGCTGCCGCATTAAATGCTTTTTCACCTCAGCACGCCAATGGGACTGTCACGCCCCTAATCACGGGCGTGACACAGGGCGTTACCCCTCCTTTTCCGATGACTGACGGATTTTTGACCAATGATTTCGATGCGATGTGCGTGTCACGCCCACCCAACACGGGTGTGACCCAGGGCATGTGAACCGTCATACAGAAGCAATAATCCTTCCCGCCAAAATCCAGAGCCCGAGGTCAACCCCGTACCTGTCAGGCCCCCTGACACGCCCCCCCTAGGGCATGTCGAAGGGCATGACCAACCCGTGAATTTTTCCTATAAATTCTGACCCCCTCCTTCTATTTCAGCAAGCTTGGGTTGAGAGGGGAGGTGTTGCCCCTTTATTTCTTGTTCTTTTTAGTGTTCTTCTCTCTCTCTCTCATTCTCATTTTGTGTTTTCCCTTAACCCTAGTTTAGTTTTAGCCTTTGTAATAGCTTTTATTGTAATTTATGCACTTGTTTTAGTTGATAATTGTAGGGCTAGAATAGGATTTTAATTTCGTGCAAGTGTAATTTTTCATTTCAAGTAGTGTAGCTCTCTTTCATTATTAATAAAAGTTCTCTTTTCTTACTTGTGTTCTTATTATATTTTACTACTCATCCCCCCTCCTCCACTCCAATATGATTAACTAATTCTCCTTGTACTCGATCTTGATGATCCGAGCTTTGAGTGATTAAGTTATGATGCTTTAATTCTACCTTTTCTTTTTAGGGTTTTAGACCTTGAATTACTCTTGAATTATCTTGGGTTGGAGATATATCATCGTTATATATTCTCTACCTTTGCTTTCATTCTTAGCTAGCCGAGAGGCTGATAGTTTGAAGTGAGCGCTCAAGAGTAAAGGGAGTTGTACGCACCCCTCGAGAGAGGCAGATGTCCAAATCTCCCGAATTGGAGTAAAATCCAATAGTGGGGGTTCACCGCGTAAAGCGAGCTTTAGGCCTCCAATTTAGATGAGAGTCGGTCGGACCTTCCTAAACTCAGTTGGGCACGACTTCGAGAGAAGCGTGTTCAAGCTTTAGGAACCTCCACGGTCAAGGACCTTTACCCTATTAAGTTTAGGTTTTTATCGCATTTCTTAGTCGACTTTAGCCGAGGTGATTCTTGATCGAGTGCATTTCCATTTCATATTTTCAGCCCTTCGTTGTAATCGCTTTTAATAGCCCTTTAATTAACTGTAGTAGTTCTTTTTCTAGCATAGTTTTATTTCCATTATTGCAATTAGTTTCACTAAACCCTAGTTTTTCCGTCGATAAAATAATAGTATTCGTGTGAGTAAGTGTACTCAACAGTTCCCGGATTTCAATACAAAACTTGTGTCCCCTAGCTACAGTTCGATATGTATACTTACCTCATTAGATTACTAGTTCAGTTGTTTTTATTTTCTTCGAAGCTTAGCGACCACCAGTACCTCTACGAGTTCTGACATCATCCCGGGGATCTCCGATGATTTGATCAATTGGGTGATCCTTCAAATGTCTGAGCTCTAGGGTCCTTGCATCTAGATATTCTTCTATCACAGGAGTGACTTCACCAACTTGTATGACATCTTCATCATTATGATCATCCTCTCCAATTGGGGTTGGAGTGGTGATCGTGATGAACTCTTGATCTTTTTCCTTAACTGGCTCATCCAAGCTAAATCCTTTAGTCGTGAACCTGCATCTTCAATAAACACACTAGAAGAACTGCCTTGCAGCATGCTCGTCTTATCAAATACAACATTGATAGATTCCTCTACTACTAGGGTTTTTTTATTAAAAATCTTATATGCCTTACAATGGCTACTATAACCTACGAAAATACCTTCAAAACTCTTTTCACTGAGTTTAGTCTTGTGATACTTCCCGTTGTTAAGTACGAAGCATTTACTACCAAAGATTTTTAAATATGAAATCGTCGGTTTCCTGCCCTTTAGTAGTTCATAAGGTGTCTTATTATTGTTCTTGTTTATGAGTGCTCGATTTTGCACGTGGCATGCAGTATTGACGGCTTCAACCCAAAAATATTCTGGTAGTGAGAAATCACTCAACATGGTTCTGCATGTAACATCCCATTTCAAACTAGACCCCTAAGAGTGGTTTTGCCATGACTAGGTCATGACAAAACCTTAGGAAGCCCAAGAAGACCAAGTGAACAAGGCTCAAGGTGAAAATCACATTGGTCTGCCTATAGCACAACCTCACCACCAGACCTAGGGTTTGACCTTAGGGCTTTAACTTGACTCCATGACCCCACCATGACCTCACCAATCTATTGAAAGGCCTTAAGAATCTATTGGAGTAAACCCAGGGTGGCCAAGTTGACCTAAGACCATCCTAGGCCTAAATTGGGGAAGGTGCCCTAACTAAGGGCAATGTGCCCTAACTAAGGGCAATGTGCAAATAATAAGCCCAACCAACCCTACCAGGGTCTTCCTAGACCTAAAGTGGGGTCAATGGGTCACCAAAGATCTATTGGGGTCAACTTTAGAGCTTGTGTTGACCCAAGTCAACCCTTGCCTTAAAGTGGTCAATGTTCCCTAACTAAGGGGCAAGTGACCTTCAGGGTGTAAAGTTAACCCTACACAACCATTCCTAGACCTTGGGGGAAGCCAAGGGGTCACCAAGGACCCCTTGGGGTCAACCCAAATGGTCATGTTAATCAAAGTCAACTATAACCCCAAAATGGTCAAAGTGCCCTTACTAAGGGTCATGTGACCTCCAAAGTGCCATGTAAACTCTACCCAGCCCTACCTAGACACTAGGGGAGTCCAATGGGTCACCATAGACCCATTGGGGTCAACCTAAAAGGTCAAAATGACCAAGGTAAACCCTATTCAAGTGTTAGGTCAACTTAGCTCATGAGCTAACCCAAGCTTGAGCCCTTTTCATTTGGGCTAACCACCTCCTAATTATCTAATCTAATGAGTTTATGAGCTGCCAATAGGCTAGGGAGATGAACAAATTCGGCCTTGATGACTAGGAGAGAGAAAACTCAATTTTACCCTTTAATGGAAGAGAGAGAAAGTGGTTTAAAGGGCCATTCATGGCCAAGGGAGACCAAGGGCCTCTCCAATTGATTCCAAGGGCTGAATATATTATCCCTCATCAGTTTTGAGGTGTTGGAAAGCAATGGCAAGCCACCAAAGTGGCTAAATTAAAATCCTCCAATAAGGAAGAGAGAGAAAGTGGAGAGAGTGAAGACCATTCATGGCCAAGGGAGGCCAAGGCCCTCTCCAAACACTAGGTTCATCTTCCCCCCATCAATTGGAGAAGATCAAAGGGTTTTCCAGGCTGTTCAGAAGCTGGATTCAGTGGGCTAAATCCATGTCCGAAATTCACCTATAATGGCCATTAATGGTTTGAAGCTTACACCTTTCCTCTCCCCCATTTCACCATTTTAAAAGCTTCCCTAGGACAAGAGCATTCATTTCCACCATCCCACTGAAGAAAATGAGGGAGTTCACTATGTTGTTGTAAAGCAACGGAAAGCTCTACCACCGACCATGGCGCACCACCACCACACTCGCCGACAAGCTCGGTTAAAGGTCCTCCTCTACTCCTCTCTTCGTGGGCTAGATCCTTAGATATTTTAGGAGAGAAATTGGGCTCAATTGAGCCCGATTCGAGAAGATATTTTCTGAAATTTTCATGGATTTTCAAACTTACGGGATCGCCGGAAACTGCCTCTCCGGGGGCCGTGCCGCCGCCCGGCGATAGCCCCCACCTCAACGGAGGTGGTGGCGGTGGTGGCCGGCCGGGGAGGGTGATGGGTGGATGGGAAACATGGCTGGAAAAAGATCTAGGTTCGGCCAATCTCAGCCCTTGGATGGAGGAAGAAGATGACCAAGAGCCTCATGATTTTGATTTAAGATCCGTGCTGGATCTGATTTTATTAAATCCTATTATTTCAATTTCTGTCCTGTTTATTGGTCTGTTTTAAATTAAATATTAAAAATACCTAGGGTCCCCTACAGAAAAGGTGACCGACATGAACATTGTAGCCCTTGAAGTCTAATTTAATTTAAAAGTAAATTCAACCAATTTGGGTAAGCGGTTAAACCACAAAACTCTGTTTTGTGAGGTCTATACCTAGGCTAGACCAGATATTATTTTGAGTGCCCTTATAATTCCACCAATCCAAATGACTTGATATTTTGGATGCAGGTCACTCATAACTATACCTAGAACATATCAAAAAATGGGAAATTTTGAGAACATGTTTTTATAGTTTTTGTAATTATTTTATAAACAATGATTAAATTAATTAAGGGACTTAATGACCTCCAATTGCTCCCAAATTTTGGTGAGAGGTTCTTGGGGTCAGTATTGGTCTCTGTATAAAATTTCACCTCATTTGGAAATGATGTGGTTGGAATTTGTAAACCCTAACCTTGGCCCCAAAAGGGGTATTTAGGTCAAAAGTGCCTCTTGTGGGTTTGAGTGGCCAAACCACCTCAACAGAGATTTAAATTATGGCCACTGATTTGACATGACATTTAACACCCTCATATGGATTATGGGGTGGATTAGGGTGGATTTGCCCTAGGACCCTAGTTTTTACCCTAAAGTTGGACTTTGGGGGTTTGTGAAGGATATACAGTGATATGTCCTTGTATGGACTTGGTAATTAATAAAAATAATTGTAGGGTAGTGAAACACCCTAGGGATGAATTTGGTGATATTTAGAATTAGACACACAACTTAAACCAATTAGGGTTAATTTAGGCTTATACTTCATAGGAAAATATTGAAGGGTCATATGAGCTTTGATCCTTATGAAATTTTGGTAGGAAGGTTCTTATACTAGTATAAGCCTCTAGTAATTATTGTGGAATGCTTGGAAGAGATTAGCTTGTACTTATAGTTATAATTCTTGTGTTACCTCAATTGATGATTTGTATAAAATAGTGGTTAAAATAATTTAGAATGTTATAAAATCTATTCAGCAATGTTTATTGATCATATTAAATCTCTGGTAATTTTTATATAATTTTTAGACTATGATTTATTATACTTACATTATTAACCTCATTTTCTTGGATTATCTTGAATTAAATAATTAGAGGTTATACATTCAATATATATCTGTTAAATTTGGCTTTTATTGTTATTTATCTATAGTCTAGTGTTCATAATTTTTGGGTGACCATAACTTAAGATAATCTAGTACCTCATGTTCAAAATTATCCTTGGCCTAACTTTTGGGAAAAATTAATTAAATGCCAAATTAATTAGGAAAATTATAATTTTCTGGATTTAGGCTAAACATGTCATGATAGATCCCCATTAAATATTTTAAGGCTTTTGGATAAATATTTGGAGTATCTCCTATCATGTACATCATATAACTTAGATTGGTCTGCATTTAGTAAAACTGCAGAATTGGGGATATAATGTGAAATGAGCATAGGAATTTGGTTTTTAATTATTTGCTAGTTTTGGTGAGTGGAAATGAGTTCATCATCGGGAGTTATAATGAGGAATAAAGAGGGGTTGACTAGTGTAGGTGGTGCTCGGGGTCGACGAAACATTGTCTTCCCTGTAGAGTGAGGAAGAGTCTTAATACGCTAGGGTTATATCCAAAGTAATATAAAAGGGATCGGGTAATGAGTAATAACCAATAAAAGTAAGTTCCTTGCGAAAGGGAACGATGGGCTTCAGCTATCATTATAGTTCCTAGTACCCTTTGAGAACCCTTCACTGGGTATGCCGGGGGCAGTCCTGGGCTAACCTAAACCATAGGAATAATAAATGTTAAAGAGTAACTAGTATAACTTGGGGTTCACTTTAACACACCCCAGAGTATCGGGAGGATAGGGTGACTAGGATGTTCGGGCGGTAGGCTCGGTGGTTGTGGAAATGGGCAGGGTAGCCCGGTGAGCCGATGACTCGGTAGATATTTGTGACAAGCAGGATAGCCCGGGGAGCTTTGGCTCGGTTGTTGGTTGTGAAAGACGGGATAGAGTGGGGAGCTTTGGATCGGGGGATAATACTTTAATATTGCATGTTCATAAGATATAAGGTGGCGGGTCTTCAATATTAGAGGGTCGTCACACCGACACCAGTACGTTGACTCGGTAAGTGTTGTTTTGCACTTCGCCAAATTAAGTCTGGTGTGCCAGCCAGAAAGAGTACACATAAGCTCTGCTTAGTGTACCAGTTTTGAGGCGCACGATAGGTCTGACTGGTAGTGTTGATACCAGTTTAGAGGTGGGCGAGGCCCAACCCACCGCTTGTGTTTGCCACTACGGAGGTATCCTGGGAGGTTAGGCTCCAGAAAGGGGGAACTAAAGGTCTGTGTGCACAGAGTCGGGTGGGTGAGTTGCACTTGCATGATCAAATCATAGCATATTTTCATGTCATAGCATCATCAATGCATAATAACCCTGACACCAATTGTATAAAGTGGTATGGGATGCTTTATACAATAGGCCCTGTAAAACGACACCTTAGTTTATAGGCTTGCGAGAGCATGCTTATAAGTTATGGTTATTTTCCTATGATAAATATTGATTTCTTGTAAACCGACACCCCATCGTATAAATTGGTATGGGACTTTTTATATGATAGGAGCCTTGCAGAAGATCCTTTTGCTTATGTGTTTTCATATAAGTTAAGGTTACATATTTCATGTTCTGTCTTTCATACTTTTATTATTGCTGCTGATTCTCATAGAACTGCTAGATTAGTTTCTCCGCCACCTGCTTACATTTGTTACTCTCCACCTTCATAGCTTACCTTTCCTTCTCCCTGCTCGGTGCCTAGGAGCCATGGGGGGAGGGGTGGGGGATGATAGGACTTAGTCTTTTAGGCTAATGGTTTACGGACCAAATCATTTTAGGGGATCGCAAAGCCGAACTTGGAGATGCATCCCCAGAGGTCAGTGCATGTGGAGACGGGACAGTCTAACACCGGAGTTCAGATAGCTAGGACAGTGAGTCCCGATCGTTAATAGTTGTTTTAGTTTTGCCTCCACAATGAGTGATTTGTAGTGTGGATTGTGATGTACCGGGCCTGAGCCCTAATTCTAGTACTTATTATATTGTTGTTGTGGACTCTCCCTTCGTGGAGATTTATTTTATATACATGTGATTCTGGTGGACTAGTTTTGAGTTCATTCTTACTCTTATACTTTATTATACACTTCTGCGATCGATATGGCTGGCAGAATCGGCATTTTGTAGTGACAACCTTCCCGGGTGTGTTGGTGTCACCGCAAAGCGACAGTTCTGGGCCTAAGACCCCGGTGGTTTTAAAAAGAAAAAAAATGGGGTCATACAAGTGGTATCAGAGGAAACCTCGATCGGAAAAGTAGAAGTCCACAAACCCTGGGTCACCCCCGCGCGAGCTTAGTTTGAGGACAAACTAGCAGCGGAAGTAGTGGTGTGCCCATAAGGGAAATTACATGTAAAAATCCACTTCTTCATTAATTGGAATTATTCTTTGTAGTCTACGACAAACCCTGCCCCAGCAGGGAGCACCTCCGGCGGCGAAGATCTCATCTTATAGTTCTCTAGTCAACAAGTTAGACTCAACCCACTAGGAATCATGACTAACCATGCCAACTTATAGTATGCCCTAGTTAGAAATAGACCTTCGGTATGAACTTGGTTAAGGTAAGGAGATACCCAAAGAGAATAAAGGAGGAGTTTAACACGAGAATGGCTATCTAAGACATAAACTCAGGTATCCCTACATTCCCTATCAAGGATTACAAGAACCGGTAGGACTTCCTTAAAGTGAATTGGGGCCAATAATCTATTAGCAGAATGGAATAAGACACTTAGTCTCAACCCTTGTACCAGTAAAAGGATTACCTAGAGAAAACCACCAAGACAAACATCGAGGGTCGGATAGGAATTTAAGTTCGGAAGATACCCATTTGGGATTGGGAATATTTTGACCCTGATAAGGTTGTCGTAAATGTGACTCTGAGGGTTTAAAGTGTGGAGTATATCAACAAGTTTCAGGATGGAACCCCAAATATAGGGTTGATGCCCTAGGGATTATGCACCTAGCTAGGATGGATATAATCTGGTAATATCAAAGATACTTAGCCCAAGGACGTTAGGGGCTTATCTTTTGTTTATTGGGGGCTTGTCTTTTGTTTGTTGGGCAAAGTAGTTACTGATTTGGGTTTCCCTTAGACCTCATCTAAAAAACACTGTGTCGTGAATATATTGAAATTGAAGTAAACCGTATTCTATGTTACTCGGGCATACTCGAAAGAATAAGAACATGATCGTGTAGAGGAAGTTTATAGAATCATCTTCTATACTTACAAACAAGAACTCAATTTACCTAAAGAAAGTTGCGTTTACCAGAACTTGTCTTTCCCCGGAATAAGAAAGACATCATGGATTTTGTGATGCACGGTGAGGTACGTAAGTTAATGAAGGCTAAGTACAATTGTTTTGGGGAACTATTATAGCCACTGCCCGAGTTAGAGTCGAAGTTCGAGGGTATAATTAGGGGTTTTCATATACAGGATTCCTCGTCCCCACTCCAGGCACAATTATAAAGGCAACATCGAGGATAGACTGACCGAGATTGCTGGGGTCACCCCGACCCGGAATAAAACTCACGTAGGTGTTTCATGTGATTTGTAAGTAGTCGTCCGTTATCATGGTGTGCTCAAGATGATCATGTCAAATCAGGATGGATATTATACGTCCAAGGAGAGAAGATCAGTCCAGGCTTATCTGGACTCTCGGCCGACTTTCAACACAACTCTCCACCCTGGTACGGAGATGCAGGATTCCACTTTTATGGATTTAGGATGAGGATCCAAAGGCACTTAACTCAAAATTTGTGGAGAACCCAGATACCCAGGTGTGACTAATTCGAGATAGGATGCTGGAGGCCAAGGGCAGACTGGCCAAATGTTACGATGCACGACATTGCCAAGTAGATTTTCAGGATGGAGACTATGTATTCCTGAAGATACGTCTAGTGCATGGAGTCTCGTGGGTACACGGGCAGAAGAAGCTCAGTCCAAGGAATATAGGGCGCTATTGGCTCCTAGAGCGGATCGGCCCATTGGCTTACCGACGAGAGCTACTGTCGTAGTTAGCGAGTTTGCATGACGTATTCCACGTCTCCTCTCTTAGGAAGACTCTACTATGGCTTGAACAGCAGGTTCTTGGTATATATGGCTCGACAGTTTTTGATCAATCGGTCCGCTGTGAGCCGGTCATGATAGATGATACAACAGTGCGGGCCTTGCAAGAAGGTCCCGCTAGTTAAAGTCCTGTAGAGGAACCATGGGCAGGAGGAGCATACCTTGGAGCCACCAGATCTGATGCAGTAAAAGTACCCGGATCTCTTCGGGTAAGGAATACATTTAACTTCTTATGGGATGTTACACTAAGTTACTCTGAGTAGAAACCCGGCAGGCCTAACCTGAATTTCGGGGACAAAATTTTTATTTTGTTTATTGGGATTTGCAACATCCCATTTCCAACTAGTCCCCTAAGAGTGGTTTTGCCTTGACTACGTCATGACAAAACCTTAGGAAGCCCAAGAAGACCAAGTGAACAAGGCTCAAGGTGAAAATCACCTTGGTCTGCCTATAACACAACCTCACCACCAGACCTAGGGTTTGACCTTAGGGCTTCAACTTGACTCCATGACCCCACCATGACCTCACCAATCTATTGAAAGGCCTTAAGGATCCATTGGAGTCAACCCAGGGTGGCCAAGTTGACCTAGGACCATCCTAGACCTAAATTGAGTAAGGTGCCCTAACTAAGGGCAATGTGCCCCTAATAAGCCCAACCAACCCTACCAGGGTCTTTCTAGACCTAAAGTGTGGTCAATGGGTCACCAAAGATTAATTGGAGTCAACTTTAGAGCCTGAGTTGACCCAAGTCAACCCTTGCCCTCAAGTGGTCAAAGTGCCCTAACTGAATGACAAGTGACATTCAGGGTGCAAAGTTAACCCTACACAATCCTTCCTAGACCTTAGGGGAAGCCAAGGGGTCACCAAGGACCCCTTGGGGTCAACCCAAATGATAATGTTGACCAAAGTCAACTCTAGCCCCAAAATGGTCAAAGTGCCCTTACTAAGGGTCATGTGACCTCCAAAGTGCCAAGTCAACTCTACCCAGCCCTACCTAGACCCTAGGGGAGTCCAATGGGTCACCAAGGACCCATTGGGGTCAACCCAAAAGGTAAAAAGCACGAAGGTCAACTCTATTCAAGTGTTAGGTCAACTTAGCTCAAATGAGCTAACCCAAGCTTGAGCCTTTTTCATTTAGACTAACCACCTCCTAATTATCTAATCTATTGTGTTTATGGGCTGCCAATAGGCTACGGAGATGAAAAATTTTTCCCTTGATGACTAGGAGAGAGAAAACTAAATTTTACCCTTTAATGGAGGAGAGAGAAAGTGGTTTAAAGGGGTCATTCATGGCCAAGGGAGACCAAGGGCATCTCCAATTGATTCCAAGGGTTGAATATATTCTCCCTCATTAGTTTTGAGGTGTTTGAAAGACTTGGCCAGCCACTAAAGTGGCTGAATTAAAATCCTCCAAAAAGGAAGAGAGAGAAAGTGGAGAGAGTGAAGACCATTCATTGCCAAGGGAGGCCAAGGGCCTCTCCAAACACTAGGTAGATCTCCCCCCCATCAATTAGAGAAGATCAAAGGGTTTTCCAGGCTATTCACAAGCTGGATTCAGTGGGCTAAAGCCATGGCCTAAATTCACCTATAATGGCCATTAATGGTTTGAAGCGTACACTCTTCCTCTCCCCCATTTAACCATTTAAAAGCTTCCCTAGGCCAAGAGAATTCGTTTCCACCATCCCACTGAAGAAAAAGAGGGAGTTCACTATGTTGTTGTAATGCATCGGAAATCTCCACCACCGGCCATGGCGCACCACCACCACACTCGCCGACAAGCTCGGTTAAAGGTCTTCCTCTACTCCTCTCTTCGTGGGGTAGATCCTTAGATATTTCAGGAGAGAAATCAGGCTCAATTGATCCCGATTCGAGAAGAGATTTTCTGAAATTTTCATGGATTTTCAAACTTACGGGATCGCCGGAAACCGCCCCTCCGGTGTCCGTGCCGCCGCCCGACGATAGCCCCAACCTCAACGGAGGTGGTGACGGTGGTGGCCGGCTGGGGAGGGTGATGGGTGGCCGGGAAACATGGCTAGAATTAGATCCAGGTTCGGCCAATCCCAGCCCTTGGATGGAGGAAGAAGATGACCAGGAGCCTCACGATTTTGATTTAAGATCTGTGCTGGATCTGATTTTATTAAATCCTATTATTTCAATTTCTGTCCTGTTTATTGGTCTATTTTAAATTAAATATTAAAAATACCTAGGTTCCCCTACAGAACAGGTGACCAACATGAACATTGTATCCCTTGAAGTCTAATTTAATTTAAAAGTAAATTCAACTAATTTGGGTAAGTGGTTAGACCACAACACTCATTTTGGTGAGGTCTATACCTAGGCTAGACCAGATATTATTTTGAGTGTCCTTATCAATCCACCCATCCAAATGACTTGAAATTTTGGATGGGGATCACTCATAACTATACCTAAAACATATAAAAAAAATGGGAACTTTTTAGAACATGTTTTTATAGTTTTTGTAATTATTTAATAAACAATAATTAAATTAATTAAGGGAGCTAATGACCTCCAATTGCTCCCAAATTTGGTGAGAGGCTCTTGGGGTCAGTATAGGTCTCTGTATAAAATTTCACCTCATTTGGAAATAATGTGGTTGTAATTTTGTAAACCCTAACCTTGGCCCAAAAAGGGGTATTTAGGTCAAAAGTGCCCCTTGTGGGTTTGAGTGGCCAAACCACATCAACAGAGGTTTAAATTTGGGCCACTTAGTTGACATGACATTTAACACTCTCAAATGGATTATGGGGTGGATTAGGGTGATTTGCCCTAGGACCCTAGTTCTTACCCTAAGGTTGGACTTTGGGGGTTTGTGAAGGACATACGGTGATATGTCCTTGTATGGACTTGGTAATTAGTACAAATAATTGTAGGGTAGTTAAATGCCCTAGGGATGAATTTGGTGATATTTAGACTTAGACACACAACTTAAACTAATTAGGGTTAATTTAGGCTTATACTTCATAGGAAAATATTGAAGGGTCATATGACCTTGGATCCTTATGAAATTTTGGTAGGAAGGTTTTTATACTAGTATGAGCCTCTAGTAATTATTGTGGAATGCTTGGAAGAGATTAGCTTGTACTTGTAGTTACAATTCTTGTGTTGTCTCAATTGATGATTTTGATAAAATAGTGGTTAAAATAATTTAGAATGTTATAAAATCTATTCAGTAATGTTTATTGATCATATTAAATCTCTGGTAATTTTTACATAATTTTTAGACCATGATACTTACTTTTTTAATCTCATTTTCTTGGATTATCTTGAATTAAATAATTAGAGGTTATACATTCAATATATATCTGTAAAATTTGGCTTTTACTGTTATTTATCTATAGTCTAGTGTTCATAATTTTTGGATGGCCATAACTTAAGAGAATCTTGTACTTCATGTTCGAAATTATCCATGGCCTAACTTTTGGGAAAAAATAATTAAATGCCAAATTATTTAGGAAAATTATAATTTTCTAGATTTAGGCTAAACATGTCATGATAGATCCCCATTAAATATATTAAGGCTTTTGGATAAATATTTGGAGTATCTCCTATCATGTACAACATATAACTTAGGTTGGTCTGCATTTAGTAAAACTGCAGAATTTGGGATATAATGTGAAATGAGCATAGGAATTTGGGTTTTAATTATTTGCTGGTTTTGGTGAGTGGAAATGAGTTCATCATCAGGAGTTATAATGAGGAATAAAGATGGGTTGACTAGTGTAGGTGGTGCTCGGGGTCGACGAAATATCGTCTTTTCTATAGAGAGAGGAAGAGTCTTAATACGCTTGGGATATATCCAAAGTAATATAAAAGGGATTGGGTAAGGGGTAATAACCAATAAAAGTAAGTTCCTTGCGAAAGGGAACGATGGGCTTCAGCTACCATCATAGTTCCTAGTGCCCTTTGAGAACCCTTCACCGGGTATGCCGGGGGCAGTCCTGGGCTAACCTAAACCATAGGAATAATAAATGTTAAAGAGTAACTAGTAAAACTAGGGGTTCACTTTCACACACCCAGGTGTATCGGGAAGATAGGGTGACTAGGATGTTCGGGCGGTAGGTTCGATGGTTGTGGAAATGGGCAGGGTAGCCCGGTGAGCCGATGACTCAGTTGATATTTGTGATGGGCAGGATAACCCGGGGAGCTTTGGCTCGGTTATTGGTTGTGACGGACGGGATAGTCCAGGGAGCTTTGGCTCGGGGGATAACTTTAATATTTCATGTTCATAAGATTTTAGGTGGTGGGTCTTCCGTATTGGACGGTTGTCGTACTGACACCAGTACGTTGACTCGACAAGTGTGGTTTTGCACTTCGCCAAATTAAGTCCGGTGCGCCAGCCGAAAAGAGTACGCATGATCTCCGCTTAGTGCACCAGTGTTGAGGTGCACGATAGGTCTGACTAGTATTGCTGATACCGGTTTAGAGGTTGGCGAGGCCCAACCAACTGCTTCTGTTTGCCACTACGGAGGTATCCTGGGAGGTTAGGCTCCAGAAAGGGGGAACTAAAGGTCTGTGTGCACAGAGTCGGGTGGGTGAGTTGCACTTATAAGTTATGGTTATTTTCCTATGATAAATATTGCATGCTTGTAAACCGACACCCCATCGTATAAATTGCTATGGGACTTTTTATACGATAGGAGCCTTTAGAAGATCCTTTAGATTATGTGTTTTCATATAAGTTATGGTTACATATTTCATGTTCTGTCTTTCATACTTTTATTACTGCTGCTTATTCTCATAGAACTGCTAGATTAGTTCCGCCGCCACCTACTTATATTTGTTACTCTCCACCTTTATAGCTTACCTTTCATTCTCCCCCTCGGTGCCTAAGAGCCATGGGGGAGGGGTGGGGAATGATAGGACTTAGTCTTTTAAACTAATGGTTTTCAGACCAAATCATTTTAGGGGATCGCGAAGCCGAACTTGGAGATGCAGCTCCAGAGGTCAGTGCGTGTGGAGACAGGACAGTCTAGCACTGGAGTTCAGACAGCTAGGACAGTGAGTCCCGATCGTTAGTAGTTGTTTTAGTTTTGCTTCCGCAATGAGTGATTTGTAGTGAGGATTGTGATGTACCGGGCATGAGCCCAAATTCTAGTACTTCTTATATTATTGTTATGGACTCTCCCTTCATGGAGATATATTTTATATACATGTGATTCTGGTGGACTAGTTTTGAGTTCATTCTTACTCTTATACTTTATTCTACACTTCTGCGATCGATATGGCCGGCAGAATTGACATTTTGTAGTGACAGCCTTCCCGGGCTTGTTGGTGTCACTGCAAAGCGGCGGTTTCGGGCCTAAGACCCCGATGGTTTTAAAAAGAAAAAAATGGGGTCTTACACTGCAAGCCTCTATGAGTGTTCTATTCCTTCTCTCAGCAACTCCGTTTTGTTGAGGAGTACGAGGAGAGGAAAACTCATGAAAGATACCAAGACTTTCATTAAATTCTATCATGGCCCCCAGACTTGAACTCTATTCCATTGTCACTTCTTATTTTGACAACGGAGCAGCTGTATTCATTCTGAACCTTCCTAACAAAATTAGTGAAGAACTCAAAGGTATTTGACTTGTGTTTTAGAAAGAACACCCATGCAAAGCGAGAGTAATCATCAACAATAACTAATGTATAATCCTTACCTCCCAAACTTCTAATTTTTAGTGGACTGAATAAGTCCATATGAAGTAGGTGTAAACACTTATTGGAATCTTTACCAATAATGCTTTTAAAGGTAGCCCTTATTTGCTTGCCTTTTATACATGCGTGACAAGGTCTATCTTTAACACACTTAACATTGGGTGCATCACGTACTAGATTAAGAGAAAATAATTTATTAATAGTTTTGTAATTTATATGTGCTAATCTCTTGTGCCATTGGTCACCAAGAGACGCACTGTCTTTTGCTGAAAAGCATACTGGTGTAGAAGAGTCTATACAAATAAAATTTAAACAAAATATATTTCTACTACGAGAGCCTGATAGAATCGTATTTAAGTTATCGATCGATTTTATCAAACACTTGTCTGCATGAAATTATACTATGTATCCTTTATCCAAGAGCTGGACTATGCGTATAAGATTGTGTTCCAATCCTTCAACATAAGCCACATCAGAAAAGGATACACTACCATTAGTGATCATACAGTAGCCTTTTGTAATTCCTCTAACAGAACCTCTAAAGATGACCTTCGACCCATTCATGACTGGAGAATAATTCTGAAGTAGGCTTCTAGTCCCGGTCATATGCCGAGAACATCCACTGTACAAATACTAGATGGGATTTTTTGGTGGCATTTGGACATTATTGCAAAAGTAGAATCAAGTTGCCTTAGGAACCCAAACTTGTTTGGGTTCTTGGTCTCTTGTTAGTATACTCCCCCTACATATGTTAATATTGTGAGTGGTCTTTCTCATATTATTAACTTGAGGAGTTTCATAATATCTGAGATTAAACCAGCAATCTATGGCAAAGTGACCAACTTTTCCACAACACCAACAGTCAAACCTGTTGTATCTTTGCCAAAAGTTCTCCTGCTTGACCTTTTGAGAGTGTGGTCTAGCAGGGGCAGCAGACTTGGAGGTAGAAGCTTCGTGGTGATGACACTCACATGAATTCTTCTCCTTGAGAGGCTTTTCAATGATGGGTTCAACTCTTGGAGCATTCTTGATGTTATGACCATGACTATAAGGGTCGTAGCTCTGAAGAGTGATCTCCTCATAAGGTGCCTTGAAGACACTCTCACAAAAGTTACGAGGATGGGTCCATCCTTGGTACCGAGACTTGGGCTCTACATGAGTAGGCCTAGTAAAGTGACCGTAGGAAGAGTCAAGATCAAACTCGTTCGTTGGAAAGATAACTTTCGTAAACGGATTTTGTTCTTAAGGAGCTTTCCCCTTTTCCTTGGCTAGAGCCTTCTTGGCAAACTTATTTCTTCTCTGGGCTTTATTTCTCCTAGAAAATTTACTAGGGGATGCCATGTGGCCTAAAAGCTAGCTCCTTTACCCTGAGCAGAGAATTCAGCCACCAGTGGAAGGATTGTCTTGGGATTAGAGAAACTTTCAACAAGTTTCTTTTCAGTAACCATTATTCTTCCAACTCTTGGATGATTTTACCCTTCAGGTTCAGGTGCTTGAGAGCCTTATTATATTCTTCCATTGCATTATGGAAGTCCTTTTTGAGTGAGTCCATCATCATGACTTCCTCCCTCAAACTGCTCTCTTCAGCCTTAAGAGATTTGATCTCCTTAGCTTGAGTTCTTATAACTCTATGACATTTGTCTTAAGCCTTGATCAACTCTTTATACTGAATCATTAGTTCAGATTCATCATCAGACGAACAGTCCTCATGATTATGGTCAGAAGCATCTGATTTAGATAGAGGGGTATGAGAATTTACCTTCCCAGTGAACTGGGGTTCTCCTTCTTCATCTGTATGTGCCATGAGCCCAAATAAGGCTTCCTCCTCATCACTAGACTCAGATGAGTCTGTGTCACTGAGGGTCTTGGGCTTATTGTCTACCAGACTTCTTTCAGTCTTCTTCTTATTAAAGAAGACTTCTTATCCTCTCTTCTTCCACCCTCCTTCTTCTTGTGAGGGAAATCAGCTATGACGTGTCCTAGCTTATTGTAACAATAACAAACAATGTTAGAAGAAATATGTTTGTTCTGTTTGGAATGATACCTATCTTGGCTACTTGAGCCCTTCTTGTGACGATCAGCATCGTGTCGTGATCTTCTCGACGAGTCATCTTTGCCTCTCTATTGTTTCTTCTTGTTCAAGAACTTCTTGAACTGCCTTGAAAGAAGTGAAAACTCTCCTTCAGATAATTCTGAGCCTAAGGTACTTGGCTCTAAAGTTTATTCTTCACTCTCTTTCTGTGCGGGGGAAGGAGATATAGCTTTTGACTTCCTTTAGATGTCTGCCTTTTGAGCGATAGACTTCTCCCTGGATAACGACCGATTCTTCTCTTCTTCAGCTTTTCTTGAGTTGATTTACAGTTCATATGACATAAGCTTTCCAAAGAGATTTTGAGGGTCAATCTCTACATGTTTTCCAAACTTCTAGATAACACAGACTTTATTATACCATTCCTTAGTCAAGGATCTCAGGATTTTATCCTTCAGTTCTCCATTAGTGAAGACCCGGTCATAGACTCTTAGGCCGTTGACAATCTTGAAGAAACTTTCAAAAGTATCTGCAATAGAGTCCTTGGGACCTTGTCTGAATGCTTCATATTTCTGATTCAGTAGGGACCTTCTGTCATCCCTTACCTATTTGTTACCTTCTATCAAGATGATAAGAGACTGCCATATTTCCTTGGCGGATTGGCAGTGAATCAGATTCTGCAACATTGAATCATCGACTGCACTTGCGATGATATTCTTGGCATTTTTGTCTAAGGAGACAAGTACAATCTCATCTTTATCAAGATCCATAAGCTTCTTTGGAACTTGCTTAGTAGAATTAATGGTGGAGGTGGTCATAGGAACATAAGGTCCTTCTTCCACTATCATGAAATTTTTGGGATCCACAGCTTCTATGAATAACATTAGTCTCTCTTTCCACATAACAAAATTATTCTTTGTGCATGAAGGAAGCTTATCAAAATCCTTGTCTCTGTCCATGCTTGTATCCTATAAAGAAACTTAGGAGCAGATCTGTTCAAGGTGTTAACCTTTTTAACGAACAACCTGCCTCTGATATTAATTGATGTTTTTAGTTGTCCACTCTCCACCTCACCGATCTATCAACACGCTAGACTCAGCTACTTCACTATTCATTCAGATTAAAACCAATCCTACAACTCGGAGCAATGCCCCTACAACTCGATCCTCAAAATGGGATCTACACTCGGAAAAAAACTTCCTACAAAACTCGGAGACAAAAATATCCTATAAGAATTGAAATAGATTTACAATAACAATAAAAAAACTTCACTTTAGATCTAAGAACTTCGAATTTCTTCCTTCTTGAAATTGAAAGCTCTGTCATAAATAATTCGAAGAAGACTATGCCGAAATCTCTGGATCTGAAATGCTTGAGATCAACACGATCAAATGAGAGATCTGTAGAAGTTGAATGCCTTGATCTATTGATCGATTCCTATTCTGAACTTCTTGAATCATAGAAAAGCAGCGGCGAGAACGATGATGAGGAGCGACGACTTTCCCAGTTTAGAATGTTAGAACGATTCAGAAACTTGATTTCTTTTCTTGTTAGGTCTAGTCGAATTTGATAAGACCTTTTAAAGGATAAGCCTAACGGTCATAATCATAAAGACTGTACACGTGGACCAATAAGAATCGAGGTTAATTTTGAAATCGTTTCCGTCTGGACTTAGAGAAATTTTCGGAAAATCACTTGCATTTCCGAGTGAATAAAGTACTACTCGAGTAATGACTTTTGTTATTCGAGAAGAGGGAGTATATTTCTTGAGAACAAGTCCTTAAGGAAATTACAGGAATGACTTCTGTCTTCTCAAGAAATGAACTCTATTACTCGAGAACTATAGAAAACTTCTCGAGAACAATTATGACTTCTCGAGAACAAAACTTATTCTCGAAACTTTACTTCTTATTACTCGAGTACTGGACCTCTGACTTCTCGAGACAGGGCTTGGCCTTCTCGAGTACTTACTTCTGTTACTCGAGTACAACACTTGGAAAATATTCTGAAATGAATTTTTGAGTAAACTCGAGACATAAATAAGTAGTACTCGAGTACTCCATGGCTTACTCGAGTATTAGACTAAGCCTTCTACAGAAAGATTTTTGTTACTCGAGAACTGTACTTAGCATACTCAAGATTTCATTCTAGCACTACTCGAGTACAAGATTTACTACTCGAGTAAAGAACATAGAAAAGTTACCTTATGAAAATTATTTTTCTTCAAGTGAATTTAGCAGCAATTCTTTCTTCTATTACTTTGGTGCTTTGAAAATGAAGTGTGTCCCAATAGAGAGGCTACACATAAGTCAACACCATGGATCACACAATGAGAGATTATATTGTATGATCTTGTGTTTGGTGACTCACTGTAGACTGACATTGGTATACAGTTGGCAATTATATCTTGCAAACACATAACTCAAACAGGGCATCAAATACAACTTAATTCATCTTAGTTCAAGGGTGAGTTCATACAAATCTAGGTTATTGTGGATACAATACCCAACACAGGCATTGGGAGTGAATGGAATAACGGATTGAGGGTTACAAACACCTCTTCGCAACGCACGCCTCTAGCAATCGCTAGAGCTATAATACTAACTATTGTGGCGGGTGGAAATACAGGCGCTGCTCACGCAACTATAGTAGTAAAATGATATAGATTCACATAGACATGAAACAAATAACGCTCAATACTAAAGTACAACATCATCTACATATGAATATTTAGCCATGCATATACAACAACAAAGCAAGAACAAGTCAAGAAATCGACCGAATCTGAAGGCTTGTCGAGGAGTCGTGGAAGGAATCGCCGGGTTGTCAGTCCACGTCCAGGCTCGGTACTCAACTAAGTTCGGTGTGAAGAAGGCTGTCATGACCCTCCAATGGACCCGTCTTCTTCGTGTCATGATACGAAAGAAGGTTGCAAGCTTCCCTTTGCTGGTTGGCTATGGCGTCAAAACATGCAATGGAGATAATAGATGAAGGAGAAGGCCGATAGTAAGCACCGATGAGAGGCAAACTTCTCAAGCATGGCCAGAGCTTCTTTCCTTAGTGGAAGATGAAGGGAGGAGGTGTAATGACAGAGTTTTGCCCTAAAACGGCACAGGTATGGGTGAAAATTCTCCCCATTTTAGTGGAAAGAAATCTACGCTTAAATAGAAGCAAGTCAGAAAAATGGTCACGCACGGTATGGCGCATGACCATGCGTTAACCGTGCAATAATAATTTTCAGGATAAAGCTTGCGGATGAAGATGCATTGACCCGTGCATTTTACTCGCGCACAGACACTGCTGCTCGTGCGTGAAGGTAATCGCACGGGTAACCACAAAGCTCTGAGAATCCAAGCAAGCAGGTTGAACCGTGCGATTTACTCATGCACGGGCGCGTATGCCCGTTCATGAACAAATCGCACAATTAACCACAGAATGCTATAAATTAAACAGCTACAGGAAAATCATGCATTTCCTTCACGCACGGTTCAGAAGAAACCATGCGATAACCGAGCGTGAAGATCATCGAGCTCAACTCGACGATATTCGTCGAGCTCTGCTCGACTATTTTCCTGTTGAGACGAATGCACGATCAGGCATAAAGAGTGCATTAAAAAAAATGCACGACCGTGCATTTTCCACAAAATAGAATTTTTGCCTTGGGGAAACGCACCACCTGCACAGCAAAAATAGAAACTGGAGCACAAGCTCCCAACACCATTACACAGCATAAAACAACTAAATCCGCACAAGGAGTACCCCAGTACTTACCCCCCGACAACAGAGTGTGCAATTGCACACCCTCAGGCCAAAACGGTGCACAGAGTGGCCATTGACCGATCGAAGTAAATATAACCGATTACCGGTAGAAATGTTGTGCCCGAGTGAGAAAACAGGCCCAGATGAGTCGGAAAACCCCTATAAATTTCGGACTCATCACCTTTTCATTTTGAAGAGGCCCATTTTGCTCTCCTTGAATCCCAACCCCTTCTTACCCTTTTGAGAGGACAAGGAGTCTATCTAGGGAAGCACAGTACTTGTCTTAGAATAACTAGCCACTATCCTTTCCTTCCTCTAGAGCTTCTCTTCAAGGTCCCTAATGAGACTATTCTTGAACTTGATGGTGCCAATTTGAATGAGAGAGATATTCTTCAGTTGACAGGCTTCCCTAGCTTTCTGATCCAGCAGGGTTACTGTCTCAGCTTGCTGGTTAGCAGCTAGCTGAAGAGTGGTAATCTCCTCAGCTTGCTTTTTGACCAACTTCTTGCTTCTCTTAAAAGTATCCAGAAGTACACCATACTCGTCAATCAATTGATTGCCATATTCTTCAGATTCTAACCCATCATCACCACTAGATGATGATCCCTCAGAATTTGGACTAGTCTCATAATCAGATTCAGAAGATGAGCTAGATAGAAAGAATACCTTTTCTAGATCAAGCTGGCCCTAGCTAGATTCTTGATCAGACCTGGACATCATCCCAAAGTAGCTGATGCAATATTATTCATCTTTATCCTCCTCTGAGTCACTATCTGAGTGTGACAGAGGGGCCTTGATCCATATCCTGGCAGAAGGATAGTCTTCAGCTTCTGCCTCAGCTACTTCTTCAGCAGAAACCAGCCCTATGTAGGCTACTTCTTTTTCAGACTCAAAAGATGATGAGTCAGACTCACTCCAGCTTTTATCCTTCTTTACAATAAAGGACTTTTCCTTCTTCCCCTTGTGCTGGTGGAATTTTTCTCACTAACCTCTCTTCTCTTTACTGGGCAGTCAATAATAACATGCCCAGGTTTGCTGTAACAGTAGCAAACAACTTTAGAGGAACTATGTTTACTAGTTTTAAAATCATACCTGTCTGCCTTGGAGTGATTCTTCCTGTGATGAAAAGAGGAGGAAGGTCTGCTCCTCCACTGCTTCTTCTTCGTCAGCTTCTGAAACTGCCTGGAGAAGGCAGTAAAGTCTTCATCTGACATATTGCTGTCAGATGAGCTTGGCCTTGTGCTGTCTGAATCAGTTAGCCTCCTTAGAGGAGAGGGTATCCTCTCCTTGCTCTTCCTGGTATCGTCTGCTCTGAAGTCCAAATAATTTTACTTATCCTGGGATTTGCTGATGGTCTCCTCCTCTTTTCTGTCAGCCAACTACATCTCATAAGAGAGCAGCTTTCCAAACAGAGTATGGGGAAGAGTATCAGTTAACTTTTCCACCTCTCGGATGGCACAAATATTGGTGTGCCGGTCTCTAGTGAGAGACCTTAGGAGCTTGTCATTAAGCTCATAATGACTGAAGAACCTCCCATAGGTCCTCAACTCATTCACTATCCTATATAATCTTTCATAATAATCAGCTATACTCTCTCCCTTGGTCTGCCTGAAAGCCTCATACTCCTAGTTTAGCATGGACTTCCTGTCAATTCGTACCTCTTCAATATCCTCCATATAGACAATTAGAGTTCCCCACATCTCTTTGGAAGTCTTGTAGTGTACCAAGTTTTGAATGGTAAATTTATCTATGGTACTAAAAATAATGTTCTGTGCCCTCTTGTCCAATATAGCCAATATGACCTCATCCTTAGTCATTTCAGAATATGTCTATCGTGTCTAGACTGTTGCATCCAGAACTGAGACCTTCATAGGGATGAAAGGTCCCTCTTGGACAGTGACAAAGATCCTTGGTCAGAGGCTTCCATAAACAGCCTGACCCTCTCTTTCCAGATTCCAAAACTCTCCTTCCTATAGAAAGAAAGTTTCATGGAACCTAGCTCCTTAGGGTTCTCTCCTGAACCCATAAGTATTGTAATGGTAGCTACCCTTGGAGATCACTCAGACTGTTAAGTACTTTTTGAGCAACCTACCTTTGATACCACTTGAAAGTCTTTAGTTTTTAAGGGCAGCTAATCACATAGAGGGGGGTGAATAGGTTTTTGGTCTCTTTTGAGATTTCCTTCTTTTATGTGAGTTGTGAGTTAGTTACTTTCATCTTTCAAGATACACCACACAAGCACATACAAAGCACACACAAGGTTTATAGTTGTTCCCCAGATTATGGGTACATCCACTATCCCTCCCACCTATCTAATAGTGTGTTAGATAAGACACTTCTCCAAATCTCGGCTCCTTAGAGCATACAACAGATCCCTCAAGATCTCTCAGTCTCCTCCAAGAATTACCTCAAACACAAGGCCCTATCTAAGAGCAAACTACTCCTATAGCTCAGTGTTCAGCAGATTACCTACCTCAGACTAAATCAATAGTCCTATACTCAGTCTAGGAGGATAGCCTTACAAATTAGAGAGTAAAACTCTCCTACAACTCAGATTTGAACTAGAATCTACCTCAGGCCAAAGGCCCTACCTCAGGCACGCATTCCCTACAACTCAGATCCATACAACGATCCTACATCAGGCACACAGGCCCAACAACTAAGATCCACAACTGGATCCTACCTCAGCCTTTATAAATTAGGCCTACAAATCAGATCCAAAAGGATCCTACAAAAGAAAGAGTTTTGGTTGATGTTGATTTGACACCAGAGAAGTTTCTCTGTGTCTTCTTCTTCATGAGCTGAGTTTACCTTAGCCCTACTTTCTTGACTGTAGAAACCAGATGCTCTGCTTCTTCGACTTGCTGTAGTTGATGAAAACTGCTACAACTAACTGTAAGAACTTTTAGTTCAGCGAGTTTGAAACTTCAGCTTCATGCTCAGCAATAATGGCAAGGACGAAGACGTAGAAGTTCCGCCTCTTTGTGAAATGAGAAACCCTAAAGTTGTCTTTGCTTCCACTGAAGTAATCCCTTTTATCTTCTACTGTCCAATGGCTATTTGAATAGTGGGCCCCACCTATATTTGTTGGCTGTAACTTTTCTTTTCAGGAAAAGTCACACAGTAGGCCCGCGACGCCATTTGTCACGTACTGTAGCTTTCCCGCAACTATTTGAAACTTTGTTAACTCATGATGACATCAACATCTGTGGACTTAGCCAATTTCTAAGTTTCATCCCAGGCATTGAGTGAATGGCCTTCACTCAGCGCTTCTGGACTTAACTGACTTCTTCTGCACTACTAGGCATTGAGTGTGTTGAGTAAACTGGCTTCACTCAATGAATCTGGACTTATCCATTTTATTTACACTGCCAAGCATTAAGTGCGTTGTGTGAATGTATTTCACTCAACGCTTTTATCCTTAGGCAATCTTCCTACTGCTTCAGGCGTTGAGTGCGTTGAGTGAGTCTTCATCACTCAATGCTTCTGGACTTAGCCGCTTCATTGCCTGCCTTCCTTCATGTTGAGTCATTGAGTGAACTGGCTTCACTCAATGCTTATGTACTTAGCCAAATCTTTCTTTATGAATGCGTTGTGTGAGCCTTCATCACTAAATGCTTCTACCTTTTCCTGACTTCTTATTGATGAGATGTTGAGTGAACTTCCTTCATTCAACTCTTCTGTACTTAGCCATTCTTCTTGATGAGCTTGGGTTGAGTGAGCTGTCCTCACTCAATGCATCTGCACTTACATGGATTTTTTTATATATCTTTCCTTAGCCTTTGACAGATCATTGCTCTGTTGATGCCTACTTCATTTGCGTTCAGTTAGATGTCTTCACTCAACGATTCTAGACTTAGCAAGAATTCTTGACAGAATCTTCAAATGCTTGAGCTTGTCTCAACAATTCTTTTCAGGCGTTGAGTTAGCTATCATCACTCAATGATTCTGGGCTTAGTCGATTTTTCTTCTTCCCAATGCTGAGGCTTTGACAGACTCAGCTATACTCGACGCCTCTTGTTATATGGCGTTGAGTGAACTGACATCACTCAATGCCTGTGGACTTAGCCACATTTCTGTCTTGCAAACTACTGGGCTTTGACTGTCCACACCTTACTCAATGTTTTTTGGCATCTGGCATTGAGTGAACTGGCTTCACTCAATGCCTATGGACTTAGATGAATTTAAGTCTTTCCAGCATCCTTCCTTTGTATCTAGCGTTGAGTGAACTGGCCTCACTCAATGCTTGTGGACTTAGAAAGACTTTTGTCTCTCCACCTTTTTACCTTGTGACCACCTATCTCAAACACTTAGACAACCTTTCTAAACTTATTCCAAGAAACATCCTGCACATATTGAACTTGAACAACATCAAATACAACTTTGCTCTTAGGTTGATGGTGATGCCTCTTCAAATTAAATCTAGGGAACATTGAGGGCAATATTCCCAACATGACTCTCACCTCCAGAACGTGGAAGAGACCTTCGACACCCTACAAAAATTAAAAAAGAGGATGAACCCCTTGAAGTGTGTCTTCAGGGAGAGCAGGGGAAAGTTCCTTGGCCATCTCCTTTCTCCCACAGGAGTGGAGCACAACCCTGACAAGGTAAGGGCAATCATAAAGTTGGGGTCACCTCAGAACGCCAAGGAGGTCCAACGCTCGATAGGGAAGCTAGCAAGGCTGAGCAGGTTCCTCTCCCGGGCTGGAGAGAAGTGCTTACCTTTCTTTATAGTGCTGAGAGGGGGTTAAAAATTCGAATGGTTAGAGGAGTGCAAGGGAGCCTTCCATGCCTTGAAGAGGAAGCTGACCCGAGCTCCTCTACTCTAGGGACCAAAGGAGGGGGAAGACCTATCTCTATATCTTGGGGTTGGGGACGAGACCCTGAGCTCCATATTTGTCTGGGAAGAGGACAAGAAGCAAATGCCGATCTACTATGTGAGTAGGGTCCTGAGGAATGCAAAGCTTTGGTCCCTTTCTCGGAGAAGTTGGCTTTCGCCCTGGTCATCTTGGCCTGGGGACTCCGTTCATATTTCAAGGCACACTCTATTTGAGTGGTGACCGACCATCCCCTCCAAAACATCTTTGAGGGGGTGGAGCACTCCGGGAGGCTAAGGAAGTTGTCAGTAGAGCTGAGTGAGTTTGATATTTCCTTTGTCCTTCGCCTCTCGATCAAGGCCCAGACAATGACTGACTTCCTAGCTGACTATGTGGTCGAGGTGGAGGAGGCCGAGCTCACTCATCCAATTCCTTGAACAGTAAAGGTAGATTGCGCGTCGGGGAGGCACTCCTTGGGAGTAGGAGTGATCTTGGAGAGTTCGCATGGGACAAATATTGAGCAAACGGTGGTCATCCATTTCCACATCACCAATAATCAAGTGGAGTATGAGGCAGTGATCACAGGACTTTGGCTGGCCAAGGAGTTGTGAGTGCAGGAAGTGGAGGTGTTAACAGACTCCATGGTGGTGTCCTCCAAGATCAACAATGAGTTCAAAGGGAGGGAGCCTACTCTCCAACTATACCTTGCAAAGGTAAAGGAGATCATCGACATATTGCAGACATTCTCCATCAAACATGTACCACAGGAAGAGAACGAGCAGGTGAACTAGCTGGCCAAGTTCGGACCCCGTACGGGGGGAAATCTTACCGACCTCTTCCTCCCTTCCATCGATGAGGGGGAGCTGATGGAAGTGGACCAGTGCCCCTCCTGGATGGACGCCTTCATGACCTTCCTGTCTATATGAGAGTTCCCAGAGGGCCTGGATAAAAAGCGCTTCAAGTATAAATAGGCATACTACCTGATGCGCGATGGGAAACTGTATCGGAAGACTCTCTCAGGGCTCATAGCGCGTTGCGTGGCTGAAGAGGAGGTCCTGAGAATCTTGGAGGAGTTTCACTCCGAGGAGTGCAGGAGTCACTCAGGAAGCAGGACCTTGGAGGGGAGGATTGTGAGGCAAGGGTACTTCTAGCCAACCCTTGGTCGGGATGCCAATGAGTTTGCAAAGAAGTGCCAAAAGTGCTAGTTATTAGCCCATCTCCAACTACTACAAGCCAAGATACTCAGGAGCATCATTGTGCCCTAGCCCTTTACTATCTGGGTAATGGATCTTATGGGGCTCTTCCCCCAGGCTAGTGGATATAGGAGGTTCCTGCTAGTCATGATCGATTATTTTTCTATGTGGTTAAAGGTAAAAGCACTAGCCAAGGTGACCTCCTAGGTGATCCGGAACTTCGTGAAGGGGGATATCATTTGCAGGCACGGGTTGCCTCAGGCCATTGCCACGGACAATGGGACACAATTTTCTAGTACCGAGTTCATCAGCTTCTATGGCTAGCTCGGGATTGATCTTCGGTCTGTGTCGGTTCAACACTCAAGGAGTAATGGGTAGGTGGAGGAGGCAAACAATATCATTATAAATTTGTTGAAAAAGAAGGTTGAGAACCTGAAGGGGAGTTGGGTGGAGCAACTTCCATCAGTCCTATGGGCCCCGAGGACCACCCCCAACACATCCACTAAGGAGACCCCCTTCAAACTCTCACATGGTTGCGAAGCTGTACTACCAATAGATTTCGAGGTCCGGACACCGCAGGTAGTAGAGGTGGAGGATGGTGGAGATGAATGGAGGGTAGATAACGAGAACGAGCTGCACCTCTCCTTGGATCTGACAGAGGAATTCCGAGATTTAACCGATGTCAGGCAAGAAGAAATTATGCGGCGGATGGTCAAATATTTTGACAAGCATGTTAGAATCAAACATTTCGCGGGAGGGAACTTGGTATTTAAAAGTAGATATTGCAGGGAGATCAGCTACCGTGGGAAAGCTCAACCCAAACTGGGAGGGTCCGTATATTGTCAAGGATGCATTGAAGTCAGGGGGTACCGCCTCCAAAATGTGGAGGACGAGACCATAAGTCACACTTGAAGTGGTGATAACCTGAAGCGTTTTTATCCTTAAACCATGTACGTAACATCTTTTTTCTAAACATGAAGCTTCTTAATATTCCAGTTTTCTTCTACAATGATTCATATGAATGGGTGAAGAGTTCACCAAGTAGACCCTGAGTAGATTCTGCTGCCAGGCTCCCACTAGCTGGCAGGGCATGATATCACTCGAGAGAGTCTCCCAGACCCCAAGCAAATCCCGCTGTTAGGCTCTTATTAGCTGGCAAGGCTGGATGTCACTCGATGGTGTCTACCTAGACCCCGAGCAGATCCCACTGCCAGGCTCCCACTAGCTGGCAAAGATGGATGTCACTTAAGAGAGTCTCACAGACCCAGAGAAGATCCCGCTGTTAGGCTCCCACTAGCTGGCAGGGCTGGATGTCACTCGATGGTGTCTACCCAGACCCCGAGAAGATCCAGCTGATGTGTTCGATTTATATAGGGTTTTTTGGACTCATCTGGACTTGTTTTCTCACTCTTGCACTATATTTCAGCCAGCTATCGGTTATATTTGCATCGTTTGGTCGTTTACCACATAGTGCAGTGTTTTAGCCGATGGGTGTTCAATTACGCATTCTTTTGTTGGGGGTAAGCACATGGTGCTCCCCATGTTTCTTTTTTTTGTTGTTGTTTCTATTTCGGTGTTGGGAGCTTGTGCTCTAGCTTAATTTTATTGCTTTGCAGGTAGTCGGGATGTCCCGAATTCCATTTTGAGTTCTGTGTAAAATGTATGGTCGTGCACATTTCATCGCGCATGGTTTCAGTGCAATTGTGTGTTTCACATAGCATTCCAGGGGGCATCCGTTTCTACCCATGCGATTTTTTCCCGCATGGTTTCGGCCAAACCGTACGAGAAGGAATCGCACGGCCAACACCTTTTTCCAAGCTTTCCAGTGATCTGTGGTTAATCGTGCATTTTGTTCATGCATGAGAGGAAGCGCCCGTGCGCGAGTAAAACGCACGGCTCTCCTGCTTGCCTTGATTTCCAACTCTATTGCTACCCGTGCGATTTCCTTCACACACGGGCGGAATCGCCCGTACGCGAGTAAAACGCACGGGTCAACGCCTCTCTTCTCCTAGATTTTCTACGCGCGAATATCACACGGTTCACGCACGGTCGTGCGCCAGACCGTGCGTGGCCATTTTTCAGACTTTTCTATTTAAGCGCAGATTTCCTGCCATTTTGGGGGACCTTCGTTTTGAGCCATTCCAGCCGCTGTTTTAGGGCAAAGATCCGCCCTTCCATCTCCGCCCTTCATCTTCCACCAAGGAGAGAAGCTCCGGCCATGCTCGCGAAGCCAATACCTTACCGGTGCTTGCTCTCGGCCTTCTCCTTCATCTTCTAAGCTCTATTTCAAGCTTCGACGCCATAACTAACAAGCAAAGGGAAGCTTGCAACTTTCTTTTGGATCGTGACACGAAGAAGACGGGTCCATTGGAAGGTAGTGATAGCCCTTCTCTACCCCGGATGTTGTTGAGGACCGAGCTAGGACCCAGAATGACAACTCGGCGAATCCTACCGTGAATCCTCAGCAAGACTTCAGATTCGGTCGATCTCTTGACTTGTTCTTCCTTTATTGTTGTTTATGTGCTGTTAGAACTTTTGTGTTGATGATGTGTGATTGCGCGAAACTATATCCGCAAACGACAATGGTAAGTGTACTGTATCGGGAGTGGTATAGGTTTATAAAAATCAAGGTCGTATTAGACTCGAGGTGGTAAAGTAATTCTACTTCAAAAATCGCTATTGTCTTATCAAATAGAAATTGAAGTTTGGGTTGTGATTAACAAAAACTAAAAATACTAATTGAATTAATTTGATGGGTTAAAAGCTAGTGCCTGATCTTTGAATTACCTCGGTAAAAACAATATCGAAATGAAAATAGAAATGCTATTCTTTTGTTGAAGAGGACTTGACCGTGGAGGTTCCCAAAGCATGAACACCCCACTTTCGAGGATTAGGTTCAAATAAGCTTAGGTGTATCGACCGAACTCTCTTTCTCAAATATCATCGCCTAAGACTTGCTTTAGGTAGTGAACCTCGCTATTGGATTTCACTCCAATCCGGATGAGTTACGTTGTCCTCTCTCGAGGGTTGCGTTCTACTCTTTTTACCAATTATTGATCGATTCGCCTTACGAGCCTCTCGGCCAACTAAAGAGCGAAAGCTATTATGAAAACTATATAAAATATATAGCCTCAATGAATTGATCAATGGTAAATCTTAAGCGTTCAACAAAAGAGAGAAAAAACAATTCTAAAATCATAAAAGTATTATCTCTTCCTCGGATCATCTCGATCGAGCACTATAGAGAATTAGTTGCTCATAGAGACGACGAAATCATTACAATAAAAATGCGGCATCATGAAAAAGAATAAACGAGATACATGACAAAATTGAAATACAAATAATATTTTAAGAGAAAATGAAATATTATTGCTATAAAAAGGAGAAATTACAAGAAATTATAAGAATGTGCGGTTACAAGTTGACGAAATTTGAGTTGAAATGACAAAGTTGCACAAGATTTCTGACCCTAATAAATTACTCCAAATGAATAGCACTCTTGAAATAGAATTATGGGATGGGTTTCTCGCCTAGAAAAATTGCCTTCGGATCCGCCCTCCGGAATGCTCAAATCTGAATGATTTATAAGCGTTGATATACGTAATGACCGAAATTAATTTAATTCGGCTGTTACTATTCAAGCTACAGTAACAGCACAATGAACATTAATTTTGGGCGTTATATTATTTTTTCTTCTCTCTAGATGAAATGGTAGGCGGTGGCCTTGGATCGGTGACGTGGACGAGGCGGGCTGGAGCAGTGACGTGGAGCTTGGGCAGAGTAGCTGGAATTTGGGCCACTTGCATGGATGAGGGTGGCGCTCGGGCTACATGGAGGAGTTGAAGATATTGTCGGGCTGCAGCTTGGGGGAGGAGTAGCTTGTGGTGGTGCCTGGATGGAGGTGCCGGAGGTGGCCGAGCTACTGTATGGAGTTGCTGGAGGTGGCCAGAGGTTGCTCGGACTTCATTCGATCTGCTACTAGAAGGAGGAAGATGCTGTTGGAGCTGATGGCCAGAGGTGGAGCTGCTCTAGGGAGGTTGCATGGAATGACCGAGCTTGTTGTAGGAGAAGTTGATGCTGTTGTGGCCGAGATGAAGTGGCGGCATTGGACCTACTGGTGGAAGAGCTACAGCTGGCCAATGACCGATCATGGAGGAGGTGGAGCTACTGCTTGCTGGAGGTTGCCAGAGCAGTGGAGTTGGCCGGTTGAGGTGGCCGGGCTGCTCATGTAACATATATATATATATATATATGTATATATATATATATTTGTATATTTATGAATATATATATATGTATTCATATATATATACATATATATAATGAGTGACGGCTGATGGTGCTGGATTGGCCGAGCACGGCGGTGGTGCCGAGGAAGGTCGACGTGAGTGATGGTGGCGCCAAATAAGATGGATGTGGTCGAATGTCCCATGCATGTAAAGGCGGTGATCGAGAGAACTCGACTCGAATAATATATTGTGGATGTGACAGCGGGATATTGCACATAATTTCCCCTGAGGCCTGCCACATTCCTACAAAAATCAAAAAATATATGTTTAGAACATAAAATATAAATTTAATGAAAATTCTTAAAAACAACGAATAAATACAATAATTTATTTAAATATCAAATAACAAATTAAGCTAAAATGATGACTAAATTACTAGTCATCAAACACTGGTGGATTGAACCGACTATCAACCCGAAGAGGCAAGTGTACCTATCGAATTGTAGTACCAAGGTTGTATTTAAATTTGGGGCTGTCAAGTACTGCTACTAATGCTTTAACTATTATCCTACCGTACGATTTCTGGTGGGGGCTTTGAATAATTAAAAATTAACTGAAACGGAATTAAAACGAAACTATGGATTAAAAGATAGCATTTGATCTATGATTCACCATGAAAAGAGATAAGAGAGATAAAAATGTAATTTTATAATTGCGAATTAAACTCGACCGTGACGGATCCGAAAATAAGACAAAATCTCGCTAGAGCATTGAGTCTCCTAACTTATAGACGCTTTGACCGAAATCTCTTTACAAATAAAAGAGGCCTAAAGTTGCATTATCGAGGTGATCCGCACTATTGGATTTGACTCCAATCCGGAGGATTTACGTCATCCTATCTCTAGGATTGCGTGCAAATCCTTCCTTCTTTGAGCGATCTTTCAAATCAACGAGTCTCTCGACTACTATGAAATGAGATCAAAGGCCTACTATCGTATACCAGAAATACGGAATAGACACAAAATAAATTAAAGAAGGATCGAGCAAAATTTAACAAAAATAAAATTACAAAATAAGGAAGATTCTCATCTCAAATCATGGATCCTCAAGATTAAATGCTAAAAGAAAATTAGCTACTCATAATGGAAATTGAAATCAAAGTAAGATGAAATAAATTCATTTTCATTACTTGCAAAAATAAAAGAGAACACAATATTTAGAAAGGACAATATTATATTAAAAAAAAGATTACAATAATGAAAAGATTACAACAATAATGAAAAGAAAATAACAATTCACTAGCTCTCTTACTCTCTACAACTCAACTCCAAAACTTCACTAAACTTCTTAACATAAAATTGCTTACAAAAAAAAGTGGGTTCCTAACAAGGAGGGGAGGGGTTCCTTTTGTAGGTGAGGAGGGAAGATTCTAGAATGAAGAAGAGAAGAAGGGGCAATAGGGGGGCTGGCCAAGCCTAGGGGGGAGGATGCATGCATGGCAATTAATGAAGTGAGAGAGAAAAAGGTGGGTTCATTGTATTTTATTTATGGAAAGGAAAAATAGAAAATATAAAATATAAGGGGGGGGGGGTGAATGAGCTTTAAAGAGAATGAGAGAGGGAAAAAGAGGAGATGCATTTGGAGTAAATGAAGAGGGAGGGGAGGAAGGTGGTCGACCATGCATGGGGAACTGCATGGCCAACCATGCAAGGTGACGGGCTGCATGGTGCGCTGGCTTGGGCTTTATTGTGGGCTCGGGTAGGGGCCTGTAGGTGGGCTGCATTGTGGGCTCGGGTAGGGGCTTGTAGGTGGGCTGCATTGTGGGCTCGGGTAGAGGCTTGTAGGTGGGCTGCATGGTCTGGACTTGAAGGAGGGGCTGCTCTAAATAGGCTTGAACTAGAAGGCTCGGCAGCACATGTAGAGGGGCTGGCTGCTCTAAAGGCGGGCTCGGGTTGGACTTGAGGGCTGCTTCAAAGGTGGGCTGCATCATGTTCTCGGGTTGGCACCAAAAGTGGCTGGGCTTCTCTAGCTTGATCCATGTAGGCTCGGGTTGTATGGGCTGCATTAATAGCTGAACTTGAACCTAACAAAATAAGACAAAACATTAATTATATTATTAGAAATATAAAAATAAAAGAAAACATTGATAACATAACATAATATTATAACAAAACACAAATCTTTAAACATAAAACTAAACATACAAACATGACAAAACAACATAACATAAACAAAATACATAAAACATAAAATAGAAATAGAAATTTAATACATCATAACAAAAGACAGCAAATAAGAAATAAAACAAAATAAGCATAAATATACTTAAAACATATAATTTAAACTAGGAATTTTACATACTAGAGTACCCCAAAAATGATGATTGAAACAAGTCATCAAATTCCCCCATGCTAGAGTTTTTGCTTGCCCTCAAGCAAATATCATTTAAGAACTTGGGAATAATAAAAAGAAAACAAAACATTTTTAGGTTGCAAGAATATGAAAGACAAATAATGAAAAATTAAACCATCCTAATTCCTATGTTATCAACTAGTGGGGTGAGAAGTGCAAAATAGAAAACTTGAAAGTGGAAACCTAAAATTATCATTAGAACATAAAGAATAATTACAAATTTCAAAATTCCTAAAACAAGGCATCCAAAATTAATGAAAATAAGATAAACAAAAATAGAAGTTCTAAATAAACGGCGCATTGACGAACTACTAGGTTGCTAGAATAACGATTAACCCTAAATCACCTCAAGATAACCTCCAAAGAAATCCATTAATGATGATGGCCATAGGCTTGTCCGTTCACACTCTCTCCACTACGCGAATTTACATTCTAAAGATTAATAGGACTTCTAATATGCGTTAAAACTTGGCTTAGGAAAATGATTAGGAATTGAAAATCAAAGATAAACATGATGGCAAAAACACACACTAAATCAAGGTTGAGCTCAAAGATAAACATGAAAACATGAAGAGAAATGATAAGTACTTCAAACAAATAAAAAGCCATAAATTTTTTTACTTTAATAAATTGGCCACAAATAAACATTTCTCTCTCTCTCTCTCTTTTTTTTGATTTGATAACATTTTGATAATAACACATTTTTTTTCATAAAAGAGAGCTCCAAAAATAGGCTTTAAAATTTCCTTTTTATTTCAAAGATAATACCCCTTCACAAAAATGATTTATAAGCTCAAAGTTTTAGTGTTAAAAATAGGAAAGGCATTTTGGCTTTGGTGAAAATAATGAAATAAAGGTGGAGCTAAATCAAATAAACATGGAAAAGGCCCAAAATTATTTTGCAATGGTAAATTTTTTGGTGGGCAAGAAAAGCTCAAATGAGTCAAAGGGTGGCCTAAATCATTTCTAAAGTACGTAAAAACGACACACATGCTTCAAGAGTAGGTAGGGACAAGTTCTAGACACCAAGAAAGTATTACCCCACAAATGAAAAAGAGATAATGTTACCTAGCAACCATTCATAAGCAACTAATCGAATAAAAAGACATAACTACAAATAGCTCACTTACAACGTAAAAGACAGATGCCTATATTTAAGAACAAGAAATTAGTAAAACTAAGTTATGTTAAAATGATAAATTTAGAAAACCATTTCAAAGAAATCTACATAGAACTACAAAACCGCACGAGCCTACACATCACTAAAAGAAACATAAAAATAAAGATAGAAAATAATTTTTGATTTTGATTTTCATATAGATTTTAGAATTTTTTTTTTGGAATTTTGTTTTTTCAATTTTTTGGGTTTTGAATTTTCTATTTTTTTTTTGGATTTTTGATACAACAATACTCCTAAAAAGGCTTAATATAACTATACTAATTTTTTGTGATTTTGTTTTTAAAACATTTCTTTTTTTTGAAAGAAACGAAGAAAGAAGACAACTAAACCCTCCCCCATGCTAAAGTTCTTCATTGCCCTCAATGAAAGAAACAAAAAAATGAGAAAGAGAAGGGGACTGAGAAGGAGAGAAAAAATAAAATGCAGTAAAGTAAATAAATAAAAAAAACAGGACTTCCCTGGGTTTGTGAGGTGAAGGAGGATGTCGCACCCCCATGCTTGCTTTTTACATCACTTGATTATCAGCAGACTTTACTTGATCCATCTTGAAATCAGTAACGTTGGAGCGGCGATCACGAACTTGCAGTTGTTTGGCCACGGGGAGGAAGAGCAAAAATAAAAATAAAAGTGGAAAATACTTGGGCAAGCTCCCAAGAGTGTTCTTTATAAAAAAAGTCTGAATAATAATAATAAAAGTTTGAGAATAATTAAGAAGTCCAAAATAAAATAAAGTAAAAGTCCACATGAATAAAAATATTCAAGAGTCCAGAATAAGATTCTCCTTCGCAGGAGACACATAATCATTATAAAAATATAATTTCAGTCTATGACCATTTTCTTTAAAATCACTCTTCTCCGGGTGCGAGAGTAGCACAGTGCCATAAGGAAAAACCTGTTTGACCGTAAACGGTCCAGACCATCTAGATTTCAGTTTTCCAGGGAAGAGACGTAAACGCGAATTAAAAAGAAGAACCTGATCGCCTGGTTTAAACGTTTTAGGATGGCGCAGGTTCTTATCGTGATAAAGTTTCGTGCGTTGTTTATAAATTTTATTATTTTCGTAAGCGTACACTCTCCATTCATCGAATTCATTCAATTGATTTTTTCTATGCTCGCCGACTGAGTGCGGATCGAAATTAAAAAATTTTATCGCCCAATATGCTCGGTGTTCTACTTCTACCGGAAGAAGACACCATTTTCCATAGACCAATCAGAAAGGAGTATAATCGATGGCGGTCTTATACGCTGTCTGATAGGCCCAAAGAGCATCGTCTAATTTTAGGGACCAATCTTTACGAGAAGTAGAAACAGTTTTTCCCCAAATTCTTTTTAGTTCTCGATTGACTAACTCGACCTGACCGTTAGTTTGGGGGTGATAAGCGGTGGATAATTTATGCGTAACACCATATTTAGTCAAAACCTTAGCTAGTTGGGCGTTAAGAAAATGGCTCCCCTTATCATTAATGATCGCTCGAGGAAAACCAACACGAGGAAATAATTTTTTTAAGAAATTTATGACTACGCGAGCGTCATTACTTTGTAAAGTTTGGGCCTCCGCCCACCTAGAGACGTAATCTACGGCAACTAAAATGTATTTATTTCCTAAACTTGAGGGAAATGGGCCGACAAACTCTATGCCCCACAAATCAAAAACTTCACATTCGAGAAAATAATTTTGTTCCATTTCATTTTTAGTCGAGATTTTTCCAGTCCGCTGGCACCGATCGCACCCGCCCACAAAGATTTGTGCATCTTTGAATATGCTTGCCAATAGAAGCCAGCACTAAGTACTTCGTGTGCGGTGCGGTTTGCTTGAAAGTGCCCGCCAGTCAGACCTACATGAACATATTTTAAAATTTGTTGACCTTCTTCCTGGGAGACGCATCATCTTACCACCTGGTCCGCACAAATGCGAAATAGAAATGGATCCTCCCAAAAATAATACTTCAACTCAGAAAAGAATTTATTCTTTTGCTGAGAGGAGTATTCTTTTGGGAGGATGCGGGCCACCAGATAATTGGCCAAATCGGCAAACCAGGGGGTAGAAGAAGAAACGTTTAAAATTTTTTCATCCGTACAAGAATCAATAGGTAAATTTTCATCAAAAATATCAATTTCAGGATTTTATAGGCATAAAAGATGATCAGCCGCTAAATTTTACGCTCCTTTCTTATCCTGGATCTCCAAGTCGAATTCTTGAAGTACTATGATCCAATGAATAAGACGCAGCTTGGCATCCGGTTTAGAAAGGTGGTACTTCAAAGCGGAATGATCCGTAAAAATAATAACCTTAGAAAGAGTGATGTAGGGTCGGAATTTATCAAAAGCAAAAATGATAGCTAAGAGTTCCTTTTCAGTTGTAGTGTAATTTTCTTGCGCTGAATTAAACGTTTTACAGCGTAATATATTGGGTGGAAATTATTAGCTATACGTTGTCCTAGTACCACACCGACCGCAAAACTACTTGCGTCGCACATAATTTCAAAAGGCAAATCCCAAACTGGGGCGATCATAATTGGAGCATTTATAAGTTTGGATTTAATTAAGTCGAACGCCGCTAAACAAGAATCGTCAAAAATAAAAGGAGCGTATTTCTCGAGAAGGTGGGTGAGAGGCTTAGTAATTTTTGAAAAGTCCTTAATAAATCTTCGATAAAAACCCGCATGCCCTAAAAAACTTCTTATCGCTTTGATATTCGTAGGCGGCGGTAACTTTTCAATTACTTCAATTTTTTCCTTGTCCACTTCAATTCCCCTAGAGGAATTTTTGTGGCCAAGGACTAAGCCTTCACATACCATAAAGTGGCACTTTTCCCAATTTAAAACTAGATTTGTTTCTTCGCAGCATTTTAAAACTTTTCCTAAATTCTTTAAACATAACTCAAACGAGTCACCAAAAACCGAGAAGTCGTCCATATACACTTCCATAATGTTTTCTACATATTTATCAAAAATGGACAGCATGCACCGTTGAAAGATAGTCGGTGCGTTGCATTGCCCGAAAGGCATCCTACGGTAGGAAAAAATTCCGAAAGGGAAAGTGAATGTTGTTTTCTCTTGGTCCTCCAATGCGATAGGGATTTGGAAGTATCCCGAAAGACTATCGAGAAAACAATAAAAACTATGCCCGGATAAACGTTCTAAAATTTGATCGATAAAGGGAAGGGGGAAGTGATCCTTACGAGTGGCATCATTTAATTTACGGTAATCGATGCACATCCTCCATCCCGTTACCGTCCTAGTTGGAATTAAATCATTATTTTCATTTGTTACTACCGTGATCCCACCCTTCTTAGGTACAACCTGAACCGGACTTACCCACTTGCTATCGGAAATATGATATATTATCCCCGCATCTAATAACTTAAGAACCTCGCCCTTCACAACCTCTTTCATATTAGGATTAAGACGATGTTGAGGTTGGACTACACCCTTAGAATTATTATCAAAAAATATTTTGTGGGCTCAAAAGGAAGGGCTTATGCCAGGAATATCAGAAATTTGTCATGCTATAGCTCGGCGATGCTTTTGTAGTAGTTCGATCAATTGATCGTTTTTGGATTGAGAAAGCAAAGCCGAGATTATAACGAGCAATTTAGAATTTTGTTCAAGAAAGGCATATTTGAGATGTTCAGGAATGGTTTTTAGTTCTAAGTTGGGTGGTTCATCGTAAGAGTTCTTTAAAACAGTTTCATTTTCAAAAATAATATTTTCAAAATTTTTTTGTCTAAACACTGGTTCATTTGCAAAGTTGGCTTGTGCGGACATAACCGTGTCTTCAAAAACATTTGTAGAAAAATCAGAAAAAGAAGAAGAAAAATCATTGGAAGAAACATTTGAAAGAGAAAGAGAGGAGTCTTCATTTAAAACATCAAGGAAGAAACATGATTCGTCATTTTTTAAAGAATTTTTCATGGATTGATTTATTGAAAATGTCACCTCGTCATCTCCCACGCGAAGAAAAAGTTTCCCGTTACTCACATCGATGACCGAATGAGAGGTGGCTAGGAAGGGACGACGAAGGATAAGGGGAACCTCGGCGTCTTCTTCAATATCAAGAATGACAAAATCCACCGGGAAGATGAATTTTTCGACCTTCACTAACACAACCTCAACGATACCTAACGAATACTTAATCGATCGATCAGCCAATTGAATACTCATACGCGTAGGGCTGAGAGTTCCCAATCCTAGCTTTTTAAACAATGAAAAAGGCATCAAGTTGATGCTCGCACCTAAATCCGCAAGCGTGTGTTTTACAAAAAGATCGCCAAAAACGCAAAGAAATCGAAAAACTACCCTGATCATTTATCTTTTTAGAAAGATTGGAATTTTGTATGACCGTCAAGCATTCTTCATTTAACGTAACATGAGATAAGTTTTCTAATTTCTTTTTGTTCGTTGACAGGTCCTTAAGATATGTTGGGTACATTGGAAAATGTGTACCTAATTTGGAGAAGCGTCACTTAGCTCAATGATATACATCAAGGTGTATTTGATGTTATTTTGAGTTAATATGTGCAGGTTAAGAATGTGCTAGAATGCAGAATAAATATTCTAAGTCCATATGTCGACACCTAAGGAAGCTGTGTCGACACTTCAGTAAGATTGTGTCGACACTTTGAAATGGCTGTGTCGACACTTCAGTGAGTTTGTGTCGACACCAGGAGGCAGTGTCGACACACAGAAGATTATAGTCGACATCAAATGTATCGACACTGGGAGGCTGTGTCGACACAAAGAGGCAGACTCGACAACAACTGTGTCGAGACCTGGAGGCAGTGTCGACACACGCTATGTTCTGATTCTACATCAACTGTATCGACACACAGGACTTGTGTCGACACACAGCTGAGTCTAGACCAAGTTGATTGCTAATGAATGGTGAAGTGTTTATGTCGACACAAATAATCAGTGTCGACACATTCTCAAGATGCAGTGTCAAGAAGCTTTGTCGACATCAAGGCAGCTTTGTCGACATCACAAAAGGCTGTGTCGACACTTAAGTCACTTGTGTCGACACACATTAACAGATGGTCTCGATACTTTATGACAGTCAGTCTTGACGCTTTGCTGACAGAGACAAAGACTCAAGAATTGTTTGAAGACTTGATAGCTGTAAGTTACAACAGGTTTACTGAAGTTATCAGACTTGTCAGAAGTTAGTTAGAAATCGGATCAGCCGGTTACCATGGATGAAGTTTATAAATAGATGGATTGAGAAGAAGAAAAAAAGAAGAATACACACAACTAACACACCTAACACACCTATTGTGAGGTTGATCTCTGATCAAGAAAGTACAAGTCACAAAGAAGAAGATCTTCGTGAGAAGATCTAAGAAGACGTTCTGAAGTAGTTTTCTATTCAGATTCTATCTAAGTTGAATTCAATCAAGAATTCAGAAGTATCTTCAAGAGGTCTGGATAGAGAGAGATCCAGCTATTTGAAGTTAAGCAGGAGACATTCACAGGTCTCTCAAGAAGCAGATACTGAACTTATCTGTCAAGAAGATTCAGATCTATTTCTGGAGTCTAAGAAGGAAGCTGCCAGTCAGTTTTATTCAAAGGAAATCAACCCAACTAAGTTCAGATTCAAGAAGCTTTGAAGAAAGCTAAGATCAAGTTGATTTCAGGCATCAACCTCTTCAAGAAGCTGATCAAGAAAGTTCTTATCCCTTCTCTCTCAACAGGGGTAAGAGATTATAAAATTCCTTACCAAATTCTGTAGGATCTATTCATAGATCTGAGTTGTAAGCCTATTTTATAAAGGCTAAGTGTAAGAGATTTATTCTCTGAGTGGTAGGGCTGTTTATGCCTGAGTTGTAGGAGAAGGTATTCTCTGAGTTGTAGGCCATGTGGCAAGGCTAAGGTAGGGCTATTTATGCCTGAGTTGTAGGAGAAGGTATTATCTAAGTTATAGGCCTTATGGCAAGGCTAAGGTAGGGCTTGTTAGCCTGAGTTGTAAGAATGTGGAGACATTCTGAGGGTTAGGAATCCTTCTGGATTTTGAGCTAAAGGAAGAAGTTAGGCCGAATCTAGCATACTGCTAGATTGGTGAAGGAGGAAAGTGGATGTACCCAGACCTTAGGGAACCACTATAAATCTGTGTGCAATCTGTGATGTGTGTATGATTTTGATCGTTGTGCTGTGTTAGCTGTAGAAATATCTGATTAACTCAAAGATCTGCAGTTATTTTCTGCCTTAAGTTAAATCAAGGAAAAGTACCTATTCACCCCCCGTCTAGGTGTTTAGGTAGTCTTGAAAGTAAAACTATCAAGTGGTATCAGAGGGAGGTTGCTCAAAGAAGGACTTAACAATCTGAGTTAGATCCCTAAGGCAGAATCAAGAATCAAGAAAATGGGTTCTGGAGAGAATCACAAGGAACTAGGGTCAATGAAATTACCCATCTGCAGGAAAGATATTTTTGGAATCTGGAAAGAAAGGGTTATGTTGTTTATGGAGGCCTCTGACTCATGGATATATATCATAGTAAAAGAAGGTCCATATATCCCAATGAATGTGTCTGTTCTAGATGCAAATCAAAGAACTCCTAAAGATTTTTCTGAAATGACCAAGGATGAGATTATACTGGCAACTATGAATAAAAGAGCTCAGAATATCATAGTGAGTGTCATAGATGATTCTACTTTCCAAAATTTGATTCACTGCAAAACCTCCAAGGAAATGTGGGACACTTTTATTGTCTACATGGAGGGTTCTGAAGAAGTTAGATAAGACAGAAAGTCTATGCTCAATCAAGAATATGAGAGTTTCAGACAAGGGAAGTCTTATAGCATATCTGAATGCTACAAGAAATTCTACAGGATAGTGAATGAACTGATGTCCTATGGAAGGTTCTTCAGTAATTATGAGCTTAATGACAAATTCCTAAGATCCTTGACAAAGGATTGGGATACCAAGATTTGTGCCATTAGAGAAGTGACCAAACTAGCAGACATTTCTCCTCCAACCTTATTTGGAAAGTTGCTATTATATGAAATGCAACTAATGGCTAGGAAGGAGGAAGAAAGAAATACAAAAGGAGAGCATAGAGAAAAGTCAGTGGCCTTCAAGGTTGAAGCCACTAGAAAGAGCAGGAGGATGTCTCCATCACCTCCTAAGGAAGTTGCTGAAGTTATCTCAGAGAATTCAGACAATCAGAACTCAGATAGCAGTGATTCAGATGCAGATTTTGCTGCCTTTACAAGGCAGTTTCAGAGGTTCTTGAAGAAGAAGCAGTGGAAGTCAAGGCCCTACACATCATAGCCAGTTCATGACTACTATCAAAAGAGAAAATCATCAAGAAAGGAAAGGAGTAGGTCTAAGCCCAGCAAAGCTACAACATCAAAAATTGTTTGCTATTGCTGCAATAGGCATGGGCATGTGGTGGCTGAGTGTCCAGAAAAGAGGAAGGAGTCAGCAGACAAAAATAAGACTCAACAAAAGGGCAAGAAGGAGAAATCCTTTGTTGCTAAGAAGGAGAAGAGTCTTACAGATCAATCCTCCTCAGAGTCAGAATCTGAAGCTGAAGCATACATTGGACTGTATGCAGCTAGTGGAGAAGAGGAGTTTATGCAATTACTGGACTCCATCAATGAACAAGAAGACCATCAGTGCATGAGACTGATGGTTGAATCAGAAGACAACAAGTGTCAGGATCAGCCTAGTCCCAGTAAGGTACAAAGTAATTCTAGAATTTCTGATTACAGTACTGGTTCAGAGTAAGATTCATCTTCATCAAGTGATGAGGATGGATCAGAATCTGAAGGAGATATTCATCAGTTAATAGATGAATATGAGGACTTATTTCAGGCACTTAAGAAAAGCAAAAACTGGGTCAAAACTCAGGCTAAGGAAATTGTAGATCTTAAGATGACTACATCTTGTTTAGAGAAAGAATCGGATCAGAAATTGAATAAGATTGCCAAGCTAAAAACTATATCTGTTATTCAGATGGGTACAATCACATATAAGAATGATCTAATTAAAAGTCTAGAAGTCAGACTTCAAAAGGAGAAAGATCTAGTGGCTTGTTACTCTAAGAAAAATCAGTCTTACCTTTAATAGATGAGTTTGTGGCTCAAACGGGTAATGCAGGATTAGGCTTTAAAGGTAACAGCAGGACTGTCCAATTCAAGAGAAAAGGCAAAGCACCAGTCAAGCCAGTAAATTTTAAAGTGCCTGTAATGTTTAGAAAGGTACAAGTGTCTTCTAACAGATATGATCTTGAAAACATTCATGGTCATAATAAGACTGATATTCTGAATAACAAGGGTGTTAATGCGAATAAGTCAGCCCATGTTCATAAACCCCATGGTTATAAGAAATCAGTGGGTGTAGCTACAGCAGCACCAACACAGAACAGAATTTTTTCTGCCAAATATGTATCTAGACCTAGATACAACAAGTATGAATGTTGGTGCTGTGGCAAGACATGCCATTTTGCCTTAGACTGTTGGCATAACATAAGTGTCAAGAAGAACAACAGTCTACTAGTTAGAAGTGCTGCTGGTAGTTTTGATATGAATGGTGCTAACTTGAACCAAGGATCCAAGACTTACTTGGGTTCTAAGGGAAGGTAATTATATATTGCAGGAAAGTCCAAGTTGTCATGCCCCTATATGGTATTTGGACAGTGGATGTTCCAGGCACATGACTGGAAAAAGAGGCCGTTGAAGGAGTACACACCTATCAAGGATGGGCCTAAAGTAATCTTTGGTGGATCTGAAAGAGGTATCATCAAAGGATTTGGTAACATTTCTTCAAACCAAATTACCATCACTCAAGTGGCTTATATAAAAGGTTTGAAACACAACCTGATAATAATAAGTCAGCTGAGTTATCTAGGATATGACATTTCATTTGTTAAGAATGGATGTCATATCAAAAGGTCAAGTGATCAAAAGGTCATATTGACTGGGTATAGAAAAAGAAATGTTTATTGTCTTGACTTTGTGTGTGAGAACAAAGGTTCTCCTATTTGTCTTATAGCTGATGAGAAAACATCTCATTATGTCAAATGGCACAAGAGGCTGGCCCATCTTAACTACAAGACAATTGGCCAACTCTTTAGCAAAGAGTTAGTGAGGAATGGTCCTCAAGTTAAGTGTATAAAGGAAGGGATATGTTCAGCTTGTCAAAAGGGAAAGCAGGCAAAATCCTCCTTTCATAGCCTTGAAAACAAGGATTCAGTGAGGTGTCTATACCACTTACATATGGATATTTTTGGTCTTATGCCAGTTCATAGTCTAGGTAGGAAGGTCTACACTTTTGTGGTTGTAGATGACTATTCTAGATATTCCTGGGTGTTTTTTCTGAGGCAGAAATCTGAAACCCTAAGTGTTTTACATAGTTTTGTCAAACAAATTCAGAATGAACTGAACAGTACATTAGTCAAAATCAGAAGTGACCATGACACTGAATTTCAATCTGAAAGTATGACAAGATTATGTGAAGAATTTGGGATTTTCCAAGAATTCTCCTCACCTAGAACACCACAGCAAAATGGTATTGCTGAAAGAAAGAATAGGACATTGATTGAGGCTGGTAGAACTCTATTGAGTGACACTTCTCTCCCAGAATATTTCTGGGCTGAGGCAGTAAACAATGCATGTTATGTACTCAACAGGGCTTCTATCACTTAGTGCCATAAAAAGACTCCCTATGAGATTATGAAAGGTAGAAAACCAAATTTATCCTATTTTAGGATTTTTGGTTGCAAGTGTTATATCCTTAACAATGACAAGTCTTATTTAATAAAGTTTGCTGTCAAATCCCAAGATGGGATATTTGTGGGGTACAACAACAATAGTAAGGCTTATAGAGTCTACAACTTGATTACTCAGGTTGTAGAAGAATTTGTACATGTTGTATTTGATGAAACAAGATTAATCAACAGTGAGTTGCCTTGTAGTTCATGCAGTCTAACAGGTATAAGCAATAGAATGGACAAGCTTTCCATTACAGAAGGCTCAACTGCAGATGAAGTATTGGAAAATGATTGCTACTGTCCAGGGGGAGTACAAGACTCTCTAGAAGCTGATGACAACCAAGAGGTGCAGCATAATGAAGAAACTAGAGGTGTTCAGTTAGAAGGAAGTCTACCTCCAGCTGTAAGATATCTAAAGGATCATCCAGCAAATCAGATAATTGGTAATCCAAGATAAGGAGTGCAAACCAGAAGCAGAAATTTGAATACAGTCCTGCACTCAAGTTTTCTATCTCAACTGGAGCTAAAGAAATTTGAAGAAGCTATCCAAGACCTACACTAGATTAATGCTATGCAAGAGGAGCTTAATCAGTTTAGAAGATGCAAGGTCTGGGAGCTAATTCCTAAACCAAAAGGCCACAGCATCATTGGTACAAAGTGGATTTTTAAGAATAAGTTGGATGAGAGTGGAGTTATAGTGAAGAACAAAGCAAGATTGGTTGCAAAAGGATACAGGCAAGAAGAGGGAATAGACTTTGATCAAACATTTGCCCCAGTAGCAAGACAGGAAGCAATCAGGATGTTCCTTTCCTAAGCAGCATATCAAGGCTTCAAGGTATACCAAATGGATGTGAAATCAGCATTCTTGAATGGTGATTTAAAAGAAGAAGTCTATGTAGAGCAACCATCAGGTTTTGTAGATTCTCTTAAACCTGGTTATGTCTATAGACTTAGGAAAGCATTGTATGGGTTAAAGCAAGCCCCAAGGGCTTGGTATGAAACCCTATCTACTTTCCTTATTGAGAACAAATTCTCAAGAGGTAAAATAGACAAAACTCTATTCCTAAGGGAATCTAAAGGTAAGATAATCTTAGTTCAGATCTATGTAGATGACATAATTTTTGGGTCTATAGAGAACAACCTTTGCAAGAAGTTTGCCAAACTTATGCAAGGGAAGTTTGAAATGAGCAGTATGGGGGAACTTAAGTTCTTCTTGAGACTCAGAGTAAGACAGAATGAAGATGGCTTGTCCATATCCCAGTCTAAGTTCACCAAGGAGTTAATTAAGAAGTATGGTATGGAATCATCCTCCACCATGAGAACACCTATGGGAACAAGTATGCCTATATGCAAAGATGATGCAGGTAAACCTGTAGATGAGTCTTTGTATAGAGGAATAATTGGCTCTCTATTATATCTCACTGCTAGTAGACCAGACATTATGTATGCTACATGTGTTTGTGCTAGGTGCCAAGCATTCCCTAAAGAATAACATTATACTGCAGTCAAGAGAATTTTGAGATATCTAAAGGGCACACCTAATCTAGGCCTTTGGTACCCTAGGAATAGAGATTTTCTACTAACATGTTATTCAGATGCAGATTTTGCAGGCTGTAGAGAAGATAGAAAAGTACAACATGTACATGCAAATTCTTGGGAGGAAGGTTAATATCCTAGAGCAGTAAGAAGCAGACTAGTGTGGCAATATCCACAGCTGAGTCTGAATATGTGGCAGCAGGAAGTTGTTGTGCACAGCTGTTGTGGATTCTGTATCAGCTAAGGGACTATGGTATTCAAGTAAGTAGAACACCTTTATTGTGTGATTCTAAAAGTGCTTTTTCTATTTCAAACAATCCTGTTTCACATAGTAGGACTAAGCATATAGAGATAAGATACCATTTTCTAAGAGAACATGTAGAAAAAGAAGACATCTCATTATAATTATTTAAAACTGATTTTCAAATTGCAGATGTATTTACTAAGCCTCTGGATGAAACTAAATTCAATAGATTTAAAATTGAATTAGGAATGCTGACCATAGGTTAGTTTACCAAAAATTGGCTAAGTAAAATGGTGTTGACACATTCAGTGATAAGGAATCAACACAGAGAAGTCATGTAGACAATTCAGGGAAATTGTGTCGACACAGAGAAAATGTGTCGACACCTAAGGGACAAAGAGTCGACACATCCAGAAATGTAGTGTCGACACAACCGGAGTAATGGTGTCGACACTTACAGATTTTGTGTCGACACTTATAATAAGAGTCGACACAGAATTTCTGATGAACTACTATGTAACGCCCCGAAACTCAATAGGGTGACGGGTGGTGTTTTGATCCAAATATGTGTTTTGGTAGGGGTGACACGGCCTGGGACACGGGCGTGTCCCAGGGAGTGTCGTGCTCGGGTTCAGTGTTGGCCACGCGGTCATCACCTTTGGGGTCGACGATCGTCGAGAGGCTGAACACGGCCTGGGACACGGGCGTGTCCCAGGGCGTGTCAGTCACTCGTAGAGTGTGGTGCACACGGGCCATGACACGGGCACAGACACGGGCGTGTCACATGCGATACGGGCGTGTCTGGTGCCGTGTCATAGGTCGTGTCCTTCTCGGGTTAAGAATGTTGGTCGTTGCATACGGGGCGTGACACGGGTCGTGACACGGCCGTGTCTCATGCGACACGGGCGTGTCGGAGGCCGTGTCGAATATCATGTGCTGGTTATCGCGTCGGTCGAGACGGCGAATGGGTGACACCGCCATGTACACGGCTGTGTTGCAACCCGTGTTCGGCCCAGATTTTGTAATTTCAGGCCTAATCGTGGCCGATCGTTTCCTTGGCTTTGGATCCAACGGTTGGGGGCTATTCCTGGGGCCTTTTAGCCGGGAATTAGGGTGGAATACCCCATTTTTCTCTTGGGCATTCTCTCTCTAATGGTTTAGAGAGAAGGGAGAGCTAGGTGGAGGAGGAGACCAAATGAAGTTAAGGCGAGCGTCTGGACTTCAAAGTATCGGGCTACGCGCCTGATTCCTCTCACGTTGTTCGAGCTGCTTCACTCCTCGACGACCAATCACTCAATCCCACTCATCTCATCCGAGGTTCCACAGGACAACTACATCGCCTTCTCACCACGCACGAAAAGGCGTCGACGACAAGCAGGTTTTTTTACTGATGTCACGGCAACCGGTGGAGCGTCGGAGCTCCGAATCGCGATCCGAGTCCAGATCCGCGAAGGCAATGTCGTTGCGGTGCTTTCTAACTGCCTAGATTTTTCATGGCGCCGCGGAAGAACGCAAGGGTAACGATTTCTCATCCTAGGGCATGTGAAGCCCTCTTTTCCTTTGCTTAGGAAGCCCTCTCTCGCGAGTGAGCGAAGAGTTGGAGTGTTCCTTGGGGGTAGATATGTAAAGTCCCCCTTGTATAGAGTCTGTATGCGAAAACGAGCATAGACATTGTGTGCGAAGCCTATCCGGACAAGTAGAGACGGATCGGTAATGTTGCATTGCATATGAACCGGTGAAGACTCCGGATGTTTGGGCGTTTTTCAGGTTTTCTACGTGGTAGATTGCAGCAGGGAGCCTTGGAGATTAACTCCAAGGTGCACCCGGAAAACTGGGCAAAAGCGGGTTTTGCCAACACGATGGCCGTGGAGCCAAAGTGAACATAACCGGGTTATGTGATTGTTGTGGCGGAAACGGGACTCGATGAGTCTTGACCTGCGCATATGGCTTAAATTGTCGTTGCGGAATGAGCAAGCGTCAGGCGGAACTGTACCCGATCTATGTCGTTCGGTGGGACTGTTGGCATGGATGAGAGTCTTCGGCGGTCTATAGCTTAAATTGTCGTGACCAAGGCCAGGAAGACAAATTGCTCATATGGTTGGCCATCCAAGGGGCGGTGGTGGAACGGGAACGTCTATGGCTTGAATTGACATGACGTTGGCCGGTTCGCCGTAAATGTGCCCTGTGTGCACGAGGTGTGTGGTCGTGCGAGCCTACGCCTGTGATGGAGTGTGTTTACACTATTTTTATTGCCTATACTAATATAGTGCAGGGAAAGAGCATCGCCGTCCCGATTTTGGGGACGGGATCGTTATAATTGGTCAGCATAGCTGACCGTTGCTTTTGTTTACCACCGGGCGGTGATTGTTGCTTGCAGGTGCTGCGGAGCCGAGCGGGAAATAGCGGGCTAAAGCCCAAGTTGCTGAGCCGGCCCTCGAAGGCCTAATTTTGAGTGTTTCATTGTAATCATGTGTGGCCGGCCTGCGAGCCGAAGTATGAAAACACTTTTATGTCAAGAAACTGTGTAAGGCCTTAAGGCCATTTCTATTTCTGTGTATTGAAACATTCCTACGGGTGTTACTGCAGTGGACATTCATGCTTTTTGGTCGGGTTCTTTCATCTTGCAACTTAATTTTAATGCTTCCGCTAAGTGCTTGTGTAGGATGTGTAATTGGTTGAATGGTTTCAACGCGTAACCAACCGGTCTGTCCGTAGTATATGGCATCGGGCCCCGGCCGGACCTACTGCTATATGTTATGCGAAGGATAAGGGTGTTATAAATTGGTATCAGACTACCGATTTCGGTCAAACTTAAATGATTTCGTGGGCGAATTCACTTTAAGGGGTGGTGAGCACATGTGTGTGCGTCATCGTTATAACATGAAAAGAACCCATGAATGTCCACTTAGGAATGAAAATACACATGTTTGAGGAACCTGCGTGTTCCTATAATTGCTATTTGCAATAGTATTTGGTCGCTTATCGGTGTTTTGTACGATTATAGGTGACCAGAAGTTGTGCTGGGCCGTCAGAACGGCCAGGTTCAGAGGCAAGCAGTGCACCAAGCGATGCGCCTGCAACACCTCTGTCAGCCGAAACCATTAGGTTGGTGGCAGAAGCTGTCATGGCGATGATTAATGCGCAACCTGCAAGACAGGTGCAGCAGCCTGTTCCTGCGGGGGAACAAGTGCCGCTCCAAGCGGCGGAGCCTAGAAGGGTTGAGCAGGTGGCGGTGGAGCCGGAGTTGCCTCTGAGAGTAACTGAGAGACAGCTTAAGCATGTGATGGGCTTCCATCCACCGGTGTTCTCGGGAACGGGAACCCCGACCCATGCTGAAGATTGGCTCTCAAGAGTCAATAGGGTGATGACAGCAACTGAAATAGAAGAGTGGCAAAAGACCACAATAGCGACGTTCCTATTGGATGGGGACGCAAGGTTATGGTGGGAAGGTCTAGAGCTACACCAGTTGAGGGGAAGGCCGTTGGCCGAAGTATCTATGGAGGAATTTTCGAGACTGTTCATGGCTCGATACCTCCCCTCAGCACAGAGGATCGCACTAGAGAACGAGTTCCAAAAGTTGGTGCAAGGAGATAGCACTGTAGACGAGTACCTCCACGAGTTTACTCGATTGGGGAGATATGCTAGCGCTACCTTTGCCGACGAGGAGCGAAAGACGAACCGCTTCTATGAAGGGTTAAGAGATGAGCTGAGGTTGCTACTGTCGGGGCCTATGGCGCAGGGTTTCCTAACCTTGGTCAACTCGACCCGGTCCTTGGAGAAGGACATGAGAAATGTGCAAGCTTAGAAGGAATCTAGTGGGAAGAAATCAGAGTTCAAGGCGCCAACTTTGTCGAAGTCAGGCTGTCGAAGATTCTACAAGAAGCCTAGGACGTCAGGTCAAGCTTCTTCTACAGGTGCCTCAGGGGCAACTACCAATCGAACCCCGGGCGCTTGTTTCACGTGTGTAAAGACGGGGCACTTTGCCCGCGATTTCTGGAGCGGACGCCCAAAGTCCGAGAGAAAACAAGGAGCTACTTACGAAGAGAAGGGCAAGGCGGTGGAGTCAACCGCGTCCCATTATGCTCCGACTCAACCTAGAGTGTACAACTTGGGCCAGCAGGAGGCCATTAAACAAACTGACGTGGTGACAGGTACGAGTTAATTTATAGCAAGTTAACCTTAAATACTATTGTCTATTGCTTGTTAGCCTAATATTGTTTGCATAGGCTTTGTTTTGATTAGCGATAGTCCGGCACGGGTACTGTTCGATACAGGAGCTTCACACTCCTTGTCCGAAAATTTTATATCGCGTATCGGAGTCCCTTCTTCGATGGCGAAGGACAAGTTGGATGTGCTGCTACCGAATGGGTGCTCGATGCGTACGAATAGAGTGTGCGCCATGAAGGTTCATATAGGGAGCCAAGAGTTTGACTTGCTAGCGTCATTGCTGCCGCTAGTAGAGTTCGACGTTATCTTTGGGATGGATTGGCTTTCGGAGCAGAAGGCTTGGATTGATTGCGACCGGAAGGAGGTCAAGCTGGGTGTTGGACGGGAGACAATATCGAGGGACTCAAGGGGTCGAGCAAGACGATGATGTCTGCTCTTCAGGTGGTAAAGGAAGTTTGTGCTGGTGCAGAGCTGTTCTTCGCAATAGTGGGGGCTGTGGAGCCAGTCCACGTTGGATAGCATCCCCGTGGTTTGTGAATAGCCCGATGTGTTCCCGGATAGTCTTCCCGGGGCCCCACCGTAGCGAGAGATTTATTTCACCATCGAGCTCGTGCCGGGTGCCAAACCCGTGTCACGTGCTCCGTATAGGTTGGCGCCGAAGGAAATAGTAGAGTTGAAAGTTCAGCTAGAGGAGCTAATGGAGCAAGGTTATGTGTGTCCAAGCTCGTCACCTTGGAGCGCACCGGTCCTCTTCGTTAAGAAGAAGGACGGGAGTATGCGGCTGTGTATCGACTACAGAGAGTTGAACAAAATGACGGAGAAGAACAAGTACCCGATCCCGAGGATTGATGATCTCTTCGATCAGTTAGTCGGATCGTCGGTATATTCTAAGTTGGACTTGAAGTCGGGGTACTATCAGTTGAGGATCAGGGAGTGTGATTTCTCGAAGACGGCGTTCAGCATAAGGTATTGGCATTTCGAGTTCACGGTCATGCCGTTTGGACTGACAAATGCGCCATCAGTGTTTATGGACTTGATGAACAGGACGTTCCGAGATTTCCTGGACCGCTTTGTGATCGTCTTTATTGACGATATATTTGTGTACTCGCAGTGCGAAGAAGATCACTTCAAGCACTTGCATCTGGTGCTAGAGACTTTGAGGAGGAATGAGCTGTATGCGAAATTCACCAAGTGCGAGTTCTGGCTACCCTCAGTAGCATTCCTTGGTCACATTGTCAGTTGGGAAGGTATAGCGGTGGATCCGGCGAAGATCGTCATGATACGGGAGTGGCCTGTGTTGTCTTCTGTCGCGGAAGTCCGTAGTTTTCTCGGGCTTGCCGGATATTACAGGCGCTTCGTAGAGAACTTCTTGCGGATAGCGCTACCTCTCACGAAGTTGACAAGGAAAGATCAGAGATTCTTGTGGATGCAGGAGTGCGTGCAAGCTTTTGAGGAGCTGAAGAGACGGTTGACCACGGTGCCAGTGCTTAGTTCGCTGAGTGGGACCGAGGGCTTCGAGGTTTATAGTGACGCCTCGGGTAGTGGTTTGGGTTGTGTGCTGTTGCAGTATGGGAGCGTGATAGCTTATGGATCGCGTCAGCTAAAAGTGCATGAAAGGAACTATCCGGTCCACGACTTGGATTTGGCAGCCGTGATATTTGCACTTAAGCTGTGGAGGCACTACCTATACGGCATAAGGGTCGATATATATACCGATCACAAGAGCCTGAAGTACCTGTTGGATCAGAAGGATCTTAACATGAGGCAGAGGTGGTGGATGGAGTTCCTGGGGGACTACACCTTCAAGATTCATTATGTACCCGGGAAGGGCAATGCGGTTGCTGATGCTTTGAGTCATAGGGCTCCCGCCCAAGCCAACTGGTTGTCGGTGCATGATGAGCGGCTAATACGGGAGTTGGAGGAGCTTGAGATCTATTGTGTTAACAAGCAGACGAGCGCCAAAGCAGTGTTGAACTGGACAGAGGTTCAGTATGACCTGGCTGACTGGGTTCGGCAGGCATTGGAGTTAGATGACTCCATGAAGGAGCTTATGGAGGCAGCATTGGATGGGTTAAGTTCCCAGTTCTCGATGGAAGATGGGTTGTTAAGGAAGGACCATCGGTTGTGCGTCCCAAGCGGGGGTAACCTACGGGCGGAGTTGATGTACGAGGCTCATCATACCAAGTACTCAATCCACCCTGGGAGCACAAAGATGTACCGTGACCTCAAGAAGCTGTTTTGGTGGCCGGGGCTTAAGAAAGACGTAGCGTTGTTTGTGTCTAAATGCCAAACGTGCGCCTTGGTGAAGGCGGAGTGCCAAAAGCTGGGAGGATTCTTGAAGTCCTTGCCTATACCGGAGTGGAAGTTCGACGACATATCTATGGACTTTGTGCATGGATTGCCAAGGTCGCAGAAGGGAAACAACGCCATCTGGGTGATCGTAGATCGGTTAACTAAGGTGTCGCATTTCATTCCGCATAGGAAGGACGACTCAGTGGAGAAATTGGCGAAACTTTATGTGGACAATATAGTTAGAATGCATGGTGTGCCTCGCAACATTGTGAGTGATCGCGATGAGCGTTTTACGTCAAATGATTGGAGGTTAGTGCAACAGATGCTGGTGACAAAGTTGAAGTTTAGCACAGCCTTCCATCCGCAGACGGATGGGCAGACTGAGAGAGTCAATAGAACGATGGAGGACATGCTACGCATGTGTGTTCTAGACTTCGGGAAGAATTGGGAGGACCACCTGTATTTGGTGGAGTTCGCGTACAACAATAGCTACCAGGCGAGTATCAAAATGGCACCCTTTGAGGCCCTATATGGTAGAAAATGTTGCATGCCGTTATCTTGGTTAGAAATGGGTGAGGCAAGGTTGTACAAGAAGTAGGAGGTGGAGAGTGCTACCTCGTTGGTGCGGATCATTCGGGAGCGCTTGTTGATCGCTCAGGACAGGCAGGCGAAGTATTACAATGCCAAGCACCGGAACGTGGAGTTCGCGGTAGGCGATTGGGTATACTTGAAAGTGAAGCCGTTCAAGGGGGTTTCGCGGGTGAGACGCTTGAAGAAGCTGAGCCCAAGATACCTTGGACCTTTTGAGGTTCTGGAGCAAGTCGGCGAAGCGGCATACCGTTTGAGGCTATCGGAGGAGTTGAGTGGGCTACACGATGTGTTCCACATCTCTGTATTGTGGAAGGCGGTGCAAGAGCCTTCGCAGGTGATTGCAGTTGATCAAGTACCGGTGGATGAAGGGTTGACGACTAGGGTCAAGCCCGTTCGTATTGAAGACTCTGAGGTCAAGAGGCTCCATAACAAGGAGATCCGGATGGTCAAGGTCCGGTGGGACAATTGCGGTCGGGAGGAACTCTCTTGGGAACGGGAGCAAACTATGCTTGAGGAGTACCCGGAGTTATTCCACTCAGGTACCGCTTAAAGTTTTCCATTTTCTTTCCTTTAGTAATTTCGTGGGCGAAATTCTTTTAAGAGGGAGAGAGTTGTAACGCCCCGAAACTCAATAGGGTGACAGGTGGTGTTTTGAGCCAAATATGTGTTTTGGCAGGGGTGACACGGCCTGGGACACGGGCGTGTCACAGGGCGTGTCGTGCTCGGGTTCAGTGTTGGCCGCGCGATCATCAATTTTTGGGTCGACGATCGTCGAGAGGCTTAACACGGCCTGGGACACGGGCGTGTCAGTCACTCGTCGAGTGTGGTGCACACGGGCACAGACACGGGCGTGTCACATGCGATACGGGCGTGTCTGGTGCCATATCACAGGCCGTGTCCTTCTTGGGTTAAGAATGTTGGTCGTTGCACACGGGGCGTGACACGGGTCGTGATACGGTCGTGTCGCATGCGAAACGGGCGTGTCAGAGGCCGTGTCAAATGCCGTGTGCTGGTTATCGCGTCGGTCGAGATAGTAAATGGGTGACACGGCCATGCACACAACCGTGTTGCAACCCGTGTTCGGCCCAGATTTTTTAATTTCAGGCCTAATCGTGGCCGTTCGTTTCCTTGGCTTTGGATCCAACAGTTGGGGGCTATTCCTGTGGTCTTTTAGCCGGGATTTAGGGTGGAATACCCCATTTTCTCTTGGGCATTCTCTCTCTAAGAGTTTTGAGAGAAGGGAGAGCTAGGTGGAGGAGGAGACCAAGATCTGGCCACCAGTGGAGCGTCGGAGCTCCGAATTGCGATCTGAGTCCAGATCCGTGAAGGCGACGCCGTTGTGGTGCTTTCTAACTGCGTAGATTTTTCATGGCGCCGCGGAAGAACGCAAGGGTAACGATTTCTCATCCTAGGGCATGTGAAGCCCTCTTTTCCATTGCATAGGAAGCCCTCTCTCGCGAGTGAGCGAAGAGTTGGAGCGTTCCTTGGGGTAGATATGTAAAGTCCCCCTTGTATAGAGTCCGTATGCGAAAACGGGAATAGGCATTGTGTGTGAAGCCTATCCGGACAAGTAGAGCCAGATCGGTGATGTTGCATTGCATATGAACCGGGGAAGACTCCGGATGTTTTGGCGTTTTTCGGGTTTTCTACGTGGTAGATTGCAGCAGGGAGCCTTGGAGATTAACTCCAAGGTGCACCTGGAAAACTGGGCAAAAGCAGGTTTTGCTAACACGATGGCCGTGGAGCCAACGTGAACATAACCGGGTTATGTGATTGTTGTGGCGGAAACGGGACTCGGGGAGTCTTGACCAGCGCATATGGCTAAAATTGTCGTTGCGGAATGAGCACGAGTCAGGCGGAACCGTACCCGATCTATGTCGTTCGGTGGGACTGTTGGCATGGATGAGAATCTTCGGCGGTCTATGGCTTAAATTGTTGTGACCAAGGCCAGGAAGACAAATTGCTCATATGGTTGGCCGTCCAAGGGGCGTTGGTGGAACAGGAACGTCTATGACTTGAATTGACGTGACGTTGGCCGGTTCGCCGTGAATGTGCCCTGTATGCACGAGGTGTGTGGCCGTGCGAGCCTACGACTGTGATGGAGTGTGTTTACATTATTTTTATTGCCTATACAAATAAATTGCAGGGAAAGAGCATCGCCGCCCCGATTTTGGTGGCGGGATCGTTATAATTGGTCAGCATAGCTGACCGTTGCTTTTGTTTACCACCGGGCGGTGGATTGTTGCTTGCAGGTGCTGCGGAGCCGAGCGGGAAATAGAGGGCTAAAGCCCAAGTTGCTGAGCCGGCCCTCGAAGGCCTAATTTTGAGTGTTTCATTGTAATCATGTGTGGCCGGCCTGCGAGCCGAAGTATGAAAACACTTTTATGTCAAACAAACTGTGTAAGGCCTTAAGGCCATTTCTATTTCTGTGTATTGAAACATTCCTACGGGTGTTACTGTAGTGGACATTCATGCTTTTTGGCCAGGTTATTTCGTCTTGCAACTTAATTTTAATGCTTCCGCTAGGTGCTTGTGTAGGACATGTAATTGGTTGAATGGTTTCAACGCGTAACCAACCGGTCTTTCCGTAGTATATGACGTTGGGCCCTGGCCGGACCTACTGCTATATGCTATGCGACGGATAGGGGTATTACATACTAAGTATCTCCTGTATCGACATATCATCAATTGGTGTCGACACATAGTAGTCAGCGCCGTGGTCGAGACAATAGAAGTTTGTGTCGACACTTTTTCAACAATGTCGACACTTTTAGACAGTTTTTGCCCGCCTTTTGACCTTCTTTGATTAGAAGGGTATAAATAGGTCAATAACTTATTCTGTCGACACGCTCACCAGGGTTTCGAGACAATAACCTTGTGTCGACAAACTCTCTCCTCTCCAATCAAGTTTTCTCTTCATTCCAATGGCGCCCAAGGTTGAAGACAACATCAATGAAGGATATGAGTTGGTTAGGCATGCATTCGCCGATGCCGCAACAGAGATCAAACAGGTCATTTCTCTTCTTGCAGACAACAGATTGGAATATCTTGTCTCTGAACCAATAAAGATATTGAAGAAAGAAGTATTCGAGTTCTATATTGCTGCTTCAATAGACTCAACAGGATTGAAGATCAAATCCACTGTTCATGGAGAAAAGGTCAAGCTGTCTCATAAGAGATTGAGCAAGATTCTCCATCTTCCAAGAATATATGATGAGGAAGAGGTCCCAGCCTCAAGGACCAGGGAGGCGCTTCAATTGTGTGGATTGGATCCAACCTTAAAGATAGGAGCTGCCATAAACAGGAAAGGCATGAATCATCAAGGGAAATTCCTATCTGAAATAGTAGGAAAAGTGATCTTATGTAAACCAGGTGGCCATGATAGGATATCAGCCTATATGTTCAGCTTGATGACAAGGGTAATCTTTAAGATTCAAACCAATTGGTCTGCAGTACTGTTTGATAAGATAAAAGAAGGAATCAAGAAGCCAAACTTGGCTAGGATCATAAGTCTGTACCTGGCTGGAATAATTCCAGAGGTGAAGCAACAGATTCCTGGATCAAAGATTAATCACATGAGGAGAATGGACATAAGGTTATTCTCAAGATGGGATAGAGTTCTTTCAAAGGAAATGCCTGATGTGGACAGGCAAGAGCATGGTCCTGAAGATGCACAAGTCCAGGAAGATACTATATCTGCACAGGTGCAGGGGGAGCCAATTATTGCACAAATGCAGGGGGAGCAAGAAAGTATACAAGTCTAGGACAATGCTGAGAATACACAGTTGCAGGGGGAGCAACATTCTGCACAAGGACAAGGGGAAGAAAGACTTCACTTGGCAAGTGAAATAGATTCACAATCTCTTATTGACACTCCTCATGTCAATAGTCCAGCCCTAGATGTGATCCTTGAGGATACATCTATGGTTGCTGATGCTCCAGAAAAGCCAGTTCACACTCAACAAGAGTTCACCTTAGAAGAGTTGTTTCCTGATCTTGAAGGATCAACAGATAATATTGAGGAGGAGCAAGTCAGGGAGCAAGTCAGGATTGAGGGGGAGCAGGTTAACACGGAGGTGGAGCAACATGGAGCTGAGAAAGAAATTCCTACCACTCCTCAAGAGAGAGTTCATATTGAAAGTTCTTCAGAGTCTGAGCATGAAGAAGTCAGGGAGGCCAAGAAAAGAAAATTGATGGTTTTCAAGAGGAGAAGCCAAAGCTATAAGCAAGCTTTACAAGCTACTACTTCCCAACCAGCTCTTGCAATTGATTACAACAAATTTTTGGTAGATTTACAAGTCAAAATGGATGAGCAGAGATTGCTTCTTGAAAAGTATGTGGATGAAAGCCATAAGGCTCTTCAATTTGATCTAGCCCAAGACATCAAGTCAATCAGATTTGAAGTTAATCAGCATAAAAGAGAGATGACAGATTGCTTTCACAAGGGAGGCAATGCTGTGGTATTTCTTGCAAAATAACAGGAAGAAATAAAGAAGCAAGTGGATTAGATTGCTGTCAAATAAGGCTATGTCCTTGAAAATCAAATAAGAATGAATGACAATCTGATAGAATCTCACAATATGATTGTCACTGAGTTAACAACTACTGTTACAGGAATGACTGCTGCAAGGGCTAATGAAATAGAAGAATATGATAAGAAGCTACAGGCTGCCCTAGATTGAGTTAAATCTGCAATCACTTCATCTGAGAAGTTAATTAGTGACAAACTCCAAAAGTTAAAGCCATTATTTAAAGATGGAATCAATTACCTGGATGGGCAAATAAGATTTCAAAAAGAGGACTTAAGAGATCATATGACCAGAGAAGTCATAAAGGGGGAGAGGGTATTAGTCTATGCTGGATCTGATCATGCCAAATGGGTAACCAACAGCATAAGAGCCACTCTGGGATATCCACCCTTGTGTGATGATGATAATATGGCTGAGTCAGGGGTGCAACCAATTCTACTTGAAGGTGATCAACCTGAGGTTGCCCAAGTCATTTACCCACCTGCAGATATTGAAATGGTACATCAACAAGTTGAGTCTATGTACAGCCCTCCTCTACCAGTTACAAATGTTATTATTGAAAAGTTAGATATGCTAGAAGCTGGTCTGAAAGCTCAGCAAGATGCTCTATTATCAAAGAAAAGTTTTAGAGAGCAAGCAGAATTAAAGCCAGACTTTGAGTAGTGGAGCCCCACTTCAAGGAATATCATATTAACTGTCTGGAAAGCTGTCAAAGACCAAGTTCATAAAAGAGGCAAATGGTATAATGAGCAGGAATGGCAAAAGTATGAAGCAAGGCAGGAGGCCATTGTTAAACACAGGATAAAGGCTAAGATGGGGAAGTTATCTCCTGATACTCAGGAACCTAGCAAGTATTTCCCTAAGCCCTTTCATTATTTTGAAAGGCAAATGATCAAGGCTGAAGCACAAAAGAAAGCTGAGTTGAAAGGCAAGAAGCCTATTGAAGATACAGAACCTATTGTCCAGGATCAGATTAAATCTGGCAAAGGGATGTCATTAAGGAGCCAGTCCAGCCTTAGTCTAAGTTTTACTAGTTTTTGTCCAAGAACTATATAAATTGTTAGTTTGTTAAAGAAATCAATGTAAACAACTTGCAACAGACATTTTTGAGTTAATATACAAAACATTGTTCTGTGATCATTCTCTTTTACATCTTTATTCTGTGATGTAACTATGATATGTGTTTTGTTTATAAAGTACCCTGTAATATAATGCTTATGTACATCATCATGTTTATTTTCTAAGTGGTGTATATAATTGGCTAAAGGGTTATGACTTCTCCAAATAGGGGGAGATTGTAGGGTACATTGGAAAATATGTACCTAATTTGGAGAAGCCTCACTTTGCTCAATGATATACATCAAGGTGTATTTGATGTTATTTTGAGTTTATATGTGCAGGTTAAGAATGTGCTAGAATACAGAAAAAAGATTCTAAGTCCATATGTCAACACTTGAGGAAGCTGTGTCGACACTTCAGTAAGATTGTGTCGATACTTGGAAATGGCTGTGTCGACACTTCAGTGAGTTTGTGTCGACACCGGGAGGCAGTGTCGACACAGAGAAGATTATAGTCGACATCAAATATGTCAACACTAGGAGGCTGTGTCGACACACAGAGGCAGAGTCGACAACAACTGTGTCGACACCTGGAGGCAGTGTCGACACACGCTATATTCTGAGTCTACATCAACTGTATCTACACACAGGACTTGTGTCGACACACAGCTGAGTCTAGACCAAGTTGATTGCTGATGAATGGTGAAGTGTTTGTGTCGACACAAATAATCAGTGTCGACACATTCTCAAGATGCAGTGTTAAGAAGCTGTGTCGACATCAAGACAGCTTTGTCGACATCACCAAAGGCTTTGTCGACACTTAAGTCACTTGTGTCGACACATATTGACAAATAGTCTCGACACTTTATGACAGTCAGTCTCGACGCTTTGCTGACAGAGACAAAGGCTCAAGAACTGTTTGAAGACTTGACAGCTGTGAGTTACAATAGGTTTACTGAAGCTGTCAGACTTGTCAGAAGTTAGTTAGAAACCGGATCAGCCGGTTACCATGGATGAAGTCTATAAATAGATGGATTCAGAAGAAGAAAAGAAGAAGAATACACACAACTAACACACCTATTGTGAGGTTGATCTCTGATCAAGAAAGTACAAGTCACAAAGAAGAAGATCTTCGTGAGAAGATCTAAGAAGATGTTCTGAAGTAGTTTTCTATTCAGATTCTGTCTAAGTTGAATTCAATCAAGAATTCAGAAGTATCTTCAAGAGGTTTGGATAGAGAGAGATCCAGCTATTTGAAGTCAAGCAGGAGACATTCACAAGTCTCCCAAGAAGTAGATACTGAACTTATCTGTCAAGAAGATTCAGATTTATTGCTGGAGTCTAAGAAGGAAGCTGCCAGTCAGTTTTATTCAAAGGAAATCAACCCAACTAAGTTCAGATTCAAGAAGCTTTGAAGAAAGCTAAGATCAAGTTGATTTCAGCCATCAGCCTCTTCAAGAAGCTGATCAAGAAAGTTCTTATCCCTTCTCTCTCAATAGGGGTAAAAGATTATAAAATTCCTTATCAAATTCTGTAGGATCTATTCATAGATCTGAGTTGTAAGCCTATTTTATAAAGGCTGAGTGTAGGAGATTTATTCTCTGAGTGGTAGGGTTGTTTATGCCTGAGTTGTAGGAGAAGGTATTCTCTGAGTTGTAGGCCTTGTGGCAAGGCTGAGGTAGGGCTGTTTATGCCTGAGTTGTAGGAGAAGGTATTCTCTAAGTTGTAGGCCTTGTGGCAAGGCTGAGGTGGGGCTTGTTAGCCTGAGTTGTAGGAATGTGGAGACATTCTGAGTTGTAGGAATCCTTCTGGATTCTGAGCTAAAGGAAGAAGTTAGGCCGAATCTAGCATACTGCTAGATAGGTGAAGGGGGAAAGTGGATGTACCCAGACCTTGGGGAACCACTATAAATTTGTGTGCAATCTGTGATGTGTGTATGATTTTGATTGTTGTGTTGTGTTAGCTATAGAAATATCTGATTAACTCAAAGATTTGTACTTATTTTTTTTCCTTAAGTTAAATCAAGGAAAAGTACCTATTCACCCCTCCCCCTCTAGGTGTTTAGGTAGTCTTGAAAGTAAAAATATCAAGATATTTAGCGTATTTTGACATTTTGCTAATCGCTTCATGAAATGGCAAGGTTATATGAATTTGTTTAAATATTTCAAGGAAGCGTTGGTATTGATCATCTAGCTTATCTTTCCTAAGTTTAGCGGGGTAGGGAGGTGGAAGAAATTCTTTTAAAATCTCGAGATCATTATTTTTAAAACAATCTTTTTCTTTTTCCAAAATAGGTGTTTCTTGTTCATTTTCAAAAATAGAGTTTTCTTTTCTGAAATTCTTTTTAGTTATTTCTTCTTCACTAATTCGTTCAGCAGTAGGAGAGGCAATCACCTTTGGCTCTTCCCTTGTTGTGGGCTCGTGAATTACCTTGCCGCTCTGAAGGGAAATCTCTTTCGCGTGCTCCCTTGGGTTTTGCTCAGTATTTGAGGGAAGAGTCCCAGGTGGCCTCTCGGAAACCATCTTTGTTAATTGACAGACCGTATTCTCTAAATTTTTCATTGAGCTTGTTAGATTTCTAATAGTAGCATCGTTCGAGCTTATATAACTAGATAAAATTTCTCCCAAAGAGTGATTTTTTTGAAGATTTTGGTTTTGTTGTGGTGGTGTAAAATCGTGCGGTGGACATGCGGCATTAGCATTATTACTCCAAGAAAAATTTGGATGGTTACGCCATCCAGGGTGATTGAGTTTGAAGAAGAATTAAAATCAGGCGGAGCAAAAAAATTAGAAAAAGCAGAAAAGTTCGAAGCATTATTTTGAGTAGGCCAGGGTATGTTCCCCAGATAATCCACCTGCTCGGCAGCAGCATCATTTGCATTTTCATATACCTGATGGGCGGAGGAAACAGTTATCTCCGAAATCTTCTTGTTCAGCATCTCCACTTGCAGCGCCAGTTACGATACAGAGTCCACTTCATAGATACCTGCAGGTTTATTTGGGCGAGTCTTAGACGAATTCCACTAATAAGTGTTCATCTCCATGTCCTCTATAAGCTCAAGAGCGGCTTCTGGAGTTTTGCGGTCCAAAGAACCAGCGGAAGCGACATCTATCATTTGCTTAGTCTCTTGATTTAGCCCATTATAAAAAGTCTGGACCTGTAACCATACAGGCAGAGCATGATGAGGGCATCTTCTCAAAAGTTCTTTGAACCTCTCCCAAGTGTCATAGAGGGTCTCAGAAGCAATTTGATAATAAGAAGTAATATCATTTCTTAATTTAGCAGTTTTTGCAGGAGGGAAATATCGAGCAAGAAATTTATCAACTAGAATGTTCAAAGTAATGATTGATCCTCTTGGAAGAGAACTCAACCACTGTTTGGCTTTTGTCCTTAAGGAGAAGGGGAAGATTCTTAGCCTAATAGCGTCGTCTGATACTACATTAATTTTGAAAGTGTCACAGATCTCGAGAAAACTAGCAATATGTAAGTTTGGATCTTCATCTTGTAATCCGTCAAACTGTACATATTGCTGCACTATTTGTATGATACTAGGCTTAAGCTCAAAATTATTGTTAGCAATCGCAGGTCGAACAATACTTGTTTTTGTACCCTCCAGGTTGGTTCGAGCATAATCGGACATGGTCCTTTGCTGAGCCATTCCTGGGTTGGGATCTCCCATTTCAGAATTAAAATTACAATCACCGTAGGAATCCTCAACCGCTATTTGAGAAGTGGAAGCCCCGAATCATAGTTGTCTCTGAAAGGAGTGTTCGATTTCTGGGTCCAAATCAACAAGTAGCGACGGATTCGTGTGGGCCATGCACTACAAAAAAAAGAGAATGGAGAGAAGAAAAGAAAGGAAATAAAAACTTGAATACGAGAATTTTTATTTTTTTATTTTTGCAGAAGTAATAGCGAAAGCATTTTCAAAATATTAACGAAGAAAGTCCCCGGCAACGACGCCAAAAACTTGGTTGATTGAACCGACTATCAACCCGAAGAGGCAAGTGTACCTATCAAATTGTAGTACCAAGGTCATATTTAAACTCGGGGCTGTCAAGTACTGCTACTCACGCTTCAACTATTATCCTATCGTACGATTTCTGGTGGGGGTTTTGAAAAATTAAAAATTAACTGAAACGGAATTAAAACGAAACTATGGATTAAAAGATAGCATTTGATCTATGATTCACCAAGAAAAGAGATTAGAGAGATAAAAATGTAATTTTATAATTGCGAATTAAACTCGACCGTGACGGATCCAAAAATAAGAAAAAATCTCGCTAGAGCATTGAGTCTCCTAACTTGTAGACGCTTTGATCAAAATCTCTTTACAAATCAAAGAGGCCTAAAGTTGAATTATCGAGGTGATCCGCACTATTGGATTTGACTCCAATCCGGAGGATTTACGTCGTCCTATCTCTATGATTGCGTGCAACTCCTTCCTTCTTTGAGCGATCTTTCAAATCAACGGTCTCTCAACTACTATGAAATGAGATCAAAGGCCTACTACCGTATACCAGTAATACGGAGTCGACACAAAATAAATCAAAGAAGGATCAAGCAAAATTTAACAAAAATAAAATTACCACATACGGAAGATTCTCATCTCAAATCATGGATCCTCAAGATCAAATGCTAAAAGAAAATTAGCTACTCATAATGGAAATTGAAATCAAAGTAAGATGAAAGAAATTCATTTTCATTACTTGCAAAAATAAAAGAGAACACAATATTTAGAAAGGAAAATATTATATTAAAAAAAGATTACAATAATGAAAAGGCTACAACATTAATGAAAAGAAAATAACAATTCACTAGCTCTCTTGCTCTCTACAACTCAACTCCAAAACTTCACTAAACTTCTTAACATAAAATTGCTTACACAAAAAAGTGGGTTTCTAACAAGAAGGTGAGGGGTTCCTTTTATAGGTGAGGAGGGAAGATTCTAGAATGAAGAGGAGAAGAAGGGGCAATAGGGTGGGCCGACCAAGCATAGGGGGGATGATGCATGCATGGCAATTAATGAAGGGAGAGAGAAAAAGGTGGGTTCATTGTATTTTATTTATGGAAAGGAAAAATAGAAAATATAAAATATAAGGGGGGTGAATGAGCTTTAAAGAGCATGAGAGAGGGAAAAAGAGGAGATGAATTTGGATTAAATGAAGAGGGAGGGGAGGAAGGTGGCCGACCATGCATGGGGAATGCATGGCCAACCATGCAAGGTGGTAAGCTGCATGGTGGGCTGGCTTGGGCTTTATTGTTGGCTCGGGTAGGGGCTTGTAGGTGGGCTACATTGTGGGCTCGGGTAGAGGCTTATAGGTGGGCTGCATGTTCTGGACTTGAAGGAGGGGCTGCTCCAAATAGGCTTGAACTAGAAGGCTCGGGCAGCACATGTAGAGGAGCTGGCTGCTCTAAAGGTGGGCTCGGGTTGGACTTGAGGGCTGCATCAAAGGTGGGTTGCATCATGTTCTCGGGTTGGCACCAAAAGTGGCCGGGCTCCTCTAGCTTGATCCATGTAGGCTCGGGTTGTATGGGCTGCATCAATAGCTGAACTTGAACTTAACAAAATAAGACAAAACATTAATTATATTATTAGATATATAAAAACAAAAGAAAACCTAGATAACATAACATATTATTATAACAAAACACAAACCTTTAAACATAAAACTAAACATACAAACATGACAAAACAACATAACATAAACAAAATACATAAAACATAAAATAGAAATAGAAATTTAATACATCATAACAAAAGACAGCAAATAAGAAATAAAACAAAATAAGCATAAATATACTTAAAACATATAATTTAAACTAGGAATTTTGCAAACTAGACTACCCAAAAAATGATGACTAAAACAAGTCATCAAACACCTCCATACTTACTCGTTGCTCATCCTGAGCATACCATTTTTCATAAGGGTAGGAGGATCTAATGCTAGATAAAATTTTGAAGGCTAGAGAGTGAAATGCGAAGTTTTATGTCGGCATGAGTAGACATTTTAGTAGAAAGACGTTCTTGGCATAAATACTAATTTATGAAATAATTAAAATGCGTTTTAATTATTTATTATTACTTTTTAAGAGAGTCAATCAGTTAATCTCAAAGTTTTGTAAAGAGAGAAAATAACATGATCGCTGAGATTTTATTACTAGATGTTGATGCTCGGGGTGATTTTCATAGAAGTCTATAAACTTGCCTGTTTGCACCTTCTCCTCTACACTTTATACTAAAGCAACTATATGAATCTTTAGGACTTAAATAGGATGTACTTAAATCTTGGGTTTCAAGAGAAAGATGAACAATGATGAACATGTAGGTGCATTTCACTTAAACAAAGAGTTTTGAGCTAAATATTTTTTTCTTATTTTCTTCATAATTGGGATCATTCCAAGCATGAATACACATACTTAGGCTGTATATTATTATGAGAATTTGCTTTTCATAGTTGGGATCATTCCAAGTATGCGTATGCATACCTAGGCCACATGTCACTATGAAATTTTAGCTTTTAAAATAAACACCTTTGTTCTCTTCATAGTTGGGATCATTCCAAGTATGTGTATGCATACCTAGGCCGCATATCACTATAAAATTTTTGTTCTTTTAATAAGCACCCATTTTTTCAATATTTTAGCTCAAAAATTAAGTGCACAATTGGGTTGGACTTTTTAGTTTTGGTGGCGAAATGGTGGAGGTGGGTCAAATAAAGGTACACGGCTCAAATTTGTGTGAATAGTGGTAGTAATTTGTGGTTGGGTGCAAAAGCTCAAACTATCTAAAGAGAGGCCTAAATCATTTCCATAGAGTTTAATTATTCTAAAAGGCAAACATTTCAAATTCGGGGTGGCAGACATCTCCGCCACATGCTTTGTGATTATTTCTACTTGAAGTGCTAAATTCGGGGTGGCCTCGACTTCAAAGAGTCCAGTCGGCTTGTTAGGACGCAATCGTGGCGCATTCCACTGATAAACATTCATGGCCATCTCCTTAAAAAGCTCTTGAGCGGCCTCGGGTGTTTGTTATTAAGAGTTCCTCCCTACGGGTCATCAATCATTTGCCTTGTTTGGAGATTCAAACTATTGTAGAAAGTTTGAACTTATTGCCACATAGGAAGGGCGTGATGAGGACATCTCCACAAAAGTTCCTTGAAGCGCTCCCATGTGTCATAGAGAGACTCTGAGTCTATTTGCATGAACGAGAGAATGTCTGTACGTAATTTAGCGGACTTTGTCGGAGGAAAATATTTCGTTAAAAATTTCTCCGTCATTTCGGCCCATGTAGTGATGGAACCTCTAGGAAGAGAACTCAACCACTGATTGGCCTTAGTCCGCAAAGAAAATAGAAATAAACGCAAATGGATGGCATCATCGATGACGCTGTTTATTTTAAACGTATCGCAAATTTCCAAAAATTAAGCAGATGTAAATTTGGATCTTCATCCGGTAAGTCATCGAATACAACCGATTGCTATACCATCTGAATGATACTCGTTTTAATTTCAAAATTATTATTCGCTACTACTGGACGAATAATACTAGATTGTGTTCCTTCCAAATTTGGTCTCGCATAATAGGACATGGTCTGTAGCGGGGTCGCATTAAGGTTAGGAACTTCCATTATTCACTTGTTAGTTTCTCTGATTGACTCTTTGCAAATTATTGGTAGATCACTAAATCGGAGACGTCGCCGAAAGGTGCGCTCGATTTCCGGATCAAAACCAAATTCAAAATTTTTTGAAGAGTTTACTCGGGTCATAAACTAAAAAAAAGAAGAGAAGCGATAAAATTAATAACTATTGTTTTTCAAATTATCGACCAATTGTCCCCGACAACGACGCCAAAAACTTGATTGCACGAAACTATATCCGCAAACGACAATGGCAAGTGTACCGTATCGGGAGTGGTATAGGTTTATAAAAACCAAGGTCGTATTAGACCCGGGTGGTCAAGTAATTCTACTTCGAAAATCACTATTAACTTATCAAATAGAAATTGAAGTTTGGGTTGTGATTAACAAAAACTAAAAATGCTAATTGAATTAATTTGATGGGTTAAAAGCTAGTGCTCGATCTTTGAATCACCTCGGTAAAAACAATATCGAAATGAAAATAGAAATGTAATTCTTTTGTTGAAGAGGCCTTGACCGTGGAGATTCCCGAAGCATGAACACCCCTCTTTCGAGGATTAGGTTCAACTAAGCTTAGGTTTATTGAACGAACTCTCGTTCTCAAATCGCATTGCCTAAGACTTGCTTTAGGTAGTGAACCTCGCTATTGGATTTCACTCCAATCCGGAAGAGTTACGTCATCCTCTCTCGAGGGTTGCGTTCTACTCTTTTTACCAATGAGTGATCGATTCGCCTTACGAGCCTCTCGGCCAACTATAGAGCAAAAAATATTATGAAAACTATATAAAATATATAGCGTCAATGAATTGATCATTGGTAAATCTTAAGTGTTTGACAAATTAGAGAAAAAACAATTCTAAAATCTTAAAAGCATTATCTCTTACTCGGATCATCTCGATCGAGCACTATAGAGAATTTGTTGCTAATAGAGATGACAAAATCATTACAATAAAAATGCGGCATCATGAAAAAGAATAAACGAGATACAGAACAAAATTGAAATACAAATAATATTTTTTGAGAAAATGAAATATTATTGCTATAAAAAGGAGAAATTACAAGAAATTATAAGAATATGCGGTTATAAATTGACGAGATTTGAGTTGAAATGATAAAAACCTATAAGATTTCAGACCATAATAAATTACTCCAAATGAATAGCACTCTTAAAATAGAATTATGGGATGGATTTCTCGCCAAGAAAAATTGCCTTCGGACCCGCACTCCGGAATGCTCAAATCTGAATGATTTATAAGCGTTGATATACAAAAAGGCCGAAATTAATTTCATTCAGCTGTTACTGTTCATGCTACACTTCAACTCACCGAGCAAGCTCATGTACACGTCGACTCATTCAGACGAAAAACTCGAACCCAAAGAGACATCTCGGGCTCATCATCCCCAGGCGCACAATCGAATCAACCTCGCTTTCGGGATAGACTGACTAAGCAGTCCATTCTACTGGCTATGAGACAGCTGGACTAAGAGAGTGGTTCGTTCTCTCGTAGCCCGGCCCGCTCGCAGTTAGGAGGATTGGCCGGGCTTTCCTTCGGCCGAATGAACATTAATTCTGGGCATTTTATTATTTTTTCTTCTCTCTAGATGAAATGGTAGGCGGTGGCCTTGGATCAGTGACATGGACGAGGCAGGCTGGAGAAGTGACGTGGAGCTTGGCCAGAGTAGCTGGAATTCGAGCCACTTGCATTGATGAAGGTGGCGCTCGGGCTGCATGGAGGAGTTGAAGATGTTGTCGGGCTGTAGCTTGGAGGAGGAGCAGCTTGTGGTGGCGCCTGGATGGAGGTGCCGGAGGTGGCCGAGCAACTGTATGGAGTTGCTGGAGGTGGCCGGAGGTTGTTTGGGCTTCATTCGAGTTGCTGTTAGGAGGAGGAAGATGCTGTTGGAGCTGTTGGTCGGAGGTGGAGCTACTCCAGGGAGGTTGCATGGAATGGCCGAGCTTACTGTAGGAGAAGTTGACGCTGTTGTGGCCGAGATGAGGTGACGGCGCTGGACTTGTTGGTGGAAGAGCTGCAACTTGCCAATGACCGAGCATGGACGAGGTGGAGCTGTTGCTTGCTGGAGGTTGCCGGAGCAGTGGAGTTGGCCGGTTGAGGTGGTCGGGCTGCTCATGTAACATATATATATGTAAATTTGTATATATATATATTTATATACATATATATAATGAGTGACGGCTGATGGTGCCGGATTGGCCGAGCAAAGCGATGGTGCCGAGGAAGGTCGACGTAAGCAATGGTGGCGCCAAAGAAGATTGATGTGGACGAGTGTCCCATGCATGTAATGGCGGTGATCGAGCGAACTCGACTCGAATAATATATTGTGGATGTGACAGCGAGATATTGTACATAATTCACCCCCAGGTCTGCCGCATTCCTACAAAAATCAAAATATATATGTTTAGAACATAAAATAAAAATTTAATGAAAATTCTTAAAAACAATGAATAAATACAATAATTTATTTAAATATCAAATAACAAATTAAGCTAAAATGATGACTAAATTACTAGTCATCAATGTGATCTTAGTTGTAAACATTATTTGTTTCATGTCTATGTGAACTTGTATTGTTTATGCTTAAGTTGCGCCTTTATTTCCATCAGCCACCACAACTGATTTTGCTGTTCTGCGATTGCTAGAAGCATGCGTAGAGAAGATGTGCTCTCGACCCTCATTCTGCAAGCCTTCTCGCCCATCCGCCCAGCGATTCGGTGTATAGCGGCTCGACTAGTCTTCCATCCCGCCTGGCGAAGCATTGCATCGCGACATTGCATAGGAGTAGTTGTTAGTGTTTTGCTTTATTTTATCACAACCATCAAAACCCCCCATCATTAACTCTGACCTAAGGACTTCAATATCAAGTCCTCCTCGATATTAACTCTCCCCTTGCTGTGTTCTTTCAAGAGATCGATACTTGGGGAAATTCGTCCATTTTATTTTACTTGTACGATCGGTACACTTGCTCTTCATTTCCTTCAGATGGGATCTAAGGGTCCAAGCTTCTCCCTGCTTAGTTAAGTCCAGGAATTGAGAGTTATCTCTCATTTAATCTTGGTTATTCTCTTTCTAAAAGAGATAGAGAGAAGGGAGAGCAAGGAGGAAGAAGAGAAGAGAGCCAGCCGCCGATGGAGCTTCAGCGTTCAGAATTGTGAGCCGAGTTAAGATTTGTGGAGGCGAGAGCGTTTTGGTGCTTGCTATCCAGCTAGAATTCCATGGCTCCAAAGAGATCGTCAAGGGTAATGATCTTCCTTCTTGGACATGTGAAGTCGTTGTTTTGGCATGTTTATGGATTTCCCCCACCAAAAGGTGGCTGTTGAGGGATTTCCTTGGGTTGATTCTTGTAATCCCAGTCTTGCATATAGATCCGGAAATGTGTAGTATATAATAGGCATACTGTGTGGAGCCCATCTAGACAGGTTGGTCAGGATTGGTAATGTTGTATTTTGCGCACCGGAGAAGTCTCCGCATATAAACGTGTAGTTTGTGGAGTCGATGGGTTGTGCCTGTGAAGGGTAGTAATAGGAAGTATTGTAGTGGAATTCCAGGAAAATACACGCGTGATTCTTTTGTGTTGTATGCCATGTTTGTGTGAGTTTGGGTGCAGAAAGTGAGTTCTGCTGAACCCGCCAAGCGACCACGAGGAACACTGACATTATCTCCCCTTTTTGAATTGTGAAGCTAGTCCTTGAAGGATAGTGTGGCTATTGTGAGCTGTGTGCTCTTAAAAAGGCTTAGTGTCGAACAGGAAAGGTGAAACCGACCCGCACCTGTAAATTGGCCATGAGTACTTCGGTATTCGATGATCGCATGATGACTTGATCAATAGGGGGTGGCTGATCTATACTTGCATTATATCTGACCGATTGGTAGACCTAATTATTGGTCTTGTTGGAGCGCATAATGAGAGTCTTAGGCCTGCATGCCATTAAGACTAAATGATCAATACCATTGGGTTTCAGACCTTGAATTGTAGTGGGACCCTGGTTCGCCAGTACACCAAGAATGTGCCTTGAGTGCACGGATCGTCGGGCCGTGTGGCCGACGATTATGATATGTTGATTGTGCGTGAGTGCACATTATATGATATATCTGCTTGTGAAAGCTATGCCTGCATGGAAGGAATACCACTGTTCCGGGAAAGGGGTAGGGTCGTTATAAATTGGTCAGCTGAATGCTAACCGTTGCTTTGTTTCTCACCATTATGGTGGGTTATCCCTGTACAGGTGCTGGAGAGCCGAGCGGGAAATAGAGGGCTGAAGCCCCTGCTACTGCTACTGCTGGCCCTCGAAGGCTGAGCAAAGGCTTTTGTTATGTTCATGTGTGGCCGGCCTGTACGCCAATGTTTGTAATCCACACTTGTAAAGCATAACTGTAAGGCCTTAAAGCCAAACTCTTGAGTGTTTGTTGTACATTCCTTCATATGTATATATAAATATGGTTGTTTATAAATAGTGGACATTCATGGTTTGAGTTCAGTTTTAACGTTACAATTTTTCGCTAGTATGCTCTGTGTTAGGATGCATACCTATTTTGGTATAAACCTGTGACCTCATCGCCTGTTTGTGGCATATACTGCAGGGCCCTGGCCGGAACTTCTATTATAAGTTATTTAATGGATGAAGTCGTTACATTTTGGTATCAGCTTGTCTCGGTCTTTCTCTTTCGAATTCGTGGTCAAATTCTTTTGTGGGGTGGCAAGCACGTGATAGTGCGACCCGCTTTAACATTAATGAACTCTGGAATGTCCACTAAGGAATGTAAATACTCATGTTTGAGGAACCTGCACGTTCTTATATTGTTGTGATTGCTTGTGCAAGGTCGCTAAAGTGTGTCTTGTTCACCTATAAGTGACTCATAGTGCTGCTGGGCAATCAGAGCCCCAGTGTTCTAATGAGAGTGCGACACCAGCTGAGGTGCCCACACCTCCTCCATCTACGGAAATAGTCCGCTTAGTTGCTGAGATGCTATTTGCCATGATTTATGTACAACCTATTGGGCATGCGCAGCCGGCAGTGATGCCAAAACGGGTTGCTGTAAGACCAGAACATGTTGAGGCTGGTTATCCTCGAGCAGATGAGCGGCAGTTGAAGCATTTTATGAGCATCAATCCTCCGACATTTATGGGTGTGGGAACCCCAGTACAAGCGGAAGATTGGTTGTCGCGCGTCAAGCGTATATTGACGACGATAAGGACGGTGGAAGATCAGAAGGTCACCTTGGCTACCTTCTTATTGGAAGGAGAGGCTTGGTTATGATGGGACAAGATAGAGTTGCATCACCTAGCAGGCAGTCAATTAACACAAGTCTCGATTGAGGAGTTTTCGCGGCTATTTTTTGGCAAAACACCTACCAGCGGCAAAATGCATCGCCATGGAAAATGAGTTCCAATGTCTAACGCAAGGTGAAAGTAGTGTTGATACTTACTTGCATGAGTTTACAAGGTTGGGCCGTTATGCGGGGTCTATCTTCGCTGATGAACAACGAAAAATCAATAGGTTTACGAAGGGTTGCGGGATGAGTTGAGATTACTGCTCTCGAGTTCGATGAACCAAGGATTTTAGGCATTGGTTGATACTGCTTGTGCACTGGAGAATGATATGAAACGGGTGCAAGAAAAGAGGGACTTGGCTAAGACGAAGTCTGAGTTCAAAGTGCCCCGTTCTGGAAAATCAAACTACCAAAAGAAAGCGAGCAAGAGAGCCAAATCTTCTGGATAGGCCCCTTCTTCTATTGCTTCGGGAGCAACGTCCAAGCAAGAGTCTTGTACCTGCTTTACATGTGGCAAAGTGGGACATATAGCCCGTGACTGTCGGGTTGGTCTGCCAAAGGGGGAAAAGAAGACGGCAGCGTCTTATGCTGAGAAGGGAAAAGAAGTGGTGGAGTTCTCTGCATCCCAGGCGTAGCCCCGAATATATAATCTAGGCCAGCAAGTGGCCATAAAGCAATGTGACGTCGTCATAGGTACGAGTTAAGATATTGATTGCTTTTTATATTGCCTACCTTGTATGTAGCTTGTGTATGATGTGTTTATCTTAGGCTTTGTCATGATTCAGAACAACCCGACGAGAGCACTATTCGATACGGGTGCTTCACACTCGTTTCTGTCTAAGGACTTCGTAGCTCGAATTGGAGTAATAGTCATGTGACGACAGATAGTGTTAAGGTGGTATTACCGAATGGATGTGTGATGCTTGTGGATAGGGCTTGCTATGTGGAAGTTCGAATAGGATGTTGGGATTTCAGCTTGAGCGCATCTGTGCTATCGATATCGAAATTTGATGTGATCTTTGGTATGGGCTGGCTCTTGGAGCAGCGTGCCTTTATTGATAACAATTCAAAGGAGATCACACTGGGACAGAATACCAAGTTTGAGACTAAGTTCGCTGGTATGTGAGGAGTAGGCGGGACCTTGATGTCTACTCTCCAAGTCATCAATGATGTTCGAAAGGGCGCGTAGTTATTCTTCACGCTTATTCAGGCTATTGAGCCAAGGGCAAGTGTCAATGATGTTTCGATTATGTCAGAGTTTGCCGATGTGTTTCATAAGGATCTTCCTGGGCTACCACCCTAGTGGGAGATCGACTTCTCTATTGAGTTGGTGCCAGGTGCGAAACCTATAGCCCGCTCGTCATATCGCGTAGCGCCAAAGGAAGTGGTAGAACTGAAAGTTCAATTGCAAGAGTTGCTAGAATAGGGTTATATATGCCCAAGTATGTCACCTTTGAGCACACTTGTTTTATTTGTGAAAAAGAAGGACAGTAGTTTACGGTTGTGTATTGATTATCGTGAATTGAATAAGATGATAGAGAAAAACAAGTATCTGATTCCACGGATAGATGACTTGTTCGATCAGCTTGCGGGATCAACCGTCTATTCTAAATTGGATTTAAAATTTGGATATTACCAATTGAGGATTCAGGAAGGTGCCATTCCCAAGACAGCATTTGGTACATGCTACGGTCATTATGAGTTCACTGTAATGCCGTTTGAGCTATGTAATGCGCCATCGGTGTTCATGGATATAATGCACCCAACGTTCCGAGAGTACTTGGATCTATTTGTGATCGTATTCATTGATGATATCTTGGTGTACTCTCAATCTGAAGCTGATCATGCGAACCATTTACGGTTGGTGTTACACAGGGGTGCAAGTTGAGTTGAGCCGGCTCGAAAGCTCGATAAGTCGGCTCGAAAAAAGCTCGACTCGAGCTCGAGCATTTCGAGCTCGAGCTCGAGCTCGACGAGCTCGAGCCAGCTTTCGAGCCGAGCTCGAGCCTAGTTAGCCTTGTTCACGAGCTCGCGAGCCGGCTCGCGAGCTTTTTTTAAAATGAAATATTATATTATATTATTAATTTTTTATTAGTAAATAAAAAATTAATAATATAATAAGCAGAACTTACATGACGTGTAAGTTCGAGCTCGAGCTCGTCGAGCTCGAGCTCGTCGAGCTCGAGCTCGTCGAGCTCGATATCGTCGAGCTCGATATCGTCGAGCTCGATATCGTCGAGCTCGATATCGTCGAGCTCGATATCGTCGAGCTCGAGCTCGTCGAGCTCGAACCGAGCTCGATGAGCTCGAGCTCGAGCCTTTTAAAATAGGCTCGTCGAGCTCGAGCTCGAGCTCAAAAAATGCAGCTCGAGCTCGAGCTCGAGCCACCTTTTTTTGATGAGCTCGACTCGAGCTCGACTCGTTTGCAGGCCTAGTGTTACATACCCTATAGAGAAATAAGCTCTATGCAAAGTTCTCAAAGTGTGAGTTTTGGCTGTCGTTAGTGGCTTTTCTTGGCCACATGGTAAGTGGAGAGGGCATATCAGTGGATCCGTCAAAGATAAGTGCCATAAAAGAGTGACCAGTGTTGTCTTTGGTGGCCGAGGTCAGGATTTTCCTTGGACTGGCAGGCTACTACTGACGTTTTGTGGAAAACTTCTCACGGATCGCTTTGCCTCTTACCACATTAATGAGTAAGGATCAGAAGTTCATTTGGATGCCGGAGTGCGCACGAACTTTTGAAGAGCTAAAGAGTCGTTTAACCACGATGTCTTTTTTGACATCGCCATATGGTACAGACGGCTAAGAGATTTACAGTGATGCTTCTTGGAGCGGCTTAGGCTATACTCTTCTGTAGTTTGGTAAGGTGATTGCTTATGGATCACTCCAGCTGAAAGTGCATGACCGGAATTATCCTGTCCACGACTTGGAGTTGGCGATGGTAATTTTTGCACTAAAATTATGGCGGCACTATCTATATGGTGTAAAAGTTGATATCTTTACAGATCTTAAGAGCCTAAAATACCTATTGGATCAGAAGGATCTCATTATGCGACAATGGAGGTGGATGGAGTTCCTCGGGGACTACACCTTTTATATCCATTATACTCCCAGGAAGGGAAACGTGGTCGCAGATGCCTTGAGTCGTAGGACTCCGGTAAGGGAAAATTGGTTACGGATGCATGATGAGCATCTAATCCAGGAGTTGGAAGCATTCGAGATTTCTTATGTTGACAAGAATTCCAGAGCCGATGCATGCTTGAACTGGACGGAGGTACAATATGACCTTATGGACAGGGTTCGGCGAGCAATGGAGCTTGATGAAAGTCTCCAACGCTATGAAGTGGATGGTTAAAATGACCAATTCTCCTGGGATGATGACCTTTTGCAGAAAGAGGATCATTTGTGTGTCCCAAGTATGGGTATGTTGAGGGAAGAGTTGATGTATGTGGCTGACTTTACAAAATACTAAATTCACCCAGGGAGCACAAAGATGTACAAGGACATGAAAAAGTTGTTCTGGTGGCCAGGGTTAAAGAAAGACATAGCACAGTATGTGGCTAACTATCGAACATGTTTTTTGGTGAAGACGGAATACCAGAAGACCGGAAGTTTCCTGAAGTCGTTACCTATTCCGGAATGGAAGTTTGATGATATTTCGATGGATTTCGTGCACGGGTTGCCGAGATCTCAACGCAGAAACGGTTCAGTTTTGGTGATCGTAAACCGGTTGAATCAAGTGGCTCACTTCCTACCGAACAAGAGGGACGATTCAGTGGAAGTCTTGGGAAAGCTCTATGTTGAGCAGATTGTACGATTGCATAGTGTTACCCGTAGCATCGTAAGTGGCCATGATGGGCGATTCACTTTGAATTATTGGAGGCTGATCCATCAGTTGTTCGGCAGAAAGTTATCATATAGTACAACCTTTCATCCCCAAACGGATGGCCAAACTGAGAGGACCAATAGAACAATGGAGGATATGCTCCGAATATGCGCCTTGGATTTTGGAAAGAGGTGGGAAGATCACATATATATGGCAGAGTTTGCCTATAAAAATAGCTACCAAGCGAGTATCGGTATGGCACTGTTTGAAGCTTTGTATGGTCGGAAATGCCATACACCGTTAGCTTGGGCGGAAACAGGCGAATCGAAACTTTATGGGCATAAAGAAGTTGAAGAAGCTAATTCAACGATACGCTCCATTCAGGAGAGGCTACTGATAACCCAAGATGGACAAGCCAAATACTATAACGCCAAGCATTGAAATGTTGAGTTTGCGGTGGGCGATTGGGTCTATTTGAAGATCAAACCCTTCAATGGTGTGTCTTGAATTCGGCGTCTGAAAAAGTTAATTCCGAGATATCTTGGTCCGATTGAAGTGGTGGAGCGAGTTGGGGAAGCTACCTATCGGCTAGCTCTTTCGGCAGAATTGAGTAGATTGCATGATGTGTTCCACATATTAGTACTTCGAAAAGACGTGAAAGATCCAGCTCAAGTGATTGCAAATGATCGTGTACCGGTCGAATTTGGGCTAACGACGAAGGTTAGGCCCGTTCGAATTGAGGATTGAGCCGATAAATAGTTGCGGAACAAGACAATTGGGATGATCAAGGTCCGGTGGGACAACTATGGTCGCGAGGAGCTAACATGGGAGCGAGAGCAGACCATACGGGCTGAATTTCCCGAGCTATTTGTTTAAACTATTGTACAGTGCGTTTCAAGTTGTATCAAACTTTTGTGAAGTTATAACATCTTGATTGCTATTTTTCCTTACTGTGTGCAAATTTTGGGACGAAATTTATTAAAAGGAGGGGAGGGTTGTAACACCCCAAAATCCCAAAATTGAGTTCAGGCTGGGCAACACGGCCTTGTATACGGGCGTGTCCTAAGCCGTGTACTGCTCTGCTTACTCGAGGGTGAATTGGGTCTCGAGTGTATCTCGAGTGAGGCACACGGCTTGGGATACGGGTGTGTCCCAAGCCATGTCCTACTCTGTGTTGTCTTGAGTACTCAACGAAATGCACTTGACGTTTGTCGAGAGGGTACACGGCCTGCGACACGGGCGTGTCAGAGGCCGTGTCCTCCTCGGGTTTTGGTCAAGTTTTTGAGGCCTATTGAACTCGGTTTGGACACGGGCGTGTCCGTAGCTGTATCTAGGCACACGGCCTGTGATACGGGCTTGTCACAGGGCTATGTCCTTCTTTTGAATTGTCTAGTACATTGAGGCCTAGTGAACACAGCCTAGACACGGGCGTGTCTGAAGCCATGTCAGTGCACAAGGCCTGTGACACAGACGTGTCACATGGCCGTGTCCTATTCTGGATAAGTCGGTTTGTGTGGTGCTTAAGGTACACGTCCTGTGACACAGGCGTATCACAAGTCGTGTTCGGCCTAGGAAAAGTTATTTCAGGGAGATTTGTGGCCGTTCATTTCCTTCAGATGGGATCTAAGGGTCCAAACTTTTCCCTGCTGAGTTAAGTCTAGGAATTGAAAGTTATCTCTCATTTACTCTTGGCTATTCTCTTTTTAAAAGAGATAGAGAGAAGGGAGACCAAGAAGGAAGAAGAGAGACGGCCGTAGGTGGATCTTCAACGTTCGGAATTGCAAGCTGAGTCTAGTTTTGTGGAGGCGAGAGCGTTGCGGTGCCTGCTATCCGGCTAGAATTCCATGGCTCCGAAGAGATCGTCAAGGGTAACGATCATCCTTCTTGCACATGTGAAGTCCTTATTTTGGCATGTTTATGGTTTCCCCCACCAAAAGGTGGTTGTTGAGGGATTTCCTTGGGTTGATTCTTGTAATCCCCAGTCTTGCATATAGATCTGAAAATGTGTAGTATATAATAGGCATGCTGTATGAAGCCCATCTAGACAGGTTGGTCTGGATTGGTGATGTTGCATTTTGCGAACCAGAGAAGCCTCCATGTATAAACGTGTAGTTTGTGTATTCGATGGGTTGTTCCTGTGAAGGGTAGTAATAGGAAGTACTTGAGTGGAATTCCAGGAAAATACCCGCGTGATTCTTTTGTGTTGTATGCCATGTTTGGGTGTAGAAAGTGAGTTCTGCTGAACCCGCCAAGCGACCACGAGGAACGCTGGCATTATCTCCCCTTTTTGGATTGTGAAGCCTGTACTTGGAGGACAGTGTGGCTATTGTGAGCTGTGTGCTCTTAAAAAGGCTTAGTGCCGAATAGGAAAGGTGAAACTGACCCGTGCCTGTAAATTGGCCATGAGTACTTCGGTATTCGATGATGGCATGGAGACTTGAGCAATGTGGGGAGGCTGATCTGTACCTGCATTTTGTCTGACCAACTGGTATACCTAATTATTGGTCTCGTTGGAGCGCATAATAAGAGTCTTAGGCCTGTGCTCCATTAAGAATAAATGCTCAATACTGTTGGGTTTCAGACCTTGAACAGTGGTGGGACCCTGGTTCGCAGGTACACCAAGAATGTGCCCTGAGTGCACGGATCGTCGGGTCGCGTGGCTGATGGTTGTGATATGTTGATTGTGCGTTAGTGCACATTGTATGATATATCTGCTTGTGAAAGCTATGCCTGCTGGGAAGGAATACCACTGCCCCGGGAAAGGGGTAGGGTAAAAATAAATTTGTCAGCTGAATGTTGACCGTTGTTTTGTTTGCCACCATTATGGTGGGCTGTCCCTATGCAGGTGCTGGAGAGCTGAGCGGGAAATAGAGGGCTGGAGCCTCTGCTGCTGCTGCTGCTATCCCACGAAGGCTGATCAAAGGCTTTTGTTATGTTCATGTGTGGACGGCCTGCGCGCCGATGTTTGTAATCCACACTTGTAAAGTGTAACTGTGAGGCCTTAAGGCCAAAATCTTGAGTGTTTGTTGTACATTCCGTCGTATGTATATATAAATTTGGTTTATATAGTGGATATTCATGGTTTGAGTTCAGTTTTAACGTTAAAATTTTCTGCTAGTATGCTCTGTGTTAGGATGTGTACTTGTTTTGGTATAAACCTATTACCTCGCCACCTATTTGTGGCATATAGTGTGGGGCCCTAGCCGGTCCTTCTATTATATGTTATTTAACGGATGGAGTCGTTACATAAGGTAGATATCTATTCAGATCACAAGAGCCTGAAGTATCTGATGGATCATAAGGATCTGAACATGTGATAACGTAGGTGGATGGAGTTCCATAGGGATTACACCTACAAGATTCATTATATTCCTGGGAAGGGGAACGTTGTGGCGGATGATTTGAGACATAGGACCCCTGCTCAAGCAAATTGGTTACTGATGCACGACGAGCGGCTTATTCGGGATCTGGAGGCCTTGTAAATCTCTTGTGTTGACAAGGGCGTTAGAGCAAACACATGTTTGGGTTAGACGGAGGTTCAATATGACCTCGCAGATTGGATTCGGCGTGCCTTGGAGTTGGACGTGAGCTTGTTATGTCACTGGGCGGAAACCGTTGATGGGTCTAACGATTAGTTCTCTATCGATGATGGCCTCTTATGGAAAGGCAGTCGATTGTGCGCCCCCAATGTGGGGAAGTTGTGCGAAGAATTGATGTATGAGACACACTTTACGAAATACTCGATTCACCTCGGGAGAACCAAGATGCTCAAGGAAATGAAGAAATTGTTTTGGTGGCCGGGTGTAAAGAAAGACATAAAATTATATGTGGCAAAATGTCAAACTTGTTCCTTGGTGAAGGTTGAATGCCATAAGCCTGGCGGATTCCTGAAGTCCTTGCCTATACCGGAGTGGAAATTTGATGACTTCTCCATGGATTTCGTGCACGGTTTGACGAGATCGCACGAGGGGAATGATGCTATTTGGGTGATCGTTGATCGTTTAACGAAGGTATCTCACTTCATACCCTATAGGAATGATGATTCAGTTGAGACAATAGCGAAGCTTTATGTGGACAACATAGTCCGTTTGTACGACATACCCCGGAGCATCGTTAGTGGCCGAGATGGTCGTTTCATATCTAACGATTGGAGGCTCATTCATCAGTTGTTGGGTACCAAGTTGAACTTCATCACAACTTTTCAACCATAGATAGATGGTCAGACTGAAAGGGTGAACATGACGATGGAAGATATGCTTCGTAAGTGTGCTTTAGATTTCGGGAAAAGTTGGGAGGACCATTTTTTATGGTTGAGTTCGCATATAATAACAGCTACCAAGTAAGTATTCAGATGACACCTTTTGAGGCTCTGTACAGAAGGAGGTGTTGTACGCCGTTGTCTTGGGTAGAAATGGGAGAATCAAAGCTGTACAAGCGAAGGGACATTGAAGATGCTATTTCAATGATACCGTTGATTTGAGAACAGCTACTGATTGCTCAAGATAGGAAGGCCAAGTACTACAATGCCAAGCATCGGAACGAGGAGTTTGCGATGGGCGATTCGGTATACCTCAAGATAAAACCTTTTAAGGGTGTATTAAGGATTCGACGCTTAAAGAAGCATAGTCCGAGGTAGTTGGGACTTTTGAGATCTTAGAACGCATTGGTGAAGCCGCATACTGTTTGGCTCTTTAGGTGGATTTGAGCGGTTTGCACGATGTATTTCACATCTCAGTGCTACAAAAGGCCATTCAAGAGCCTACTCATGTGATTGCTGAGGATCAAGTGCTGGTCGATAATGGGTTGACTACGAAGGTCAAGCCCATTCGGATCGAGAACATAGAGGTCATGTAGCTGCGGAATAAGTCCATTAGAATGGTCAATGTCCTTTGGGACAACTGTGGCAGAGTGGAGCTGTCTTAGGAGCGCGAGCAAACTATCGAAGTATGAGACCGGGCGGTCTGGCGGTTTGAGCCTGGTGGGTTGTAGACCGGGAGGTCTGGCGGTTTGTGTCCGGCGGGTTGATATCCAGACTGTTGCTGTGGTGTCTAGCGGTCTGACGTTTCATCTCCGGCGGCTTGGAAACCGGGCGGTCTAGCGGTCTCCAACCGCATCTCTCTCTCATGCTTCTGGTATTGCCGAGCGGTTAGAATATTGTCTAACCGCGCGGCTTGTTCCGGTCTATTGTTTTAGCCGCTCGGAACTGTTGTATAGCTTTAGTCCCACATTGTTAGTTTGTATTCAATCCTCTCTCCTCCATTCTATAAAAAGGAGGCCATACCTTTGTAAAAGATATCTTTTTGGATAATAAAAATTTCAATTATTCAAAGTTCTGGCTTGTTTTCTAGTCGTTTGTTCGCTACTCTAGTCGTTTGTTCGCTACTTTTAACATGGTATTAGAGGACTCGATCTTCTCCTGCTGATTCTCTACGCCCTGTCCGCGCGATTTGTCCCTTCTTCTCGCGACCTATTCTCGCGGTCTGTCTCTTCCGCCTGCTTGCGCCCTGTCCTGCCTGTCGGTCACAGCGACCTGTTACTTTGATCGCTGCGACCTGCTGCCTTATTCGCCTTGTTTGTTCCTCCCTTCTGTTCGCGTGGACTATCTTCTAGTCGTTCGACTTCTTTCCCTGCTTGGATCTCCGTCTTGGTTGTGGCTTCTCTGGCCGCTGGTGTCTGACATCGTGACCGACGCTACCCCTCTTCTTCCTATCCGCGCGGCTTGTCTTTTAACCGCGCGGCTTCTTGCTGTTGTCTATCCGCGCGGCTTGTCTTTTAACCGCGTGGCTTCTCGTTGTTTTCTCCTATGGCTCTTTCTGAAACCTCCACTACCACTACTCCTATCGCCACTCCGGCTTCGCATCCTACTTCCTCTGGCAACCTTGGCACGGTTTCTAAACTTGTTGGCTCCAACTATCTGGATTGGAGCGTTTCTTTCACCTTTCTTCTTCGCTCTCAGCGCAAACGTCATCATCTCACCGATGACCCTCCTCCTCCAGTCTCTACTGAATTTGATGACTGGGATGCCAGTGATGTGCTTGTCCGCACGTGGTTGGCTAACAGCCTCTCTGATGAATGTCTTCCTGTCATACGCCATGATGAGATGGTTAAGACCGCTTGGCTTCACCTTGCTGCTCTCTACTCGAAGGGGGCTCAGACATCCCGCATTTATACTCTCTATGCGGATCTCTTCGCTCGCCCTTCCATGTCTCCTGCTGCGGCTTATCAGCAAGTTCAGGCTCTTGGAGCTGAAATCCTCTAGAATCGCCCTTTCTCCGCGGACTTGGCCGAGCAGCACAAACACTTCCAGGAACTTCTGGTTGTTTGTTACCTTCTCCGACTCCCTGAGTCATTTGATATGATCCGCCAGCAGATCTTGGGCGAAGCAGACTCTCCCACCTTGGATGCCACCGCAGCTCGCATCGCCGCTATCACTTCCCTGCTCCAACGTCCTCTGTTGTCCTCCCCTCCTCCACAGGACTCCTATGCTCACCAGGCTCAGCGGGGTGGCAATAGTGGCCACAGCCAGTCTGGCACGCGCGGTCCGTCAAGGTTTCTCTACTCTCACTATGGTCGTACATGCCACTCTGTTGACCACTGCTGGCTGAAACATCCTCATCTTCGTCCTTCCGGTGATACTTCTTCCTCAACCTCCGCCTCCTCTCGGCCATCTGCTTCTGTGGCCACGACCTCAGGTAGTGCACACGTCGTTACCCAAGGTAAATGGCTGATTGACTCTGGTGCTACAAATCACATGACCGGAAACCCTCATTGCTTCTCTCTCTTAGAGATGCATGATTGGTTACCCCCGGTTCTTATTGCGGATGGTTCCCCTTCCCTGGTTCACGGGACGGGCATGGTTCAAGTCACCCCGTCGCTTCGCTTAGTGGACACTCTCTATGTCCCGAAGTTCCCTTGCAATTTGCTCTCGGTTACTACTTTATGCAAGCAACTTCTGTGCTCTGTATTATTTACTCCTACTTCTTGTTGTTTTCAGGACCCGAGGACCCAACGGACGATTGCTACTGGGACTGAGAGTGGCGGTCTCTACTTCCTCGATAATGTTTCCGCTCTGTCCGCCTTCTCTTCCACGTCTACTGATCTGCTTCTATGACATATTCGCCTTGGACATCCTCTTCCTCGGATTCTTCGTCAGCTTCTTCCCCACTTACCTCAGACCAGTCCTCCGCTCAACTGTGATGCGTGTCAGCTTGACAAAAATCATCGCTCCTCCTTCCCGCCGAAGCAAGGTCGTGGTTCCTCCCGCCCTTTTGATCTCATTCATTCTGATGTCTGGGGTCCTGCTCCTACTCTCACCGTTGGTCGGGTAGTTCTTACTTTGTAACTTTTATTGATGATTTCTCTAGATGTACCTGGGTGTATCTTTTAAAAGATCACTCTGAACTATTATCTGTATGGCAATCTTTTTACTATATGATTCAAACTCAGTTTTCTATATCTATTAAAGTGCTGCGCTCTGATAATGCAAAAGAATATCTCAGTCATGAGTTTTCCTCTTTTTGTATGCAACATGGTCTTATTCATCAGACCAGCTGTGTTTACACCTCCCAACAAAATGGGGTGGCGGAGCGTAAAAACTGTCACCTCCTTGATATCACTCGCACTCTAATGACGCAGATGCAGGTGCCTCGCTCCTACTGGGGTTATGCTGTTCTTCTTGCCTGCTATCTCATCAATTGCATTCCCTCTTCGGTTCTCCACGGCAAGACCCCCTTCTCCATTCTCTACCCGGGCAAGGAACCCTTTCCTCTTCCTCTCCGTATCTTTGGGTGTACGGCCTTTGTGCATGCTCCGTCTGCTACCCATGACAAGCTTTCCCCCCGTTCCACAAAATGTGTCTTTTTGGGATATTCGACCACTCAAAAGGGCTATTGTTGCTTTGATCCCGTTCTGCGCAAACAGTTTGTTTCCGTGGACGTCACCTTCTTCGAAAATGCCTCCTACTTTTCTTCTCCATCCCCGCTTCCTCCTGCGGTCTCTTACTCTCCACCATCTCTCAGTGATCCTTCCACGCAGATCGACGTCTCCCCTCCTATGTCATCTCCTCCTCCGTCTCCTTCTCTCTCTATTATTCCCCCACCTTCTTCTCTGCAGCCGTCTCTCTCTAGTCCCGGGTCAGCTTTCTCCGCCACGAACGCTCCGGTCCCTGAGGCACAAGACGACCTGGATCTTCCCATTGATCTTCGCAAAGGGGTGCGGGCGTGTACCCAACACCCGCTTGCGGCTGTTGTTTCCTATGATCGGCTTACTCCCTCTCGCAGGTGCTTTGCTTTGGCTATCTCGGCTACTACAACTCCCCGCACTTACCAAGAGGCTCTTGTTATTCCTCATTGGAAATCTGCCATGGATGAGGAAATCGCCACTCTTAATGAAAGGGGTACCTGGACCCTTGTTCCTCCACCGATAGGTACTGATGTGGTTGGCTGTCGCTGGATGTTCGTTGTGAAGTTTCGCCCCGACGGCACTGTGGATCGTTACAAAGCCCGGCTGGTGGCCAAAGGCTTTACTCAGACTTATGTAGTTGACTACTTTGATACTTTCTCCCCGGTTGCTCGCCTCAGCACCATCCGGGTTCTTCTTTCAATGGCCGTCAACAGGGAGTGGGCTATTTCCCAGATTGATGTCAAGAATGCTTTTCTGTATGGGGATCTTCAGGAGGATGTCTATATGGAGAAACCTCCTGGGTATGTTGCTCAGGGGGAGACACGAGTATGCCAGTTGAAGAAGGCCATCTACGGCCTAAAACAAAGCCCTCGGGCATGGTTCGACTAGTTTAGTGGCATTGTGGCTGCCATTGGCTTTACAAGAAGTTCAGCCGATCACTCATTGTTTATTCGCAAAACCGCATTGGGCCTTGTGGTTTTGGCGGTGTATGTGGATGAAATTCTTCTTACCGGCGATGACCAGGCTGGGGTGGAATTGACAAAGAAACACCTCCGTCAACACTTAGTCACGAAGGATATGGGCTCCTCGAAATATTTTTTGGGGATAGAAATCTCTCGGAAGCCTGACTCGTTGGTTCTCTCCCAACGGAAGTATGCTCTTGATCTTCTACAAGAGGCAGGATTGACCGGTGCTAAACCGGCCAGGTATCCCATGGCCACTAGAGAGGACAAAACGTGGACAGATGACTCACCTCTTATATCTGATGCCACCAGGTATAGACATCTGGTGGGCAAACTCATTTATCTCACGGTGACTAGACCCGACATCGCCTATGTTGTAGGCAAGGTCAGTCAGTTCATGCAAGCTCCCAGGGAATGTCATCTTCAGTCTGCCTTGAAGATACTAGAGTATGTCAAAGCAGCACCAGGAAAAGGGCTACTCTTTCAGAAGCGTGGTCATCTGAGAGTTGAAGCCTACTCAGACTCAAGCTATGCAGATGATAAAGGTGACCGTAAATCTACATCGGGTTTTTGCACATTTGTTGGAGGTAATCTTGTGAGCTGGAAGAGAAAGAAGCAGTCTGTTGTGTTGGGATTTGTCTCCACAATACCTCAGATTTGTAGGAGGTCAGACCTTGAACTAAGATGAATTAAGGCTGTGTTTAAGTTGTATGTGTGCAGGTTCTAATTGCCAAGTGTAGACCAATGTCAGTCTATAATGGGTCACCAAACACAGGACCATACAATGTAATCCCTCATTGTGTGATCCAAAGTGTTGGCCCATGTATAGCCTCTCAATTGGGATACACTTCCTTTATGCACTTGGATTGATGGACAGAAGCATTGGAACTAATTTCCTCAGAAAAATTTCTAAGTCCAAAATACTCGAGTAACCCCTTTGTGATACTCGAGTATCAGACTTAATACTCGTGTATATATTTCCATACTTGAGTAGTTAATTAGACTTACTCGAGTAATCAGTTAGACTTACTCGAGTAGGCTCTGAATACTCGTGTATATATTTTTATACTCGAGTAGTTAGTCAGTCACTCGGGTAAGGTGTTTTCATACTCGAGTAAGTAACGTAATCACTCGAGTAAATCATATATCATACTCGAGTAGATCCTTTTCTTATCTTTTCTGCAAGTTCAAGTATTGATACTCGAGTAATTGATTTTGATACTCGAGTAAATTATTCGATACTCGAGTAGTTGGTTTTAATACTCGAGTAAGCAGTTGATACTCGAGTAATTGATTTTGATACTCGAGTAAATTATTCGATACTCGAGTAGTTGATTTTAATACTCGAGTAGGTGAATGTTTCCCGGATTCATATGCTGATACTCGAGTATATCTTTGCTGATACTCGAGTATATCTTTTCTGATACTCGAGTATATCTCTTCTAATACTCAAGTAGTTCATTTCTCTGTCAAGTAAATTTCTATTCTCATACTCGAGTATATGTCTCTTTGTCACTCGAGTATCTAAATTCCCATACTCGAGTATATCTTCTCTTACTCGAGTATAGCAGTTCCCTATTCCAGAATTCTTCTAAGTTCGAATTCGCTAAGTATTTTGAATCCGTCATTTCTGATTGGTCCACGTGTCATCCTTAATTAAGATTATGACCGTTGGAGTCCACCTATAAATAGGTCATTTCAGAATTGACTAATTAACAAGATTACAGAGATATTCTTTTGAAGAAAGAGAAAATTCCGTGAACCCTAATCCTCACGCCGCCGCCGCCGCCATCGTTGTTCACGGAAGAAATTCTGGATCGTCGATCTCCGTCTTCAAGGACTATTTCTCCAGCGATCCAGATAAGAGTGAATCACTCGATCTCGCCGAGCCTCAAGGATTTCAGATCTATCTTCTCGATCGAGGTGGTTCTAGTTTTCAGATTCGCGGATCTTTCTCTCAAGTCATCTTCAACCTTTTCTGATCAAGTCAAAGCTCCTAAAGAAGAAGACTGTCAAAGATCCAGATCTGAAATTTGTTGTGTTGATTTTTATTCTCAAACCAAAATTTCATTGTAGGAGTTTTTCTCCGAGATTTGTAGGAAGATTTTTCTTCCGAGTTTTGTAGATCCAGTTGGATCGAGATTTGTAGGAACGTGGTTCCGAGGTGTAGGATTGTTTTCAATCCGAGATAGTGGAGTAGCTGAGTCTAGTGATTTGCTAGATCGGTGAGTAGAGTGGACGTACCCAAGATTGGGGAACCACTGTAAATTTCTTGTCTTCTGTGATTGCTTGATGTGCGCTGCGTTAAATTTTTTAATTCCGCTTTTGACACGCATTTCACCTATTCACCCCCCTCTAGGTGATTTAGGCTAACAACTTAGACCTCTCAATTGGTATCAGAGGGAGGTTAATCGTTAAAAGGTTAACACCTTGATCTTATCCTTCTAAGTTGTTTCCTGAAAAGTATCAAGCATGAGTAAGACCAAGGATCTTGCTAAACTCCCTATCTGCACCAAGAACAACTTTCCTATGTGGAAGGAAAGAGTAAAGTTCTTCATGGAAGCAGTAGATCCCCGGATCTTCATGATTGTTGAAGAAGGTCCCCACATTCCTATGACTACTTCCACCATAGATCCTAACAAGCAAGTTCCCAAGAAGTTGATGGATCTAGACAAGGATGAGATTGCACTTGTCTCTCTGGACAAGAAGGCTAAAAATATTATAGCAAGTGCAGTCGATGACTCAATGCTGCAGAATCTAATTCATTGCCAGTCTGCCAAGGAGATGTGGCAATCCCTGGTGACTCTGATGGAAGGCACTGAAGAAGTGAGGGATGATCGGAGATCCCTTCTGAATCAAAAGTATGAAGCCTTCCGACAAGGTCACAAGGAAGCCATAGCTGACACATTCGAGAACTTTTTCAAGATAGTGAACGGCCTAAGAGTTTATGGCCGAGTCTTCACCAACGGGGAACTCAATGACAAATTCTTAAGATCCCTAACCAAGGAATGGGATAATAAGGTATGTGCCATTCGGGAGTTTGGAAGGTTAGCTGAGACGGACCCGCAAAATCTGTTCGGAAAGCTTATGTCTTACGAGCTACAAATCAACTCAAGAAAAGCTGAAGAAGAGACAAGCAGGTCTGCATCCAAGGAGAAATCTGTCGCTCTAAAGGCAGATAGCTCAAGGAAGATAAAGGCTAGCTCTCCTGCCCCAGTTCCTGAGGCTAATGAAGAAGAATCATCTGAGCCCAGCTCATCTGGCTCAGAACTATCTGATGGAGAGTTCTCCCTACTCTCAAGGCAGTTCAAGAAATTTTAAAACAAGAAGAAGCAATGGAGAGGCAAGGATGCCTCATATAGAAGATCACGACATGACAGTGATCATCGGAAGAAAGGCTCAAGTAGCCATGATAGGTATAATTCTAAACCGAACAAACAGATTTCTACTGACATCATTTGTTATTGTTGCAATAAGCCAGGTCACGTCATTGCCGATTGCCCTCACAAAAAGAAAGAGGGTGGAAGAAGAGAGGAAAATAAATCCTCACACCACAAGAAGAGGACAGAGAAAAGCTTAGTAGCCAAGAAGTGCAAAACTCTCAGCGACTCTGACTCATCTGAGTCGAGTGAAGAAGAGGAAGCTTACTTTGGGCTCATGGCTCATTCAGATGATGAACAAGTCCCCCAGTTTGCTGGGGAGGTAAAATCTCATACTCCTCTCTCTGATTCTGATGATGACAATGAGCAAGAGGGATATTCCTCTGAAGATGAATCTGAACTCATGGGACAGTATAAGGAATTACTCACCGCTTACGAGAAATGTCGTAGAATGGTGAAAAGTCAAGCCAAAGAGATCAATTCTCTACAGGCTAGTGAGAGCAACTTGAGAGAAGAAGTCAATAGGACTAACTCTCTTCAAGAGAACCTCAATGAAGCTATGGAGGAATACAATAAAGCTCTCAAGCACCTCGACCTTAAAGAGGAAATCATCAAAGAACTGGAAAAACAACTCGAGGCTGAAAAGAAGCTTGTTGAGAGTTTCTCTAAGCCTAAGACAGTTCTTCCAATCGTTGCTGAATTCTCTACTAAGGCCAATGGTGCTGGTTTAGGCCACATTGGCTCTTCTAGTAAATCCTCTAGGAGAAACAAGGCCAAGAGAAAGAATAAGGCTGCCCGGAAGGCTCTAGCTGAAGAAAAAGGGAAAGCTCCCTTGGAACCTGTTGTGTTCAAGAAAGTTATCTTTCCCACGAACGAACTCGATTATGAGTCCACCTACGGACACTTTTCTAGGACGATCCCTGAGAAGCCTAAGTCAAGATACCAAGGTTGGACTCGTCCTCGTAACTTTGGCGAGAGTGTCTTCAAGGCACCTTATGAGGAGATTCAGCTTCAAAGCTATGGACCTTATGCTCATGGTCATAATTTCAAAAAGACACCAAAAGTAAAACCCATTGTAGAAAAGCCTATGAAGGAGAAGACCTCATGTAACTGCCATCATCATGAAGCCTCCTCCTCCAAGAGTAAAGCTCCTGCCAGACCTTCATTCCAAAAAGTCAAGCAGGACTACACAAGGCAAAGATACAACAGGTTCAACTGTTGGTGCTGTGGCAGAATTGGTCATTTTGCCAGTGATTGTTGGTTCAATCCTGAAAATGCTGCAACCCCTAAGGTTAGCAACGTGAGAGTGACCACTCATGAGGCTAATACTCGTAGGGGGAGTATTCTAACTCGAGATCAAGGACCCAAACTTGTTTGGGTTCCTAAGGCTAAATGATTGTAATTGCAGGTATGTCCAAAGGCCACCAAAATGCCAATCTGGTACTTGGACAGTGGATGTTCTCGGCATATGACCGGGACAAGGAGCCTACTACAGAATTACACCTCAGTCTGCAACGGACCAAAGGTCATCTTTGGAGGTTCAGATCGAGGAATAACTAAAGGCTATGGTATGATCTCTAACGGTAGTGTATCCTTTTCGGATGTAGCCTATGTTGAAGGATTGGAACACAATCTCATTAGCATAAGCCAACTATGCGACAAAGGATACGTAGTTGAATTTCATGCTGACAAGTGTTTGATAAAATCGGTTAACAATATGGAAACTATTTTATCAGGCACTCGAAGCAGAAATATTTTCTTTCTGAATTTTATTTGTATAGACTCTTCGACACTAGTGTGTCTTTTGGCAAAAAGTAGTGCATCTCTTGCTGACCAATGGCACAAGAGACTAGCACATATTAATTTCAAAACAATTAATAAATTATTCTCTCAAAACTTAGTGCGTGATGCGCCTAATGTCAAGTGCGTTACGGACAGCCCTTGTCACGCTTGTATCAAAGGCAAGCAAACAAGAAGTTTGTTTAAAAGCATAATAGGCAAGGATTCCAATAGAAGTTTACAGCTTCTCCATATGGACTTGTTTGGTCCACTGCAGGTTAGAAGTTTGGGAGGTAAGGAATATACGTTGGTTATTGTGGATGATTACTCGCGCTTTGCGTGGGTGTTCTTTCTGAAACACAAGTCAGATACCTTCGGTATTTTCACTAATTTTGTGAGGCAGATCCAGAATGAATACAACTGTTCCGTAGTCAAAATCAGAAGTGACAATGGAACGGAATTCAAGTCTGGAGCCATGACAGAATTTTGTGAAAGTCAAGGTATCTTTCATGAGTTTTCCTCTCCTCGCACTCCACAGCAAAATGGAGTAGCTGAGAGAAGGAACAGAACACTCATAGAGGCTTGTCGGACTATGTTGAGTGATGCCTCACTTCCGGAGTATTTCTGGGCTGAAGCCGTCAACACCGCTTGTCACGTGCAAAATCGAGCACTCATCAACAAGAACCATGATAAGACTCCTTACGAACTTCTAAAAGGCAGGCAACCAACCATTTCATACTTTAGAATCTTTGGCTGTAAGTGCTTCGTACTTAACAATGGCAAGTATCACTCTACCAAGTTTAGCGAGAAAAGCTTTGAAGGTATTTTCGTAGGATATAGTAGCCATAGTAAGGCTTATAGAGTATTCAATAGAAAAACTCTGGTGGTGGAAGAGTCGATACATCTTGTATTTGATGAGACGAGTCTGTTGCAAAGCAACTCGTCTAGTGTGCCTATTGTAGATGCAGGTACAAAGTTGAAAGAACTTAGCTTGGATGAACCTAGTGAAGATAAAGATGAGACATTCATCAAGGTCCCCTCTCCAACCACCATTGGAGAGGTGGATGATCAAGATGAAGAAGACATCCCAGCTGAAGATGCAACTCCAGTGGCGGAAGAGATCCCAGATGCAAGGACTCTAGAGTTCAGACACTTGAAGGATCATCCTGTTGACCAAATAATAGGAGATCCTCGGGATGGCGTCAGAACTCGTCGAGGTACAACTAACGAGAATTTACACTTAAGTTTTCTCTCACAGGTTGAACCAAAGAAATTTGAGGAAGCCAACTCCGATGCATCCTGGATTCTAGCCATGGAAGAAGAACTGAATCAGTTCAAACGATGCAAGGTTTGGACACTTGTTCCTAGACCCAAAGGTAAGAACGTCATCGGGACAAAGTGGGTCTACCGGAACAAGATGGATGAAGATGGAACTATTATAAAGAATAAAGCCAGACTTGTCGCCAAGGGATATCGTCAAGAAGAAGGAATCGACTTCGACCAGACTTATGCTCCAGTAGCGAGACTGGAAGCGATCAGGTTATTTCTTGCCTACGCTGCACTCAAGGGCTTTACCGTCTATCAAATGGACGTTAAGTCCGCCTTCCTAAATGGTGACATAAAGGAAGAGGTGTACGTAGAGCAACCTCCAGGTTTTGTTGATTCAACCCATCCTAATTATGTATACTTATTGCAAAAAGCACTACATGGTCTTAAACAAGCTCCTCGAGCTTGGTATGAGACTCTGTCTAGCTTCCTTCTTGAGAACAAGTTCACAAGAGGAAAGATAGACAAAACATTATTTCTTAGGGAAATAAAAGGCAAGACATTGCTAGTGCAGATCTATGTCGACGATATTATTTTCGGCTCTACGGATAACAACCTCTGCAAGAAGTTTTCTAAACTTATGCAAGGGAAGTTTGAAATGAGCAGTATGGGAGAGCTAAAGTATTTCTTAGGGCTTCAGGTGAAACAATCTGAAGATGGGATTTTCATCTCACAGACCAAGTTCACCAAAGAGCTACTTAAGAAATTCGGAATGGAGAATGCAACCTCTATGAGGACTCCAATGGCCTCAGCTATGTCTCTAGACAAGGATGAGAAAGGGAAACCTTTTGATGAAACCAAGTACAGAAGCATAATTGGGTCCTTGCTCTACCTCACTGCAAGTAGACCAGATATAATGTTCTCAACATGTGTATGTGCTAGATTTCAGGTGAACTCTAAGGAATCTCACTACATCGCTGCAAAGTGAATCTTGAGATACCTCAAAGGTACACCAAATCTTGGCTTATGGTACCCAAGAAGTAATGATAGTGAACTAATTGGATTTTCGGATGCAGATTTTGCAGGTAGCAAAGATGACAGGAAAAGTACCTCCGGGACTTGCCAATTTCTCGGAAGGAGACTCATTTCCTGGAGCAGTAAGAAACAAAACTGTGTAGCCATCTCAACGGCTGAATCAGAGTACATCTCTGCAGGCAGCTGTTGTGCACAGCTCTTATGGATCAAGAATCAGTTTGAAGACTACAACATAAAGTTCCAGAACATTCCCCTGTTCTGTGACTCTTCCAGCGCTATAGCAATAGCCAACAATCCAGTCTCCCACAGCTTGACCAAGCATATAGAGCTTCGCTATCATTTCATCCGGGAGCATGTGGAAAATGGAGATATAGATCTACAGTATGTCTCCACAGACAGGCAAGTTGCAGATATTTTTACAAAGCCGCTGGACGAGTCCAAGTTCTCGTTCTTCAAACTGAGCTTGGACTGCTCAACAAAGAAGACCAGTGATGGACTCTCAAATTAAGAAGATATCAGTAATGTTGGCTGCTCAGAGGTATAGTTTTTCAGTGGAAATAGACATCTACCAGGGCAATTCCTTCAAGTATTAGAGACTCGAGCATCGCTACACTTACACGAGTAAACGGCTAATACTCGAGTAAAAAGGTTCATATACTCGAGTAATCCAAAAGATACTTGTGTATGAACTTCTTATACTCGAGTATGAAAATTCGTTAAGAACTTAATACTCGTGTATGCTGATTACATACTCGAGTATGTATGATTGATTACTCGTGTATGATGTGCCTACTCGAGTATACTAAACCTAATACACGTGTATGCTGTCATCTACTACTCGAGTATTCGGAAGTATTTTGAATTTTCAAAATCTCTACTCGCACCCAGCAAATTGCCGCCTTGTTCAGGTATGCCATTATACCTAATTCTCTTTAAACCTAATTAGGATTATTTATATATATATTCAAAACGAAAAAGTCCTTTCCACTTCTCATTCACTCGAGTAGCCGCCGACTTTTCGTATTCCTGACTCCTGTTCTTTGTCTTCCTTCACCGCAAGATTTCCGAATCGCTGATGGCTCCTCCCTCCTCCAAGTTTGGAATCGGCTCTGAATTAGTGACAGATGGCATTGAAGATATCTCGGATGACTTCAAGAACCTACTGATTCTCCTGGACACGGCCGGACTGACCTTCGTTCTTCAAGAACCCTGCCGTCTCTTACTTCCTGATGTTGAAGAGTTCTACAGCAATTTGAAGGTTAGACACAATGGTACAGTTCTGAAATCCAAGGTAAGGGAGTTGAAATTCGGTTAGATAAAACCTCTGTCGCCACTCTGCTTCGGATGCCAGTGGTCGACGAAGAAGATGACCTAGACAAGGCAGATGCCGACCGCACCTCTCTATTCTGTGGTCGGGATCCAGAAGGTGGCGGTGAAACCCTGAATCGTTCTTTGTTCAATTCAGAAGGAAAGTTTCTCGTTGACATCATTGCCAAAATCCTATGGTGCAAGACTTACTCCATTAGAGATGTATCCCAAAATCTATTTGACGTTATGCAAGCTATTGTCTGCAGGAAGAAATTCCAGTTTGGAATGATGATACTGGATAAGATCAGAGAAAGCGTCAAACATCCCAGTTTTGCCAGGATTATCTCCCTCCTCCTCCATGAGATCAATCCTACAGTGTTTGACTTCTCTAAAGGGACTGCTCTTCACCACATGAAGAAAGTTTCAATATCATCCATTCAGAGGTATGACCTCAAGATCATGAACCCTGCCCAAGCCTCCAAGGCTGATGCCATCTCAGAACAACAACAAGACAGCAGTTTACCTGAAGTCAGGATCCCATCTCCTCCTCTACATCAAACTATTGCTACCTCTGGTGCTTTAGTTGAGGGGGAGCCTGCCTCTTCTCTTTCTCAGCTTCAAGTTACTTCTGAATCAGTGATTCCAGCACAAGAAGAAGTCAGAGTTGCTACTCCTCCAGTTTCCCCTACTCCAGCTCATCTTCAATCAGAAATTCCTGAATCTGAGATTCCAGATACAGCTCACCTACTGTCTACAGCTGAAGATATAGACAGATTCATTGATGAGCTAAGCTCAGATGCTCCTCCTTTTCAAAATGATTCAGCTGCCAAGTCTCCTGCTCAGTCTCCAGCTCTCTCCCCTTTGGGTGCCACAGATCTTCATGATGATATCATTCTGTCCGATGATGAGGAGGATTCCCCAGACCCTGTTGACCCTCCTCTGAGGACACTTGATTTCTCTCTCCCCTCCTTCACTGATCCCTGTGACTCCATTGAGTTAATCCAAACCAAGAGAGCTGTAAGCTCAGTGGTTGTGGAAGAGATCCCCCCTTGGACTGCTACTGCTCTACCAGTCCCTGGATTAACCTCAGCTCCCTCTTCCTCCTCCTCTTCAGATCTAGTCAGCAAGATTGAGCTCATGCTCAAAGAACAGAGAGATTACTTTGATGCCTCTCTGCAGTCAGTCAACTCCAAGGTCTCTGCTCTTGAAAAGGAGATGAGCAGAGGCTTTGCTGAAATTCAAGCAAACACTGACACTCTCAAGCAGCTGTTCAAGATTGGAGGCAAAGCCATAGATCACACCATCACGAGCATAGGTGAGCTAAGAAACCAAGCAGAGACAGTAGCTCACAATCAACTCAAGCTAGATGAGAGAGCTGAAACTAATGTTGTGAAAGTATGTAATGAAGTGAGCACCTTCAGGGATGAAGCTATTGCCCAGCTATCCATAGATATCAGCAAGGGGGAGAAGATTGTAAAAGAACAAGTTGAAAAACTTTCTGAACAAGCTGAAGCCCAGGTCAAACAACAGTCTACCCAATCTCAAGAGGCTATAAGTGATCTAGTAAAAGGATTGAAAGAATCCATTCTTTCCCAGCTCCAGTCAGTCAAATTCTATACCTATGACACTGCTGTCTAGCTGCATAATCAAAACTTTCCTGAGTTTCAACTGGACCCTACCATTATACCTCAGCATCTAAATCCTCTTGCAGAACAGCCTCCAGCAGATGTCTCAGCTCAAGCAACCCTTCAAGGAGGTGTGCCAGTTTTCTCACCTAGAGCTGAGGGTGATGTGACTGAGCCTCCCCTATCCTATACTGAAGCATGTCAAGATGATTTGCCTTCCAGTTCTCAAGGCCCTTCTAAGAAGAAAAGAAAATATGGTGACGGCGCTTCTGCCAGCCGTTCTGCACCCAGGAAAGAGCCAGCTTCTGAAGGTAGACCACCTGTTGTTCATGCTGAAGTGTGGAGTCCTACCTCTAAGTCCCTAATTCTTGATACTTTGAGGTTAGTGACTGATCTTGGGGAGAACAGAGATAATTACTACAGTTATTCAGAGTGGAAAGCCTATGAAGCATCTCAGATAAAGATCAGGCTGCATGACAGAAATTGGGGGCATAACAACCCAGCTGCTCCTCCTAGGCCCAGGACTTACTTTCCAAAACCTTTCAGCTACCTAGAGAGGCAAGACTTGAAAAGAGAAAGGATGCACAAGGATGCCCCATCTTGAGTTGAACTAAGAATGTGGAATTGGACTTTTGTTTCTGTGCTTAAAACATTTCTATATATATATATATATATTTAATTCTGATTATGGCTCTCATTGATTATCTTGCTTTAACTTATGTTTTGTTTTTCAAGTATATGTGCATTGTTCTTTTTACTCTGTATAATTCACCTTAGTATAGAGGATGCTGACATCTACAAATAGGGGGAGATTGTTGGGATTTGTCTCCACAATACCTCAGATTTGTAGGAGGTCAGACCTTGAACTAAGATGAATTAAGGTGTATTTGATGCTGTGTTTAAGTTGTATGTGTGCAGGTTCTAATTGCCAAGTGTAGACCAATGTCAGTCTATAATGGGTCACCAAACACAGGACCATACAATGTAATCCCTCATTGTGTGATCCAAAGTGTTGGCCCATGTATAGCCTCTCAATTGGGATACACTTCCTTTATGCACTTGGATTGATGGACAGAAGCATTGGAACTAATTTCCTCAGAAAAATTTCTAATTCCAAAATACTCGAGTAACCCCTTTGTGATACTCGAGTATCAGACTTAATACTCGTGTATATATTTCCATACTCGAGTAGTTAATTAGACTTACTCGAGTAATCAGTTAGACTTACTCGAGTAGGCTCTGAATACTCGTGTATATATTTCTATACTCGAGTAGTTAGTCAGTCACTCGGGTAAGGTGTTTTCATACTCGAGTAAGTAACGTAATCACTCGAGTAAATCATATATCATACTCGAGTAGATCCTTTTCTTCTCTTTTCTGCAAGTTCAAGTATTGATACTCGAGTAATTGATTTTGATACTCGAGTAAATTATTCGATACTCGAGTAGTTGGTTTTAATACTCGAGTAAGCAGTTGATACTCGAGTAATTGATTTTGATACTCGAGTAAATTATTCGATACTCGAGTAGTTGATTTTAATACTTGAGTAGGTGAATGTTTCCCGGATTCATATGCTGATACTCGAGTATATTTTTGCTGATACTCGAGTATATCTTTTCTGATACTCGAGTATATCTCTTCTAATACTCGAGTAGTTCATTTCTCTGTCAAGTAAATTTCTATTCTCATACTCGAGTATATGTCTCTTTGTCACTCGAGTATCTAAATTCCCATACTCGAGTATATCTTCTCTTACTCGAGTATAGCAGTTCCCTATTCCAGAATTCTTCTAAGTTCGAATTCGCTAAGTATTTTGAATCCGTCATTTCTGATTGGTCCACGTGTCATCCTTAATTAAGATTATGACCGTTGGAGTCCACCTATAAATAGGTCATTTCAGAATTGACTAATTAACAAGATTACAGAGATATTCTTTTAAAGAAAGAGAAAATTCCGTGAACCCTAATCCTCACGCCGCCGCCGCCGCCATCGTTGTTCACGGAAGAAATTCTGGATCGTCGATCTCCGTCTTCAAGGACTATTTCTCCAGCGATCCAGACAAGAGTGAATCACTCGATCTCGCCGAGCCTCAAGGATTTCAGATCTATCTTCTCGATCGAGGTGGTTCTAGTTTTCAGATTCGTGGATCTTTCTCTCAAGTCATCTTCAACCTTTTCTGATCAAGTCAAAGCTCCTAAAGAAGAAGACTGTCAAAGATCCAGATCTGAAATTTGTTGTGTTGATTTTTATTCTCAAACCAAAATTTCATTGTAGGAGTTTTTCTCCGAGATTTGTAGGAAGATTTTTCTTCCGAGCTTTGTAGATCCAGTTGGATCTAGATTTGTATGAACGTGGTTCCGAGGTGTAGGATTGTTTTCAATCCGAGATAGTGGAGTAGCCGAGTCTAGTGATTTGCTAGATCGGTGAGTAGAGTGGACGTACCCAAGATTGGGGAACCACTGTAAATTTCTTGTCTTCTGTGATTGCTTGATGTGCGCTGCGTTAAATTTTTTAATTCCGCTTTTGACACGCATTTCACCTATTCACCCCCCTCTAGGTGATTTAGGCTAACAACTTAGACCTCTCATGTTGTCTCACGGTCCAGTGCAGAAGCCGAATACCGGAGTATGGCGTCAACCACGTGTGAGTTAAAATGGTTGCGGGCTCTCATGCTTGACCTAGGAGAGGTCTACGACTATCCTCTGCCTATGTTCTGTGATAACAAGGCCGCTATATACATATCCAAAAATCCGGTCTTCCATGAGAGAACGAAACATATAGAGGTCGACTGCCATTTCATTCGAGAAGAGGTCTTGAAGAGACAGATTTGCACTTCGTTCGTCACCTCCAACAAAGAGTTGACAGATATCTTCACCAAGCCAATTTCTACTTCCTTCTTCCATATCTGTGACAACCTGGGCATGATTGATATCTATGCTCCAGCTTGAGGGGGAGTGTCGAAGTATGAGACCGGGCAGTCTGGCGGTTTGAGCCTGGCGGGTTGTAGACCGGGCGGTCTGGCGGTTTGTGTCCGGCGGGTTGATATCCAGACTGTTGCTGTGGTGTCTAGCGGTCTGACGTTTCATCTCCGGCGGCTTGGAAACCGGGCGGTCTAGCGGTCTCCAACCGCATCTCTCTCTCCTGCTTCTGGTATTGCCAGGCGGTTAGAATATTGTCTAACCGCGCGGCTTGTTCCGGTCTGTTGTTCTAGCTGCTCGGAACTGTTGTATAGCTTTAGTCCCACATTGTTAGTTTGTATTCTATCCTCTCTCCTTCATTCTATAAAAGGGAGGCCATACCTTTGTAAAAGATATCTTTTTGGATAATAAAAATTTCAATTATTCAAAGTTCTGGCTTATTTTCTACTCGTTTGTTCGCTACTCTAGTCGTTTGTTCGCTACTTTTAACACAAACTATGAGGGAGGAGTTACCAAAGCTATTTCTCTAAGGTAATCATAAGCATTGTTTACTTTTTATATCTTCCCGTAACATAAAATTTCGGGACGAAATTCCTTTAAGTGGGGGAGATTTGTAACGCCCCAATTTTCTTGAGGTGTGAGATGCTTCACTAGGGGTTATCGCCCGGCGGTAGCTAGTTATCGTGCGACGGTAGCCCAAGGGTGTGCGTCGAGCTCTCAAGAAAGTGTCGAGCTCTACGGTACCGCGCATTGGTAGTGACTATCGCGTGGCGGTAGCTCGGATCACTTAATGCTCTCAACGCCTCAGCTCTTGCTAGCGCACGTCAATAGAATTAGCGCTGGCGGTAGTTTTGGCCATTTATTTGGCCAGGTTCTCGAGATGTTACCACGCGACATTAGCTTTACCACGGAGCGGTAGCAGAGCTGTTATGATGCGTCCACGTATCAATGCCCAATTCGAGTTTTGGGGGCGGTGGCGTCCTTAAGAAGCTAACCGATTAAGGTACAACGTGGCGGTAACTTTTACCGCATGGCGGTAGCTCTCGTAAACTGATTTCTCCTTTTAATCGTGGTCGTACGCTTGTTTTGGTAAGGGATCCGACGGTTGGAGGTTATCCCTATGGGTATATGGCAGAGAGTGCAGGGTTTACATCTCATTTTCCTTTGGAACTTCTCTTTCTAAGGGTTAGAGAGAAGTGAGAGTGAAGAAGGAAGAAGAGGAAGGAGATCTCGCCACCATTGAAGCTCCGGAGTTCCGATTTGCAAGCTGAGTCCAGATCTGTTGAGGCAAGATCTTTGCGGTCGAGTTATTCCGTCATGGTCTTTGGCATGGAACTGAAGAGAGTGCAAAGGGTAACGATTATCTACTTATACATGTGAAGTCCTCTTCCTTTTGCATAGGAAACCCTTACCCGCGAGTGTGCGGTGAGCACGAGATATTCCTTCGGGTAGATATGGATTATCTTCGTAGTTTTGCATATAGAGTTCGGAATCGAAGTACGAACATAAGTATGGTGTGTGAAGCCCATCCGGATGGGTTGGTGATGTTTTCATTATGCATGTATTGCCAGAGAAGACTCCGTGCCATTTGTTTTTCGGGTTTCTATGCGGTAGATTGCAGCTGGGAACCTTGGGGACTAACCCCAAGGAGCACCTGGAAAATTGGGCAAAAACGCATTTCTGCCATGTACCTTGCGACGTTAATGATACTGTCGGCGGTAGCTCTGTCAGAGAGCTGTTGTGAGGCCTGTCTCGCGGAGACATTGGGGCCAGTTTTTGGGTCTGAGAGCTCTGGGAGCCCAGCTTGGTGGCCTGAGAGCCAACCTTGTGCATAACTGGGTTATCAATTATTGTATGATTGATACATTGGGAATCAGGAGAGGCTAACCCGCGCCGATGACTTAAATTGTCATGGCGATGTGAGCAACGGGTTGATCTGAACCATACCCGCTCTATTTGGTTTGGTTAAAGAGACCTAATGTACATGACACCTATCGGGGGCATAGAGGGCGAGTCTTATGCTTTGGCGGGAAAGACTAAAATGCTCGCGATGGTTGCCGTCTTATGAATGGTGGTGGTCCTTGGCTTTTTTCCGGACACCGAGAATGTGCCCTGTGTGCACGGGGTGTATGGTCGTTCGTGCCTACGCCTGTGGTGAAGTGTGCTTAAATTTCACTTTCATTGCTATGTTTGGAATTGCTAATACATTGTAGGGAAAGAGCACCACCACCCCGAGTAAGGGGTGGGGTCGTTATAATTTGGTAAGCTTTAGCTGACCGTTGCCTTGGTTTACCACCGTTCGGTGGATTGTTCTTTTGCAGGAACAGGTGAGCCAAAGTGGCAAGTAGCGGGCCAAAGCCCTTGACGCTGTGCTAGCACTTGAAGGCAAAAGCGATGTGGTTACTTTTATTGTTTTCATGTATGGACGGCTTGCGTGCCGAAGTATGTAAAACACTCTATTTCAAGTTGAATGTTGTAAGGCCATAAGGCCAAGACTCTTTGTGTATTTGTTCTTTTATTCCTGCTTTGGGTTATAATGGACATTCATGTTCGTTGATTGGTTCTTCTAGCTTACTTAAAAGCTTCCGCTAGAATGCTCTGTGTTAGGTTTCGATATGGTATCATAGTACTTTGGCATTAATATATAACTCTGCTGACTGTCCGTGGAATATGGCATGGGGCCCGGCCGGACCTTCTGTAATATCCCATGTGACGGATGGGGATGTTACATCTTCGCTCTAAAGATCTGGAGACACTATCTCTACGGTGTCCACTGTGATATCTTCTCAAACCACAAGAACCTGAAGTACGTGGACACGTAAAAGAGCTAAACATCCGACAGATACGCTAGGTAGAATTTTTGTCAGACTACCAGTATACCATGAACTATCATCCCGGGAAGGCCAACGTGGTAGCAGACGCTCTGAGCCGGAGAGCTACTACATTAGGAGCAGAGCCTCAACGGATGGCTATGGAGCTGGTGCAGATGTTGGAATAGATGCAAATATCTCTGGTATCCGAGGATGATCCAGAGCTTTACGAGGAGTACCTGGAATCAATGAGCACTGTTGAAACCGAAAATCGATCTCCTATTGAGTTCACCCTTGGGGAAGGGGTAATCGCACACCTACTTCTCTCCCGCGAGTTGGAAGACTGGAAGAGGGAACTAGGAAAGGAACCAAGGGCTCGACGCGGAGGAACCACCACAAACCCGGAAGATCACTGAGCGCTTCCACTCCTTAACCAAATGACGGGCTAAGGTACCTCAGGAAATGCTAGGGAGACTTTAGAGACAAGTAAGCATGCCTTTTGAGGTACCCCTTGGGTCCTATTTATAGATTTCTGAAAACGACCTGCAAATAGCCAACCTCCGCCGTTCTAAACAGCTATGTGTAGCCCACCCGGGGCTGCCTACAATCAGAAACCGTTGTTTTAACAGGCTATGGGCAGGCCAGCGGGGGCAAAATGGTAAAAATACATCACAGAGCACAGGGCGAGTAGCCCTCAATAATCTCTACTTAGCAGGGGCGGCGAGTGCTCGATGGAGCTGGCATCCGCCATCTCCTCCTTGTCCTTGGCGAGCCCGGGCCTTACTAGCCCTGCTCGCCTGCCGCGAGTTCATTGAATGGCTAAAGCTCGTCAAAAGACCCAGAGCTCAACAAAAGGGACATAACTCGACGAACGGGGGCTCGGCGAGTTCAGGCTCTCCTTCCTAAAGCATCCTACCTCGCCTGAGCGAGCTGGGGCTGCTGCCGAGCTCTCTAGGGTGAGTGCGAGCCAGCGGATGCCGAGATGTCCCTCAACGCCAAGAGCAAGAAGTGTTGACAAAACTCACCTCACTCGATGCCTAGGCTGACGGCATTGAGTGATCTCACCTTACTCGATGCCTAGGCTGAAGGCGTTTAGTGAGCTTGCCTTACTCGATGCTTAGGCTAAAGGGGTTGAGTGAGCTCGCCTTACTCGATGTTTAGGCAGAAGGCATCGAGTGAGCTAGCCCCACTCGATGCTTAGGCTGAAGGCATCAAGTGAGATCGCCCCACTCGACGCCAGGGCTGGGGGCGTCGAGTAGACTAGATGCCAGGGACCTGGATCGCCTAGGTCTTTGGCTGGACTTGGCAAGTTTGGCTCCTGCCGACCCCACTCGTCGGATATGGGGTTGTACACAATCCTCACTCTTTGCGAGATTGGCACAAACTCGGAAAGAAACATCCAACCCCACAGGATTCGGCGAGTGGCAGATTCTGAGGGAATCTCTTGGTGGGGCCCACCGGCGGCTATATATACATGTGCCTGCATACTTGGTTGACCTTTTCCCTTCCCTTTACCATAACCTTGCTAAGATGCCGCCCCCCAAAGAGGTCCTGGAGCGAGTGGCACGATCCCGGGCGGAGACTACAACTCGCATCGCGGGCTTGACTGACCTCAGCGCCCCGCCTCGCAACTTGGCCGAGTTTTGCTCGGCAAAAAAGGCGAAGCCCCTTCTGAAATATGTTGAGCCCATCTATAACAAGTTTAAGACGGCCCTGAATAATGGGGCTGGTTCCTCCACCCAGCCGACGCCGCACCCCTAAGACAAGGATGTCATCGTTCCTTACGCTGACCAGACCAGCTTGGGGCATAGTGGCGAGAAGTCCGTATCGTGGGCTAAGAGCCCCCTTAACAGTCCACCAAATCAGGCTTCAGACGCGCGTTTGCGGGCATCGTTCTCCATCTTCGACACCACAGGGCTTGACTCCCAAAGGCCGAAGTTGACGGCCCGCCTTCCTTCTCTACAGCATCTCGTCTCCGCATCCGGGGGGGGGGAGGAATTGAGATCATCCCACCCCCGGCTTTGCTCGCCTTTCTCTAGAGGCTCCCCGCCATGGCCGCGGCAAGGTTCTGAGTAGTCGTCCTCCTCGCGTCGGCCTGGAGGAGCAGGGTGTGCATGGTAGGCTCTTAACTTTCCATAATTTTGTTCAATCCTGATGATGCTCGCCCCTATATTTCCACCCCATATTATTTCATGCAGACCTCATTGTGGAATCGGAGGCCGATGAGTCCACGGACCAGATTCAGTACTCGCCTCTTCCTTCACCGCGCACCTTGGACGCCTTCCTGGATTCCGAGTTGGAGGGTCAAGGCGAGAACACCTAGTTCTCAATAAGTTGGTGCGCGAGTTCCACGAGGTACGGAGGGACAACCTCAGGCTGCAGCGGGAGTGCGCTCGACTGGCGGACATGGTGGAAGTTAGCCCGGCGTTGGAGGAGGCGTCTTCTTCCCTGCTTCTTGATGAGATTGACGAGAGCTTACAATCAGTCCACCGGAACCTGGGACGGCTCCGCGAGCTCCGCGCGCGGCGTCCTGTTGCAACTGGGTCGTGAGACCCGGGTAGCTAGAAATGGCCCCCCTAATGGGCCTACCGGTACTCGCCCCTGCTCTCCCTGGTCCCCACGCGCCGAGGGACTTTTCATTTTCTTCCTTGGACATTATTTGAATCTTATCTATAATAACCTGTGACAATTTTTCCATTATTGTTTATATGTTTCAGTGATAACCATTGATGTCTTGTTAGTCTCGCCTCGCTGTAGTGAGGGGCCGGCCCTCGGCAGTCGGTGAGATAGAACTAGCGAGTAGGTGAGCTGGGGTACGCAAGACGGGGTAGGCGAGCTGGGGTAGTCCCAAATTCCTCCCTCTATAAATAGGCCTCCCCACCAACCCCTGTCATGACTTTATTGCCTCCGTACTTTTTCTCTGCCCCCACCCTTTATCGTTCGCATTCTCGTTCTCGGCAGACATGGGAAAAATGGAACCCCGACTCTGACGGGAGGGCCAAATGTGCTCGGCATTTTGCTGAACACTACTTATTTGAGGGAAACACCACGACGGAGGAGTTCGCCGAGTGCGTGGCTGATTTCGTCCCCCCGGCTTCACTGCTCGCCTTCCAACCGAGCATGAGGCCATCAATTCTTTCTACACCGATGAACTCTCCTTCCCCATCTCGCATTTCGAGATGGGGTTGCACCTGCCCCTCTGGCCGGAGATCCGCCAGATGCTTAAGTATTATGGTGCGGTACCCGTGCAACTGAACCCAAATGCCATCGCCATGATGGTCGCATTCGTCTGCTACCTCCGCCACGAGCGAATAGAGTTTAACTTGACGATATTTCGCAAGTTGTTCTCTTACAAGGTGACTATCGACCGGGTCACCTTCTTCGGCGGCACCCTCATCAAAGTCCGTGAGGTTATGAACAAGCATCACAACTGGATGACCAAGATCGTCTTCATTAAGGGCGATCTCGGCAACGTCCCCTTCTCACCCCAACAGAAGGTCGAGGAGGTATACTGTCCCCTATCGGTTTCGAGCAACGACGCCGATCTCCACAAATTTTTCCTCCATAAAGAATTCAAGGTCGCCTACCTCCGTCGAGGCTTCAACTCCCTTCTACCCATCCTCCCTGGAGAAGGTATGCTCAGATTCCCTTCCGCTTTTGCCGAACTCAGCAGAGACAACATTGACAAATCTGACTAAGTCTTTTCTACAGGGGAACGGCTCATCCCCGAGAATCTGTCCTTTGCGGACTCAGGGATCTACCCCGACCCGCTCCAGCTTGTGCGGGTGGCTGCACTAGCCTGTCGAGGAGAAGCAACGATGTACCAACCCTCCTCTAGCAAGAAGCGGGGGATTCATGGGGGGACGGACTCATCTCGTCGGGCTCCGGATCGCAAGATTAAGAGGACCAAGGTCGTCTCTCTGGGGGAGAGGTAATCCCCTAAGTACGTGGAGCTGACTGAGACTCCCTCCGACGCCTTGCCGGAGAGCCCACTTAAGGAGTAATCTGTGAGGGATCGCCGAGGGCGCGAGTCCCCCTCCCACAAGGATGCGGAAGGGCCGATGCCCAATGAGCTGGGCCTACCGAAGGAACACCCCCTATTCGGCATGGGGGAGAAGTGCAAGGACTCGGCCGAAGTGCCAATGATAATGTGGGACGAGTCGGCCCACCGGGTATCCATCTCTACCTGCAACCCCTCTTGGAGTGCTCGCCTGCTTCCTGCCAGCCATGCCTTCGCACTCGGCTTCGGCCTCTATGGTCGATACAGCGCCGCGACCTTCACGACCATGACCCCCTGCCAGCTGGGTCATGAGGGCCTGCGGGCCCACTTACAGGCCTTCGAGCTGCACCATATGATGGTGCGCCGCGGCTTCAACCTCGACCGGCTGATTCTAAAGGACGAGCAGGAGCGCGATCTCGTGAAGGACCAGGCCGCTGACACGGAAATACGCTGCGGGATTGCAGAGAGCCTATTTGCGAAAGCCACCGGTGGGTTGGTAAGTGTTGGTCATCCCTTTCCTTTTTCACTTAGAAAATCTTTCAGAATTGGTGCTTAGTTTATGGTTCACAGGATACCAAGGTTGCTCGCGAGTTATAGAACCACGCCTCCGGGTTAGACGAGGAGGTCACCCAACTGCAGGCCCGCCTTGCCGAGCCAGAGGCTCGCTTCAGCGAGTGGGAGACGCGTGATGCTGAACAGGAGGCTCGCTCTGCTAAGCTTGAGGCCGAGGTGGAGCAGCTAAAGGACCAGAACCGGTGGCTTCACAACGAGTTCCTCTGGAAGGCGGAGCTTTTACTTCTAGAGGGTGGCAGCGTGGTCCCCTACCCCTACCAGCTACCGCGGTTCTTTGGCGCGAAGGAGGTCGAAGAGCAGCTGCGAATCAACTCCATCGAGTCTGTCGAGTGCCTTCTAGATGCCATGAGGGGTACGGGGATACTGGCAAATGCCTGCGAGGAGGTCAAGTTTCGTGACCTCATGCCGGGTCTATTCCCGCTGATCCCACCTAGAGAGAAGGAGGACAGCTTCACCTTGCTATTCGGGGACATGGACAAGAGCCAGTGGCACGGGGGAGAGGAAGGTCGCACCTCCGGGGAGGAGGGCTAGAGCTGAGCCAAATTTTTATTCTTTATTTTCTTTCCACCTCCCTCTTTTGTAACCTCGTGAAGGCGAGTTTTGAAAATGTAATCAGATATTTAGAGAATGAAAATCATTTGTAAATGTTTGTTATATTTCTCTATCTTTTTTGTTTTGAATTCTTCTTTTTATGCCACACTCGCCCGCAAGTTTCCTCCAACTTTGGCGGATCTCGCTTGGACAGAACTTGACGCTAGAACGCATGTTTAGGACTCGTACTCGCGAGCGGATTCCGAGAGATGCCCCTTCCCCAGGTCAACCAGACATGGGCCTACCGAGCTAGGGTTGTACCCACCCAGCTCGCGCGCGAGTTAACCTTCTCTTCTCCAATGTCGAGTCGAAACCCTCAAAATATTTCTAAGTAAAACCGAAGGGGGGGGGGGGGGTGGAGTGCCTTGTTGGAGCTCACCCTAAATGGGAGGCTCAGGATAGCTCACCTTCTTTTTGCCGAGATGGGCCTACGTGTACGATCTTGCCCATGAGGGTCTTCTACCCTCATACCTTTAGGAAAGCAATCTTCTCGAATCATTCCAGGAGAAAGTTGAATCCCCTCGAGTGACATCCAGCCCTGCCAGCTAGGTGAGAGCCTGACAGCGTGATCTGCTCGGGGTCTGGGGCAGACTCCTCTGAGTGACTTCTAGCCCTGCCAGCTTGATGAGAGCCTAACAGCGGAATCTGCTCGGGGTCTGGGGCAGACTTCTCCGAGTGACATCCAACCCTGCCAGCTAGGTGAGAGCCTGATAGTGGGATCTATTCGGGGTCTGGGGCAGACTCCTCCGAGTGACTTCCAGCCCTGCCAGTTACGTGAGATCCTGACAGGGGGATCTGCTCGGGGTCTGGGGCAGACTCCTCCGAGTGACATCCAGCCTTGCCAGCTTGATGGGAGCCTGACTGCGGGATCTGCTCGGGTTTTGGGGCAGGCTCCTCCGAGTGACTTCCATCCCTGCCAGCTAAGTGAGAGCCTGACAGCGGGATCTACTCGGGGTCTAAGGCAGACTCCTCCGAGTGACATCCAACCGTGCCAGCTTAATGGGAGCCTGACAGCACGATCTGGTTGGGGTTTGGGGCAGGCTCCTTCGAGTGACATGCAACCCTGCCAACTTGATGGGAGCCTGGCAGTGGGATCTGCTCAGGGTCTGGGGCAGACTCCTCTGAGTGACATACAACCCTGCCAACTTGATGAGAGCCTGACAGCGGGATCTGCTCGGGGTCTGGGGCAGACTCCTTCGAGTGACATTTAGCCCTGCCAGCTTGATGGGAGCCTGACTGCGGCGTCTGGTCGAGGTCTGGGGCAGACTCCTCCGAGTGACATCCAGCCCTGCCAGCTTAATTGGAGCCTAACTGTGGGATCTGCTCAAGGTCTTGGGTGGATTCACTCTTTCACTTACACAAAACATGTCATGAGCATAAGCATCTCGAGAAATTTTATTCCCCAAAATAGAACTTACATGACTTAAGGGAAAAAATGCTTCAGGTCGTCACCACTCCAAGTGAGACCTAGGGTCTCGCCTTCCACATTCCGAAGGCGATACCCTCCTGAGTTCAAGATCTCCTGCACTGTGTGCGGTCCTTCCCAATTGGGGTTGAGTTTCCCCACTATGGCTTACCTCCCTACGACATCCACCTTTCTTAAGACCAAGTCCCCTTTCGTGAATTGTTTGACTCTAACGTGCTTGTCAAAGTAATTTTCCATTCTTCTCTTCACTTCCTCTTGCCTGATGGCAGAGAGGTCTCACAGCTCTTCAACCATGTCAAGGGAGAGCCGTAGCTCCTATTCGTTCTCGGCTCTCCATTCTTCCCTACCTTCTCCTGCCTCGACCACCCGAGGCGTTCAGACCTCGAACTCTATTAGGAGCACCGCCTCACACCCATAGGAAAGTTTGAAAGGGGTCTCCCCTATGGCCGTGTTGGGTGTGGTTCTGAGGGCCCAGAGGACCGAGGGGAGCTGCTCCACCAACCTACCTTTCAGGTTCTCTACTTTCTTTTGGAAGAGGTTGACAATGATCTTGTTCGTCGCCTCCACCTTCCCATTGCTCCTTGGGTGATGGATCGAGGAGAACCTGAGATCAATCCTGAGCTGCCCACAAAAGCTGATGAAATTAGCGCTAGTAAACTGAGGTTCATTGTCCATGATGACGGCATGGGGCAACCTGTGTCAGCAGATGATCTCCCCCCAAACAAAGTGTTGGTACCCTAGTTTGATTTGAGTTTAGTCTTCTCCTTTTGTTCCTTGACCCAAGAAATATCTATGGTCAATGGTTAGTGGTCTAGCTGTAGAGTCCCCCTTTTCCAGATAAAGAATTTGGTTAAGTAGTTTTTCGTTCGACTATAGTCGAACGCCGCTCGACTATCGTCGACTAACTGTTCGACGATCGTCTATCAGTTGCTCGACGTTCTGTCTGCGAGGATAGTTCGACTATCGGTTGATAGTTCGACTATCTGTGTGCTTTGATAGTTCGACTATCTGCTTGGATAGTTCAACTATCTGATAGCTCAACTATCTGTTTGATAGGTCGACTATCTGCGTTGTTTGATAGCTCGACTATCTGTTGATAGATCGACTATCTGCTTTCTTCTGATAGTTCGACTATCTGCTGATAGGTCGACTATCTGTTTTCCCTTGGTAGTTCGACTATCTGCTTTGATAGTTCAACTATCTGATAGCTCGACTATCTGTTGATAGTTCGACTATCTGTCGTTGTTGGGTAGTTCGACTATCTGTTGATAGTTCGACTATCTGTTCTGCGTTGATAGTTCGACTATCTGTTGATAGGTCGACTATCGGTTTTGCTTTGATAGTTCGACTATCTGTTGATAGTTCGACTATCTGTTTCGCCTTGATAGTTCGACTATCTGTTGATAGATCGACTATCTGATAGCTCGACTATCTTCTGATAGTTCGACTATCTGCTGTGATAGTTCGACTATCTCCTGTGATAGTTCGACTATCTGGATCGTTCGACTATCTGTCCGATAATTCGACGATCTTCGTTCTTCGGTCGACGATCTCCGAGGGTCGTTCGACGTTTTCTGTCTGCCTTTATATTTTGTATTTATTTATTATATTTAATTAATTAATACATTATCTGGCATGATATTTCAGTTGTTTTATGATAATATTTCCAGGCAATATCTGCTCCATCCCTTCTGCCTGAGTAAAATCTTTTCAGATAAAGTTGTTTGTCTTATTAGCTGTCATTGTATTTTACTTTATCTGCTGTCAGTCCTTTATAGCCGTTAGACTGAAAAGTCTTTCTTCTGCTATAAAGAGTTTGTTTCTGATGTGACTTTATTTAGTACTTTTTTATCAGATTGCTTCCTGCAGCTTCCTAGAAAAAGGTTTATTCCTTTTATAGAATGTTTTTGCTGCAGAGATTGTTTGTCTTTTTGATATTTGCAGCCCAGGTCTCAAGTTTCAGAAGAAGACAAACAGTTCAAATTAAAGAGAGCCGTTGCTTGTTGCTGTTATAAAAGCAATCCTTTGGAGAAGGATTTGAGCTAGCTAACCAGTTATTTCATTTAAGCATTCAAGCCTTCATCAAGATCAAGTTTTCTGCTCTCAGCAATACTCATCCAACTGAGAAGTGTTAAGCTCTTCTGCTCTTCTTCAACCTGAGTTCTCCTGCTTCCAGGAAGTTCAAACTCAGAGTTCTTTTGAAGAAGAAGAAGAAGAAGACAGCTGCTTGAAGATTTCTAATTTTATTATTTATTATCTTCTTGTAGTTTTTCCTTCAGATCTTTCTGAAGAGTTTTCTGCACTGAAGCAAGACTTCACCTGGACATCTTTGAGCCAGGGGGAGCCTTGATTCTTTAGAGCTTTCTAGCTCAGTGCAAGTCTTTGTGCTTCTCTAATCTATTGTAAAATAGAGAAGACATCTTAACCTTCTTTCCCCCTCCTGTATAGGGTTATTACTCCCTTCAAAAGTATCCCTTGGTGGTAGGGCACCTGATCAAAAACTTGTGTTCGGTTTTTAGACACCTGATCAAAAGTCTAAAGGGTTTCTGGTTCTACCTGAAGCAGATCCTGTTGGTGGCAGGGCACCTGATCAAAAACCTGAGTGGATTCCTACCTTGTTAGTAGAAGAGTGGACGTACCCAAGTTGTTTGGGGAACCACTATAAATTCCTTGTGTCGTCTGGATTGCCTTGTTTAATTCCTGCATTGTGGCTGTGATTAGATATAACTAGGTTTGCTAGTTGCTGATTAGGATTTCCAAGCCTTAACTGTAATTACAGTTAGCTTGAGTTTATGCACAACACTTGTGTTAGGCTATAGGGTTAATTCTATATCTATAACCTTTTCATTCCGCATTTCACTCCAAGGGAGTTGGGTAGACCATTAAGTTTTGTCTAGTGAAAAATTTGATAACTCTATTCACCCCCCCTCTAGAGTAGTATCTATCCCCTCACTTTCAATTGGTATCAGAGGGAGGTTGACTGACTGAATAGGCTAACACCTAAGTCACAAGATCCTGATAGATACCAAAGCTTATAGATATTCACTATCATGGCCCAGTCCAAGGATTATTCTAGCACCAGACCTCCAGCATGCAATTTAGCTAAGTTTGGCATCTGGAAGGCAAGGATAAAATTATATATGAATTCTATTGATGAAAGCATCTTTGCTTCTATTTTGTCAGGACCTCCAAAAGCACCTGCTGCTGCTACTGCCTCATCATCTGATATGAGTGCAGTGCCTCCTCCAGATTACAACGATGAGTACAAGAAGGCAAAGATAGCAGATGCCAAGGCGATGAACATTCTGGCTCAGACAATGTCTGATGAGGTATTCCAGAAGGTTGCTGACTGCTCTTCAGCAAAAGCTATGTGGGATACACTGAACCAGATTGTAGCTGGTTCAGCTGATGAAAGGAAGGACAGAAGGTCCAACCTTATCTCACAATATGAGAACTTCAAGAAAACTGATGCTGAATCAGTTGAAGCCATGTATACAAGGCTCAGCTCAATCATCAATGAGCTGAGGACCCTTGACAAGGACATATCATTGACAGAGGTCAATGATAAGATTCTTATGTGCTTCCCTAGCACATGGGATCTAAGGATCTGGCCCATCAAGGAAGCCAGAAGTACAAATGAGATTTCAACTGAAGCCCTTCTCGGCAAGCTCAAGTCTTTTGAGTAAGTGCTGAAGACAAGGGAAGCAGAAGCAGAAGCAAAGACCCCTACTCCAACAAGAAAAGAGCAATATCTAGCTCTTAAGGCTGCTGATGCTTCTGAAGGCAGCCAATCCAATGAGGAGCTAATGACATTATTTGCCAAGAGGTTTCTCAAGATGGGGAGAAAGGATTCAGAAAGAAGTCTTCACGCTATGAAGACAAACCAAGGTATGATCGTTCACCTGCTAAAGAAATTATATGTTATGGTTGCAGGAAACCTGGACATATCTTACCAGATTGTCCAGAGGAGAAGAACAAAGAAAAGAGGAAAGAAAAGGAGCAGCACAGGAAGCACTCCAAGCCATCCTCCTACAAGAACAAGAAGAAGGAGAGAGGTTTCATTGCTGAAACCTGGAGTGATTCTGATGAAGAATCCTCCTCCTCAAGCTCCAGTGAGGATGAGGAAGAGAAGAAGGCAAAAGAAGTTTGCCTCATGGCAATAGATGCCTGCAACAATCACTCAGCTGCAGAGAGTTCAGATTTAGAAGAAGAAATGCCAACAGAAGATGAGGTACTATCTTCTTATGACTTCACTTCTGAAGAATTTAAATTAGATTTTAAATCCTTATGCTTAGACTTAATTAGTTCAGAAAAAGAGATTAAAGAACTTAGAAATAAGTTAGCTGACTCAGAATTAATTGCTACAGAAAATATTAGGTTAAAGGAAGATCTCACTACTTGTAGTGAAGAAATTAAATTTCTTAAAATGGAGTTAGCTAAGTCTAAGAGGTTAGAAGAATCACTTAATGGTAGAAGCCTTAAGCTGTTAGAGATTACCAGCATGACTAACACTAGGTCAGGTAATAACAAACTAGGCTTAGGAGCTTCTCCAAGTGAACCCCCAGTTATTCTTAAAAATAATCTTTCAACTCCAGTGAACTTCATTTCAGCTAGTGGAATGAAGAACACTGAGCAAGTAAACCAAGTTAATAAAACTTTAAATAAAGCTAAGAGAGAAAAGAGGAAGAAATTTTTTAAAGAAATGCAAAGAGCGTCGAACGCCGCTCGACGATCGGAAGCTCAATGGTCGAACGAAGCTCGACGATCTGAGCGCCCATCGTCGAACGTCGATCGACGTTTTCAATATGATTTTCAAAATCATCATCAAACCCATAGAAACCTAAATGAAAATAGAAACCCTAGGTTTGTTGACCCATCATCTGCATGGAGAATCCCACCTAGGAGATCTCACCCATTAGGTTATCACCCTCAGCCTGCATTTTCATTTATTTCTAGCTTTTCTTATGTGAAAAACAAGGGACCCAAGGTTACCTGGGTCCACACTGTCTAAATAAATGTCTTGCAGGTGAAGGCCTATCCTATCAATCAAAATAAGTGGTATTTGGATAGTGGATGCTCCAAGCATATGACAGGAAATAAAAATCATCTGTCAAAATTCAAAGCTAAGCTCGGCCCAAAGGTTATCTTTGGAGATTCAAGCTGTGGTCAGACAGAAGGCTATGACAGGATCACAATTGGAGATGTTACTTTCAAGAGAGTTGCATATGTGACAGGACTGAAGCACAATTTGATCTCAGTCAGCCAGCTATGTGATGCTGGCTACCAGGTTTTATTTTCTAACTCTTCTTGTAATATTACTTTAAATAATAATGTTGTTTTAGTAGGCATTAGAATAGGTAATATTTATTTAGTAGATTTCAATTCATCTCACTCTGAAATCTGTTTATTTAATGAAGTAACAATTAATAATAATTCTTTGTGGCATAAGAGGCTTAGTCATGTTAACCTTAAAAATATATCTAGGTTATCTAAACACAACCTTGTTAGAGGTTTACCTTCTTGCCCCTACAAGAAGGAGAGCCTATGCAAGGCTTGTCAGCTAGGCAAGCAAACCAAGAATTCTTTTAAATCTGTAAATAAAAGTGATTCTCCTAGAATCTTGTACTTATTACATTTGGACCTATTTGGCCCAATAAATGTACAAAGTTTAGGAGGGAAGTATTACACCTTAGTAATTGTAGATGACTTCTCTAGGTTCAGTTGGGTTTTCTTTTTGAGAACTAAGGCTGATAACTTCAAAGCCCTTACAGACTTTCTACTATGTGTGCAGACTGAGTACTCTACTCATGTGGCCTTGATCAGAAGTGATCATGGTACTGAGTTTGACTCTCTTCTCATGCAAGAATTCTGTGAGAGAGAAGGTATCAAACATAGCTTCTCAGCTCCTAGAACTCCTCAACAAAATGGGGTAGTTGAAAGGAAAAATAGAACACTCATTGAAGCTGCTATTACATTGTTGGCAGATGCTAACATGCCTCTCTCCTATTGGGCAAAAGCTGTTAGTACAGCCAATTATGTCTTGAATAGAAGTCTGATACACAAGCTTAAGTGTAAATCTCCTTATGAGTTGCTTAAAGGAAAGAAACCTAAAATTAATTATTTTAGAGTGTTTGGCTTTATTGTTTATATTCATAATAACAATAAAGAATACCTTAGAAAATTTGAAGCAAAAGCTTCAATGGGAATTATGCTTGGATATTCCCAAGTAAGCAAAGCTTATAGGGTTTATAACAAATCAACCTGTAAAATTGAAGAATCTGTGCATGTATCTTTTGATGAGTCTCAGATGTTTTACAAGGAGAAGGAAAATTCTCCTTCCTCCAGTTCATTGCAGGTACCTGATGCTACTCAAGAGATTCTTCAACTATCAACTCTTCAGATCACTGAATCAGACAGTGATGAAGACATTGCAGAAGCTGTTGTTGTACCACCAACAGTAGATCAAATTCCTCCTGAGGAATTAATCCCAACTATTGTTGAAGATCACATCCCACCTGCTGATATTGTCACACTTAGAGATCACCCCACATCTCAAGTGATTGGAGACATATCAGCTGGTGTGCAAACAAGACACCGGTTAAGATAGGATGTGATGCATGCTTGTTTCCTCTCACAGGTTAAGCCCCTCACCTTTAAAGATGTAGAGCTAGATCCCCACTGGATCATTGCTATGCAAGAGGAACTCAATCAGTTTGAGAGATGTAAAGTTTGGACTTTGGTTCCAAGACCTAAAGGCCAACTGATCATAGGCACCAAGTGGGTGTATAGAAACAAGTTGGATGCAAATGGAATTATTGTAAGGAATAAAGCAAGGCTTGTAGCTCAGGGCTACAGACAGGAGGAAGGTATAGATTATGACCAAACCTTTGCTCCTGTTGCAAGGCTAGAAGCAATAAGGATCTTCTTGGCCTATGCAGCCTAAATGAAGTTTAAGGTCTTTCAAATGGATGTCAAAAGTGCATTCCTGAATGGTGAGCTTAAGGAAGAGGTGTTTGTTGAACAACCACCAGGGTTTGTTTCTTCAACTCAGCCCTCACATGTTTTTAAGTTGCAGAAAGCTCTTTATGGACTAAAACAAGCTCCCAGAGCCTGGTATGAGACTCTAGCTAGTTTCCTTTTAGAGCACAACTTTACTAGGGGAGTAGTTGATAGAACCCTTTTCGTCAAGCATCACAAGGACACAATCCTGTTAGTTCAGGTGTATGTAGATGATATTATATTTGGCTCCACTGATCCCAAACTTTGCAAAAGGTTTTCTGACCTGATGCACACTAAGTTTGAGATGAGTAGTATGGGTGTGCTGTCTTACTTTCTTGGTCTCCAAGTTAAGCAAGATGTTGATGGTATCTTCATCTCCCAATCCAAATATGCTAAGGAATTGGTAAAGAAATTTGGGATGGCTGATGCTTCAGCAATGCCTACACCTATGGCTACTAATGTAGTTATTGATTCAGATGATCACGACAAGCCAGTTGATCAAAAGAATTATAGCGCCATTGTTGGTTCCCTATTATATTTAACTGCAAGTAGGCCTGATATAATGTTTGCTATATGCCTTTGTGCTAGATTCCAGGTCAACCCCAAGGAATCTCATCTGATTCTTCTAAAGAGAATCCTGAGATACCTGAAGGGATGTCCAAATCTAGGACTTTGGTACCCAGCTGAGTCAGAATTTGAATTAATTGGATATTCTGATTCTGATTATGCTGGTTGCAGAGTTGACAGGAAGAGCACCTCAGGAACTTGTCAGTTCCTGGGAGAGAGATTGGTCTCTTGGTTCTGTAAGAAGCAGGCTTCTGTCTCAACTTCAACTGCAGAGGCTGAATATATAGCAACTGCTAGTTGTTGTTCACAGATCCTGTGGATTCAAAACCAGCTTGTGGATTATGGTTACTCACACAAGAACACCAAAATCATGTGTGACAGTACCAGTGCTATCTCCATTGCACAAAATCCAGTGCACCACTCTAGAACGAAGCACATTGAGATTCAGCACCATTTCCTGAGAGATTGTGTGGAAAAGAACAAGATTTGTCTTGAGTTCATATCCACTGAGTTTCAGAGAGGTGATATATTCACCAAGCCCTTAGATGAACAGAAGCATCTGTTCTTTTTAGTTCAACTAGGCATGATCAATGGACGAGACTAAGTGTGACTATATCTGCCAATGTTGAAACTTGCTTGAAGATCGTGGAACGATGATCGAAGATCGTCGAACGAATCAAGCCTATCGTCGACCTCTAGTTAACGATAGCTTATCTGTTTGAAGATCGCCGACCGGCGTTCGAAGATCGTCGAACAGGTCGAGCTTATCGTCGATCTCTGGATGACGACAGCTTGTTGTTTGAGAAGCCAGAAATAGTCGAACGATTGATCGATTACTCTGCTTCTGGGCCGATCGTCGAACGGCCGTTCGACCATCGAGTCTAGTATCTTTTAAATAGATCGACTATCTCCGGTCTAATATAAAGCCGATAGTCGACCTAGGTTAAAAGATCTTTCGTTTTATCATCGACGGAGCGTGACTTTTCGCATTCTGTCTTCCCGCTTGCGATTTTCTGCCGCTTCATCTCCTTCGTCTTCTCCGTCTTTCTCGCGCATTCTCCAGCAAGTCAATGGCGATTTCTCCAGCAGTGCTAGTTGTTGTAAAGTTCGATGCAGGTTTCAGCGTCGATTTTGACGCATTCAGTTGCTGTGAAGCAGGGATTGTGGAAATTCTTTAGTTATGCCGAGATCAAGGTCTAGAAAGATTAATGTCTACAAGGATAAAGTTAAATGTTCCCGAGATTAAGGAATGGGCTTTCACTTCATCCTCCTCTGTCGATTCGATGACTGACACTATTGGCGGAGAAGAGGTAATTTTAACTCCCGCCATTCTGACTGATGTTTTTGGCTTGATAAATGGTGAAGAAGATTATGAGCAAGATGCTCAAGAGTTTGGAAGAATGCTTACTGAGCTGGGATATGCCGAAGGCATTCCCTCCAAGCTGCTCAAGGTCAATTTCCCATTTAAGATTAAATTTCTTGCTGAGATAGTTGGAAAAGTGCTCCTTGGGAAGCACTCTGCTCATGACAACATTACAAGGCAACAATTTGCACTGATGTGTGCAATTGTTAATCAGAAAAGGATTGATTGGGCAGGAGTAATGTTCAATCTGATAAGGAAAAAGAATAGTAAGAAAGAGGTTACCCTAGGCAGGGTTATTGGAATTTTCCTGAAGGAAAAGTATCCTCAGCTGCTGGTCTCCGTTGCAACAACCATAAATGCGAGTAAGAAGATGGACCCGAATCTGTTCTCCAAGTGGAAGAGGACGTTTGTGAAACCCGCTCTCACAGGGGTTGCTCCAGCGACATCAGAGAGCACTAGGACTGATTCAGTCGCTCCTCACCCTCAAGATGCTGGCTCAGCTCATCTTTCCCTTCCCTCATCTTCTTCTGCTATGCAGTCTGCTTCAGTTGCAGTTCCATCAACTTCAGCTAAAGTACGACTTCCTCCTTCTCCTGTTCGAGATACAACCACGGTTGTTATTCCCTCTCCTCCTGCATCTCCTCTTCCTTCTCATCTGGCTAGGATATCTGCTCCTAGTTTTGATCTGTTAGGATCTGAGAGGATTCCAACACCTCCTCAGTCTCCTATTCAGTCTCCTATTCGCTCTCCAGATCATATTGATCTTCCAGCATCAATCCATCATTCTCCAGTTAACACTCCTGTTAACTCTCCAACTCCATCTCTAATTCGATCTCCAGTCCACACCACTTCTCATCCTAACACTACAACCATCTCTGCTGCATCTCCATCTACTACAATTCCATCATCTTTTGAGATAACCCCAGAATTCATTTCCAGCATTTTGGAGTTGATTACCCCTTCAATCAGAATCATGATTGAAGAGGCAATTGCTCCACTTGCCTCCTCCATTGCTACCTTGACTACTTCCATCCAATCTCTCTCTAAATCTGCTGAGCCCTCTTCTTCCAGGGGCCTGGTTTCAGTTCCCACTAAAATCAGGCAGGGGGAGATGTTCTGTGAAGATGTCTCAGAGCCTCCAGCCTCCCTTCTAGCAGTTCTTCCAACAGTTCAAGAAGAGACTGCTCCAGCTCCAGCTCAAGATGAATCAGGTTCAGTGTTATCTGACAAAGAAATATCTGATGCTATTATGCTATCTGAATTTGCTGTGAAAGTTTGTTTAGAAGATCTCACCACTCCCTTGGTTGCCCGTTTCCTAGAAGGCATTATAACGTCCTATCTAGATGAATCCTGGGAGTTGGTAAAGTATGAAGGTAATTCACTCATCCATTTTATTGACGAGTCAATTGATTTGCTAGCTTGTGAATACCTAGAAGGAATGATTTTAGCTTATTTAGCAGATTTGTGTTCATGAATCTACAGATTATATTAAAGAAGATATAGCTGCTCAGGTTATAGTAGTTATTTCAGAAGCTGCTCCAGATGTTCCTGATGTTCAAGTAGATCCAGAACTGGATTCCTTTTTAGATGATATAGAAGATGTGTCTGAAAATCAAGAAGAAAAAGCTAGAGCTGCTTGGCAATTAAGAGTACAATCTTTGTTGGAAGAGAAAGAAAAAGATTTGCAAGTTGAAAAGTCAACTGTTTGGGATGATTCCCCAGGACTTGACCTGGATTCCCTTCTGGCTCAGGATGCCATAGAAGAAGAAAAGGAGAAAGCTGCTTTAAAGGAAAAGGCTGTTTCTGAAGCATATGACCCATATGACAATCCTCCATCATCTCACTCTGAAGATGAAGAGGATTCAGATTTATCTGAGAATTCAAAGAAGAAGAAAGCTGCACAGAAGAAAAGAAAAGCTGTTGCTCCTCCTCCTCTCAATCGTGATAATGATACTCCATATTATATTCTGAAAGGAATTGACCCCAAGTCAAAAGAGTTTCAACATTGGATGTGGTTTTCCAAAAACCAGCAAAAGGAGAGAAAGAAAGCTAAGAGATATGATAGTCCTGCTTCCAGATGGACACCTAGAGGTCCTCCTCCTCCACCTCCTGGTGCAGGAGCCTCTGGGAATTTATCTGCTAATCCTTCTGCTCCGTCAGCAAAATCTGCTCCTTCTTAGCATTTTTCAAAGAAAAGTTCTCAAAGCAACCAAGGAAAATCATATTCTGGTTCTCAAAGGCATGTTACTGAAGTTAAAGAACAAGTAAAGGAGGTTGTGTATCAGAAGCCAACATTTTCACCTCCTCCTTCTCCTAAGAAAAAGATCTCTTCTGGTATTCCAGTTCATGTTGCTCAGGATGCTGCAAAAGGAAAAAGAACCATATTCTCTGAAAAATCTAGCAAAAAGTTTGCTGAGTTTGCTCCCCCATCATCTCTGGTTATTCAAGAAGTAAAAGACACAGCTGAAAGTTTATTAGATTTATCAGTTAAGTTTAAAGCTGTTAAGCCTGTTGATACATCTTCTGAAAGTGTGTATGAAAGCCAAGAACTAGATCCTGATTACAGGATGGCTAGATTTCTTGAGATTGTTGGCTCAGCCCAAATTCAGAAAGCTAAGGCTGAAGGAAAGGATTCTACAGGATTTTCAACAATGTCAAAGTTCAGAATGAAGGAACTAGATAAAATCCAGGTTAGCCCTGAGGTCTTTGACCCTTCAAAGTATATGCAAAAGCACCCAGAAGCAGTTGTTCCAAGGGCTGCAGAATTAAAGATTATTGGCGTGCAAGACTTGAAGATGTCTAAGAAAGAGGCCATTGATCCTTTGCGAAAAGTTTCCTTTGTTCCTAGCTCTTCTAACCCTAAGCCTGATTCTGTAGACTCTTAGTTTTGTTTGACTATTGTTATTTATCTGATTGACTGTTAATTGTTTATCTATTTCCTGTATTAATTTTATTGCTCTATAGCTAGTTCTATGTTTTAGTTTTTGAGAGACTTAACTCAAATAGGGGGAGATTGTTGGTACCCTAGTTTGATTTGAGTTTAGTCTTCTCCTTTTGTTCCTTGACCCAAGAAATATCTATGGTCAATGGTTAGTGGTCTAGCTGTAGAGTCCCCGCTTTTCCAGATAAAGAATTTGGTTAAGTAGTTTTTCGTTCGACTATAGTCGAACGCCACTCGACTATCGTCGACTAACTGTTCGACGACCGTCAATCAGTTGGTCGACGTTCTGTCTGCGAGGATAGTTCGACTATAGGTTGATAGTTTGACTATCTGTGTGCTTTGATAGTTCGACTATCTGCTTGGATAGTTCAACTATCTGATAGCTCGACTATCTGTTTGATAGGTCGACTATCTGCGTTGTTTGATAGCTCGACTATCTGTTGATAGATCGAGTATCTGATTTCTTCTGATAGTTCGACTATCTGCTGATAGGTCGACTATCTGTTTTCCCTTGGTAGTTCGACTATCTGCTTTGATAGTTCAACTATCTGATAGCTCGACTATCTGTTGATAGTTCGACTATCTGTCGTTGTTGGGTAGTTCGACTATCTGTTGATAGTTCGACTATCTGTTCTGCGTTGATAGTTCGACTATCTGTTCTGCGTTGATAGTTCGACTATCTGTTGATAGGTCGACTATCGGTTTTGCTTTGATAGTTCGAGTATCTGTTTCGCCTTGATAGTTCGACTATCTGTTGATAGATCGACTATCTGATAGCTCGACTATCTTCTGATAGTTCGACTATCTGCTGTGATAGTTCGACTATCTCCTGTGATAGTTCGACTATCTGGATCGTTCGACTATCTGTCCGATAGTTCGACGATCTTCGTTCTTTGGTCGACGATCTCCGAGGGTCGTTCGACGTTTTCTGTCTGCCTTTATATTTTGTATTTATTTATTATATTTAATTAATTAATACATTATCTGGCATGATATTTCAGTTGTTCTATGATAATATTTCCAGGTAATATCTGCTCCATCCCTTCTGCCTGAGTAAAATCTTTTCAGATAAAGTTGTTTGTCTTATTAGCTGTCATTGTATTTTACTTTATCTGCTGTCAGTCCTTTATAGCCGTTAGACTGAAAAGTCTTTCTTCTGCTATAAAGAGTTTGTTTCTGATGTGACTTTATTTAGTACTTTTTAATCAGATTGCTTCCTGCAGCTTCCTAGAAAAAGGTTTATTCCTTTTATAGAATGTTTTTGCTGCAGAGATTGTTTGTCTTTTTGATATTTGCAGCCCAGGTCTCAAGTTTCAGAAGAAGACAAACAGTTCAAATTAAAGAGAGTCGTTGCTTGTTGCTGTTATAAAAGCAATCCTTTGGAGAAGGATTTGAGCTAGCTAACCAGTTATTTCATTTAAGCATTCAAGCCTTCATCAAGATCAAGTTTTCTGCTCTCAGCAATACTCATCCAACTGAGAAGTGTTAAGCTCTTCTGCTCTTCTTCAACCTGAGTTCTCCTGCTTCCAGGAAGTTCAAACTCAGAGTTCTTTTGAAGAAGAAGAAGAAGAAGACAGCTGCTTGAAGATTTCTAATTTTATTATTTATTATCTTCTTGTAGTTTTTCCTTCAGATCTTTCTGAAGAGTTTTCTGCACTGAAGCAAGACTTCACCTGGACATCTTTGAGCCAGGGGGAGCCTTGATTCTTTAGAGCTTTCTAGCTCAGTGCAAGTCTTTGTGCTTCTCTAATCTATTGTAAAATAGAGAAGACATCTTAACCTTCTTTCCCCCTCCTGTATAGGGTTATTACTCCCTTCAAAAGTATCCCTTGGTGGCAGGGCACCTGATCAAAAACCTGTGTTCGGTTTTTAGACACCTAATCAAAAGTCTAAAGGGTTTCTGGATCTACCTGAAGCAGATCCTGTTGGTGGCAGGGCACCTTATCAAAAACCTGAGTGGATTCCTACCTTGTTGGTAGAAGAGTGGACGTACCCAAGTTGTTTGGGGAACCACTATAAATTCCTTGTGTCGTCTGGATTGCCTTGTTTAATTCCTGCATTGTGGCTGTGATTAGATATAACTAGGTTTGCTAGTTGCTGATTAGGATTTCCAAGCCTTAACTGTAATTACAGTTAGCTTGAGTTTATGCACAACACTTGTGTTAGGCTATAGGGTTAATTCTATATCTATAACCTTTTCATTCCGCATTTCACTCCAAGGAAGTTGGGTAGACCATTAAGTTTTATCTAGTGCAAAATTTGATAACTCTATTCACCCCCCCTCTAGAGTAGTATCTATCCCCTCACTTTCACAAAGTTCCTAATGACTTGGGAGGTCACCTTGGCCAAAGCCTTGACTTTCATACACTTAGAGAAATAGTTGATCATGACTAGCAAGAATCTTCCTTGGTCGTTGGACTAGGGAAAGGGTCCGACCAAATCCACTCCCCAGATTGCAAATGACCAGGGTGCTGTGATACTCCTGAAGCGCTGGGCCGGTTGCAACTGGAGGGGGGGCGAATAGTTGTCACTTATGACACTCCTTTGTGAACTTTGCCGCGTCGTGGCCCAGGCCTCGGCCAAAAGAACCCTTGCCTGACGATCCTACCTTCCAGCGTCCGACTCCCAGAGTGGCTTCCACACTCCCCGGAATGGACCTCCTCCAAGATCCTCGGGACCTCCCCCTCGGCCACGCAACGTGCCAACATACCCGAGAGGGTTTTTCGGTAAAGCTGGCCAACGCGCATGAGATAGTATGCCGATTTGTACTTGAGCTTCTTCCTGTCCATCACCTCAGGATAATCTCCCGTGGACAAGAAAGTCATGAATGGGTACATCCACGGGGTGCTGCTCCACCTCCATCAGCTCTACCTCCTCAATGGAAGGGTGGAACAAGTCAGTGATGGTACCCCCCACCCGGGGACCATGCTTTGCAGTTGATATACCTGTTCGTTTTCCTCCCTGGGCACGTGTCGGCTGGAGAAAGTCTGGAACATGCCGATGACCGCCTTCACCTTTGCCAAGTACACCTTGTTGGTACCCTAGTTTTGATTTGAGTTTAGTCCTCTCCTTTGTGCCCCTTGACCCAAGAAATATCTATGGTCAATGGTTAGGAGTCTAGCTGTAGAGTCCTCACTTTTCCAGATTGAGAATTTGGTTAAGTAATTTTTTCGTTCGACGATAGTCGAACGCCGCTCGACTATCGTCTATCGGCTGATCGACGATCGTCTATCAGTTGGTCGACTCTTTGTCTGCGTTGATAGTTCGACTATCTGTTGATAGGTCGACTATCTGTTTTGCGTTGATAGTTCGACTATCTGTTGATAGTTCGACTATCTGCTTGGCGAGGTAGTTCGACTATCTGTTCTGATAGATCGACTATCTGATAGTTCGACTATCTGTTGATAGATCGACTATCTGTTTCGTCTTGATAGTTCGACTATCTGTTGATAGTTCGACTATCTGTTGTCTTTGATAGTTCGACTATCTGTCCTGATAGTTCGACTATCTGATAGTTCGACTATCTGGTTTGTTTTGATAGTTCGACTATCTGTTGATAGATCGACTATCTGATAGTTCGACTATCTGTTCTGATAGTTTGACTATCTGCCGGGGTAGTTCGACTATCTTCTTCGATAGGTCGACTATCTGGATCGTTCGACTATCTGCCCGATAGTTCGACGATCTCCGTGCGTCGTTCGACGATCTTAGAGGGTCGTTCGACGTTTTCTGTCTGCCGTTGTATTTTGTATTTATTTATTATATTTAATTAATTAATACATTTTCTGGCACATTATTTTAAGCTGTATGATAAAATAACCAGGCAATATTTGCTCCATCTCTTTTGCCTGAGTCAAATCTTTTTAAGATAAAGTTGTTTGTCTTATTAGCTGTCATTATAAATTACTTTATCTATTGTCAGCCCTTTATAGCCGTTAGACTGAAAAGTCTTCTTTTTGCTATAAAGAGATTATTTCTGATGTGACTTTATTTAGTCCTTCTGTTATTTGATTTAAGCCTGCAGCTTCTTAGAAAGAGAGTTTATTCCTTTTATAGAATGTTTTGCTGCAAAGTTGTTTCTGTCTTCTTGATATTTACAGCCCAGGTCTCAAGGCTCAGAAGAAGACAAATAATTCAAATGGAAGAGAGCCGTTGCTTGCTGATGATTATAAAAAGGACCCTTTGAAGAAGGATTCAAGCTAGTGTTACACATATTCTCAAGCACTCAAGCCTTCATCAAGTTCAAGCTTCCTGCTCTCAGCAATTTCCATCTAACTGAGAAGTGTTAAGATCTTCATCTCTTCTTCACCTGAGTTCTCCTGCTTTAAGGAAGTTCAAGCTCAGAGTCCCTTTGAAGAAGAAGAAGAAGATAGCTGCTTGAAGATCTTTGATTTTATTATTTATTTTCTTCCTGTAGCTTTTCCTTCAGAACTTTCTGAAGAGTCTTTCTCTGCACTGAAGCAAGACTTCACCTGGACATTCTTGAGCCAGGGGGAGCCTTGATTCTTTAGAGCATTCTAGCTCAGTGCAAGTTTTTGTGCTTCTCTAATCTATTATAAAATAGAGAAGACATCTTAACCTTCTTCCCCCTCCTGTACAGGGTTATTACTCCCTTCAAAAGTATCCCTTGGTGGCAGGGCACCTGATCAAAAACCTGTGCTTGGTTTTTTAGACACCTGATCAAAAGTCTAAAGGGTTTCTGGATCTACCTGAAGCAGATCCTGTTGGTGGCAGGGCACCTGATCAAAAACCTGAGTGGATTCCTACCGTGTGGGTAGAAGAGTGGACGTACCCAAGTTGTTTGGGGAACCACTATAAATTTCCTTGTGTCGTCTGGATTCCATTGTTTAATTCCTACATTGTGGCTGTGATTAGATATAACTAGGTTGCTAGTTGCTGATTAGGTTTTCCAAGCTTAACTGTAATTACAGTTAGCTTGTGTTTGTGCACATCACTTGTGTTAGGCTTTAAGGTTAAATCAATATCTATAATCTTTTCATTCCGCACTTCACTCCAAGGGAGTTGGGTAGACTATTAAGTTTTGTCTGTGCAAAATTTGATAACTCTATTCACCCCCCCCCCTCTAGAGTAGTATCTATCCCTTCACTTTCAATTAGTATCAGAGGGAGGTTGACTGACTGTATAGGCTAACACCTAAGTCACAAGATCCTGATAGATACCAAGAGCTTATAGATATTCACTATCATGGCCCAGTCTAAGGATTATTCTAGCACCAGACCTCCAGCATGCAACTTAGCAAAGTTTGGCATCTGGAAGGCAAGGATCAAATTATATATGAACTCTATTGATGAAAGCATCTTTGCTTCTATTTTGTCAGGTCCCCCAAGAGCACCTGCTGCTGCCACTGCCTCATCATCTGATATGAGTGCAGTGCCTCCTCCAGACTACAATGATGAATACAAGAAGGCCAAAAATGCAGATGCCAAGGCAATGAACATACTGGCTCAGACAATGTCTGATGAGGTGTTCCAGAAGGTGGCTGACTGCTCCTCAGCAAAGGCCATGTGGGACACACTGAACCAGATTGTAGCTGGTTCAGCTGATGAAAGGAAGGACAGAAGGTCCAACCTGATATCACAGTATGAGAACTTCAAGAAAACTGATGCTGAATCAGTTGAAGCTATGTACACCAGGCTCAGCTCAATCATCAATGAGCTGAGGACCCTGGACAAGGACATATCATTGACAGAGGTCAATGATAAGATTCTCATGTGCTTCCCTAACACATGGGATCTAAGAATCTGGCCCATCAAGGAAGCCAGAAGTACTAACGAGATCTCAACTGAAGCTCTCCTCGGCAAGCTCAAGTCTTTTGAGCAAGTGCTAAAGACCAGAGAAGCAGAAGCTGAAGCCAAGACCCCCACTCCAACAAGAAAAGAGCAATCTCTAGCTCTTAAGGCTGCAGATGTTTCTGAAGGCAGCCAATCTAATGAGGAACTTATGGCACTGTTTGCCAAAAGGTTTCTCAAGATTGGAAGAAAGGAGTTCAGAAAGAAGTCTTCACGATATGAAGACAAACCAAGGTATGATCGCTCTCCTGCTAAAGAAATCATTTGTTATGGTTGTAGGAAGCCTGGACATATTTTGCCAGAATGTCCAGAGGAGAAGAACAAAGAAAAGAGAAAAGAAAAGGAACAACACAGGAAGCACTCCAAGCCATCCTCCTACAAAAACAAGAAGAAGGAGAGAGGTTTCATTGCTGAAACCTGGAGTGATTCTGATGAAGAATCCTCCTCATCAAGCTCCAGTGAAGATGAGGAAGAGAAAAAGGCAAAAGAAGTTTGCCTAATGGCAATAGATGCCTGCAGCAACCACTCTGCTGCAGAGAGTTCTGATTCTGATGAAGAGATGCCTACAGAAGATGAGGTACTTTCTTCTTATGATTTTACTTCAGAAGAATTTAAGTTAGAATTTAAATCTTTATGTTTAGATTTAATTAGCTCAGAAAAGGAAATAAAAGAACTTAGAAATAGGTTAGCTGACTCAGAATCAATAGCCTCTGAAAATGTTAGGTTAAAAGAAGAACTCACTACTTGTAGTGAAGAAGTTAAATTTCTTAAAATAGAGTTAGCTAAGTCTAAGAGATTAGAAGAATCCCTTAATGGTAGAAGCCTTAAGCTGTTAGAAATTACCAGCATGACTAACACTAGGTCAGGTAATGATAAACTAGGCTTAGGAGCTTCTCCCAGTGAACCCCCAGTCCTTCTTAAAAATAATCTTTCAACTCCAGTGAACTTCATTTCAGCTAGTGGAAAGAAGAACACTGAGCAAGTAAATCTGGTTAATAAAACCTTAAATAAAGCTAAGAGAGAAAAGAGAAAGAAGTTCTTTAAAGATATGCAAAAAGCGTCGAACGCCGCTCGACGATCGGAAGCTCCATGGTCGAACGAAGCTCGACGATCTGAGCGCCCATCGTCGAACATCGATCGACGATTTCAATATGATTTTCAAAATCATAATCAATTCCATAGAAACCTAAATGAGAATAGAAACCCTAGGTTTGTTGACCCATCATCTGCATGGAGAATCCCACCTAGGAGATCTCACCCACTAGGTTATCACCCTCAGCCTGCATTCTCATATATTTCCAGTTTTTCTTATGTGAAAAACAAGGGACCCAAGGTTACCTGGGTCCACTCTGTCTAAATAATTGTCTTGCAGGTGAAGGCCTATCCAATCACTCAAAATAAGTGGTATTTGGATAGTGTACAACCCCATATTCGCTGGGTGGGACCCGGAGACACCACTGAGGAGTTGGGCTAGGCTCAGGTCAGCCTTGGGTTAGCCCTGAGACATACTTATAGAGTTCTCGCCCTGAAGGGGCTCCCGCCCAAGGCAGACGTTCAACCTCTCGGCAGGAGAGATCGTCGACCAACCAAGGCAGATAGTCGAGCTCTCAGCAGGAGAGATCGTCGACCGACCAAGGCAGATAGTCGACCTCTCGGCAGGAGAGATCGTCGACCAACCAAGGCAGATAGTCGAGCTCTCGGCAGGAGAGATCGTCGACCGACCAAAGCAGATACTCGAGCTCTCGGTAGGAGAGATCGTCGACCACGGAAGCTTCCGCCTTAGGGCAAGCTCCCGCCCAGAGGAGGCGAGAAGGCCCCAAGTAGGCCTTCAGTCGCGGTAGTTTCAAGACCGTGAAGGGCGCGAACCTCCCAGGCAAGGGGTCTCGCCAGGGTTGGCCCTGGTGGGGGTCCGGCGAGAGCCTTCACGGCCAGGGTTCTCGCCAAGTGGGCCCACGTGGTAGGGCCCGGCGCCCGTAAAGGGGATTATTTTATAATATATTATCCCGAGGTAAAATTACCCAAGTGCCCTTTGAATGACAGCGGGATTTGGCTATTGGCAGACCCCTCAGGGGTATTTCAGTATTTTCAGGTCAAAGGAAGGCTATAAAAAGACCCATAAGGGCTCTTTAGAAGGCAAGTTGATCATTTTCCTCTAGCCCTAGTGCCTTCTGAAGAGCTCCTTAGCCCAGCATTTGGATTTGGAGGGGAAGCTCTCAGAGATCTTCCGGGTGTGTGGTGGGACCTCCCAGCTGAGGCTTTGGGTCTGTGTTAGGGCCTTAGCAACCTGTCAGGGGTCGAGGTTTGAGAGAAGTAGGCATTGACTGCACTTTGGTTCGTGAACATTTGTTGAGGTCATTTTTGGCTTCAACAGTTCTGGTGCGGTGAGCGTGGAAGCAGTCGGTGCAAGAAAATCTTGAGTTAAGTCCCATGGCAGGAGGCGAGGGTGAAGGATCAGGCGCGGGAGGATCCCCCACCCGGGTGGACGAGGCGACGAGGAAAATGTTTGAGGACTTCAGGCGAGAAGTCATGCAGACGATCAACTTGGCCTTCTCGGCAAGGAACGAGTGGGAGACGCCGCAGGTTCCGGTGGAGGTGGTTCCGCTGCTAGGCGAGAACGCTCCAGGGCAGCGCCCCGGGAAGGAGGTCCCGGTGGAGGCAGGCGAGAGAGACGTAGCCGCGCGGGAGCTCTTCCCAGGTCAGCGTCTCGGGAAGGAGCTTCCGGCGGATCTGGGCGAGAAGGAGGCGACGGTGCGGGAACTCTTCCCTGGGCAAGGTCTCGCGGATCGGTCCAGCCAACCGAGATCGCGAGACGTGCCTTCTCGCCAGGCAGGGGGCGAGACCCCCTTTAGCGAGCTCATTGTCTCGGCTCCAGTGCCGGAGGGGTTCCGGGAGCCGGACATGACCTACTACACCGGGAAGGATGACCCGGTCCAGCACGTGCAATGGTTCGAGGACGTGGTGTCCATCAGGCAAATGTCGGATGCCTTCAAGTGTAGGCTTTTTGCCATCACTCTGAAAGAAAAGGCCAGGGACTGGTTCCACCAGCTGCCGGCGAGTTCCATCTACAGCTTTGAGGATCTGCGGAGGGGTTTTCTGTTGAGATTCTCAACTTCGAAGAAAAGGAAGAAGGAGGCTGAGTGCCTGTTTGCAGTGAGGCAGGGGCCGGAGGAGACGTTGGGTCGCTATGTCGACCGGTTCCAAGAGGAGGTTCTCCTGGTCCAGGAGGTCCCGGGGTATGCGCTGATGCTAGCCTTCACCCTGGGGCTGAGGCCAGGGTTTTTTAGCATGGAGTTGAAGAGAGTGCCCCCTCTCTCTTTTGAGGAGCTCATGGAGAGGGCGGCGAAGGAGATAGACTTCGAGAGGGCAAACCCGGCGTTTGCGAGGAAGCTGGCCAGGCTGGCCGAGGACGACGTGAAGGAGCCGGTGGCGGGAAGGCAGAGAGAGCAGAGGGAGCCGAGGGAGCCGAGGGAAGATAGGAGAAGAGAAGAGCCCCGAGGGCAGGGGCAACAGCATGGGGGGGCCAGGGAGCCAAACAACCGACTGGGTTGGAGGCCTCAGGAGGGTAGCCCCCAGGGCCAGGGGGGACTTCAGATAAGAGATAACTTTCGGGAGCCCAGAAGGCTGGAGCAGGGAGGATGGCGACAGGGACCAAGGGGTCATTTCCCACCGCCGCAGGAGGCTATGGAGGTGGGAAGGGGAAGAGGTAGAAGACTTCGGGGAGCCGGAAGAAGGGGAGGAGGAGAAGGAAGAGGGGGCAGGGTGACGTTGCCTTATTGTGACTTCCATCAGGAGGAAGGTCACGCAACGGCCACCTGCCCAGAGTTTCTGGAGATTAGAGGGGCCAGAGTGGCCGGAAGACAAGATCCGCCTGTAAGGATCGTTGAAGTACAGCGGGAAGACGTGGAAGACAGATGTGAAGACAGGATTGACGTGGGGACCCGAGGAGGGATCGGAGTGATCCACGGGGGAGTGGGGATCGAGGCAACCCGCAAGGGGAGCCTTCAAACCATGTTCCGCCGAGGGGTCGCCTCGACCTCCCAGGCTCCCCCCCAGAGGAGAAGATCACTTTCTCATCCGCGGATATGCCAGATTACGAGGATCCGTTCTGCGACGCGCTTGTGATCCAGACAGCGGTGGAGAACTACACCGTCTCCCGGATACTGGTGGATAATGGGAGCTCGGTGAACGTGATCTTCAAGAAGGCCTTCGATGAGATGAGGGTGGAAGGAAAAAGGGTCCTGGCTTCCGATGGACCGCTTTTTGGCTTCTCCGGCGAAAGGAAAGAGGTGGAAGGAGGAGTAGGCTTGCATGTGAGGCTTGGGGGCGTCTCACGGAACTGTCGGTTCGTAATCGTGGACGCCCCGAGTAGTTACAATGCCATCTTTGGGCGCCCCCTCATCAGCGCCTTTCGCTGTGTACCCTCCTCATACCACCAATGCCTCAAGTTCAACAATGGAGGGGTGCAGGTTAGGATCAGGGGGATCCGAAGATGGCAAGGCAGTGCTATGTGACGGCGGTTAACACCGTGTCATGGATGGAGGAGGCAGAGGAGTTGGAGAGGGAGATGGCTGAGCAGGAGGGAGTTGAGGAAGGGGGGATGAGCCTGGGAGAGGCGATGGAGGTTGCTGAGGAGATGGCGGAGGCGGAGGAGTTGGGGGAGATCAGCCCAGAAGAGGCGAGAGGAGTGGTGGATGAAGAAGAGCAGAGGCAGGAGGAGAGCCTGGGAGAGGCGATGAAAGTTGATGAGGTTGGGGGAGAAGAGCTCGAGTTTGAGCGGGAAGAGGCAAGGGTAAGTTGGGAGCGGTCGGGGCTGGAGCCGGCCGAAGAGGTGGTGGAGATGGAGGTGCTTACAAGAGCGGGGGAGGCGCAAAGGATTCGGATCAGCGGAGGCTTGAGCCTTGAGGATCAGGAGCGGATGCGAGCCTGCATCCAGGGCAACGTCGACATCTTCGCTTGGAGCGCGGCAGACATGCCGGGCATCGACGCGGACGTGGCCTGTCACCGCTTGAACCTGGATTCCAGAGCCCGCCCCATACGCCAAAAGATGAGGGCCATCGCCACCAAGCTAGAAGCCCCCATCCGAGAGGAGGTCCAAAAGCTCCTGGACGCAGGTTTCATCTCAGAGATCCAGTATCCAGGCTGGATCTCCAACGTGGTAATGGTAAAGAAGGGAGGAGGAAAATGGCGCATGTGTATCGATTTTTCCTTATTAAATAAATCATGCCCCAAGGATTGTTACCCCTTGCCTCGAATCGACGCGCTGGTTGACTCAGCCGTCGGTTTTTCTCTTATGAGTTTTTTAGATGCATTTTCAGGTTACCACCAGATCCGGATGCACCCTCCTGATGTCAAGGATGTTTCCTTCATCACAAGAGAGGGATGCTTTAGCTATAAGATGATGCCCTTCGGATTGAAGAATGCAGGGGCAACATACCAACGCATGATGGATCGAATCTTCCGAGATCAAAGGGGAAGGAACCTGGAGGTCTACGTGGACGACCTCATGGTCAAGAGCAAATGTGTTGTTTCCCACTTGCGGGACTTGGAGGAAACATTTGCCACCCTGCGAAGGTTCAAGATGAGGTTGAACCCCTTGAAGTGTGTCTTCGGGGCTAGTCGCGGGAAATTCCTCGGACACCTCTTAACTCCCGCGGGGGTAGAGCCTAACCCCGATAAGGTTAAGGCCATCCTAGACCTGGAATCTCCTCGCAGTGCCAAGGAGGTCCAGCGCTTGACCGGGAAGTTGGCCGGGCTAAGCAGGTTCCTCTCTCGGTCAGGGGATAGATGTTCCTCTTTCTTCAAAGTACTTCGTGGCAACCAAGCATTCGAATGGACGGTCGAGTGTGAAGAGGCATTTTAGGGGCTGAAGAGACAACTCTCCCAAGCTCCGTTACTTCAAAGCCCGAAGGAAGGGGAGGACCTAGCCTTGTATCTCGGAGTGGGAGGAGAGGCAGTGAGCTCCGTCTTGGTTAGGGAAGAGGGGAAAAACAGTTGCCCGTCTATTATGTAAGTCGAATCTTAAAAAGGGCGGAGATCCGATACCCCATCCTGGAGAAGCTAGCGTATGCTTTGGTCATCTCAGCTAGGAAGCTTCGCCCTTACTTTCAGGCGCATTCGATTAGGGTGGTAACCGACCATCCTCTTCGCAAGGTCTTTGAGGGGGTGGAGCATTCAGGAAGGTTGGCAAAGTGGTCCATCGAGCTAAGCGAGTTTGACATCTCTTTCGTCCCGAGGCTCTCTATCAAAGCCCAGGCCGTAGCGGATTTCCTGGCGGACTATGTTACCGAGGCGGAGGCTGAAGAACCAAAGCCGCAAGAAGCGTGGAAGATGGTGGTCGACGGGGCCTCAGGAAGGCACTCCCTGGGAGGAGGTGTGGTGTTAGTAAGCCCTCAGGGAGTTACCATAGAGCAAGCCGTGACTTTCCATTTCCCTGTAACCAACAACCAAGCAGAGTACGAGGTTGTGATCGCCGGCCTTCGCTTGGCGAAGGAGTTGGAAATCCAGGATGTGGAAGCCTTCACCGACTCAATGGTGGTAGCATCGCAGATCCGAGGCGAGTTTGAGGCCCGGGAGCCGACCCTCGCGAGGTATCTATCTAAGGTAAGAGCCATCATTGGGGGTTTCCGTTCATTCTCTATTCGACATGTCCCCAGGGAGGAAAGCGCGGCAGCTGATCGACTGGCGAAGTTCGGGCCTCGGGGAGGAGGTACCCTAACCGAACTATTCCGACCAGCCATTGAAGAGGGGGAGTTGATGGAGGTGAATCGGCGGTCCTAATGGATGGATCCATTGGTGACTTTCTTAACCACAGGAGAACTGTCGGAAGAAGTCAAGGATGCAAAGAGCTTCAGGCACAAGGCGGCTCATTACCTGATGCTGGAAGGGAGCTTGCATCGGAAGATGTTGTCAGGGCTCCTCGCGAGATGCGTAACCGAAGAGGAAGTCCCGAGGATCCTGGAAGAGGTGCATTCTGGAGAGTGCGGCAGCCATTCAGGGGGAAGGACATTGGAAGCAAGGGTGATAAGGCAGGGATATTTCTGGCGGACCATAAGGAGGGATACAGCTGAATTCGCAAGGAGGTGTCGGAAGTGCCAAGTACATGCTCCTCTCCAGCTCTTGCCCGCCCAAAGACTTCGAAGCATCACGGCGCCATGGCCCTTCGCCATTTGGGGGATGGACCTGGTTGGACCCTTCCCTCCAGCTAGCGGGCAAAGGAGGTTCCTCCTAGTGATGATTGACTACTTCTCCAAATGGCTGGAGATCAAGCCGTTAGCCAAGGTAACCTCCCAGGTCATCAGAAACTTCGTTTGGGGGGAAATCATTTGCAGGCACGGATTGCCCCAAGCGATAGTGACAGACAACGGTCCTCAGTTTGCCAGCGAAGAATTCATCAGCTTCTGCACCCAATTGGGGATCGATCTCAGGTTCGCCTCTGTCCATCATCCTCGGAGCAATGGCCAGGTGGAGGCGGCGAACAAGGTCATTGTCAACTTGCTCAAAAAGAAGGTGGAGAACCTGAAGGTTAACTGGGTGGAACAGCTCCCTTCCGTCCTGTGGGCCTTGCGAACAACTCCAAACACGGCCACAGGAGAGACCCCCTTCAAGCTCTCTCATGGGTGCGAGGCTGTCCTCCCGGTGGAGTTCGAGGTTCGGTCCCCAAGGGTCACGGCCGCAGGTGGGGGAAGCGAAGCTTGGAGGTTGGAGAATGAGGAAGGGTTGCGCCTCTCATTAGATATGGTGGAAGAGCTGCGGGATGTTGCTGCCATCAGACAAGAAGAAATAAAACGGCGAATGGCTCGGTACTTCGATAAGCACATCAGAGTCAAGCAATTCACCGAGGGGGATCTAGTACTGAAAAAGGTCGACGCTGCAGGAAGGTCGGCCGCTGTTGGTAAGCTCAACCCTAGCTGGGAGGGGCCTTATATAGTAGAGAAGGCTCTGGTTAACGGAGGCTACTATCTCCAGGATGCGGAGGGAAGGACCTTGAGTCACACCTGGAATGGTGATGACCTGAAGCGCTTCTACCCGTAAGGGGAAAGAAGGATTGTAATGTTGTAAATAACTATTGCATTTTCAATAAGTTTATTTCAGAATATTGACTATCTCTGAGTATGCAATCTTTATGCTTTTTGTTCTAACCGGCTATGACTCCTCATCTCAATGATAGAATAGGCCTGTTTGAAGGAATCTTCATCAACACCCCGAGCTCGGCTCGGCCCCAGGTAGACCCGCTGCACAGGCTCTCATCTAGCTGGCAGGTCCGAAGGCTCGCCTGTGGGGGAGAGGTTTGGTTATCTTCATCAACACCCCGAGCTCGGCTCGGCCCCAGGTAGACCCGCTGCGCAGGCTCTCATCTAGCTGGCAGGTCCGAAGGCTCGCCTGTGGGGGATAGGCTGGCTCTTGGGATACTTTGTTCTTAGCCACTTCAACGACACCCCGAGCTCGGCTCGGCCCCAGGTAGACCCGCTGCGCAGGCTCTCATCTAGCTGGCAGGTCCGAAGGCTCGCCTGTGGGGGATAGGTTGGCTCTTGTGATACTTTGTTCTTAGCCACTTCAACGACACCCCGAGCTTGGCTCGGCCCCAGGTAGACCCGCTGCGCAGGCTCTCATCTAGCTGGCAGGTCCGAAGGCTCGCCTGTGGGGGATAGGTTGGCTCTTGGGATACTTTGTTCTTAGCCACTTCAACGACACCCCGAGCTCGGCTCGGCCCCAGGTAGACCCACTGCGCAGGCTCTCATCTAGCTGGCAGGTCCGAAGGCTCGCCTGTGGGGGATAGGTTGGCTCTTGGGATACTTTGTTCTTAGCCACTTCAACGACACCCCGAGCTCGGCTCGGCCCCAGGTAGACCCGCTGCTCAGGCTCTCATCTAGCTGGCAGGTCCGAAGGCTCGCCTGTGGGGGATAGGTTGGCTCTTGGGATACTTTGTTCTTAGCCACTTCAACGACACCCCGAGCTCGGCTCGGCCCCAGGTAGACCCGCTGCGCAGGCTCTCATCTAGCTGGCAGGTCCGAAGGCTCGCCTGTGGGGGATAGGTTGGCTCTTGTGATACTTTGTTCTTAGCCACTCCAACGACACCCCGAGCTTGGCTCGGCCCCAGGCAGACCCGCTGCGCAGGCTCCCACCAAGCTGGCAGGTCCGAAGGCTCGCCTGCGGGGGATAGGTGGAGTCCTTGACCTTTTGATCCTTGGTTCTTGATTGGTAGCTACTACGTTACAACGAGCTCGGCTCAAACCCCGGTAGACCCGCTGCGCAGGCACCCATGTAAGCTAGCAGGTCCAACGGCTCGCCGGCGGGGTAGGGGTTTGATTGGTTGGAAAAATATGTGGGCAGGACCCTGACCTAGACCGGGGGCAAATCCCTAAAAGGTCTCGGCTCAGGGGTCTCGGCCAGTAAAGGTCTCGGCTCAGGGGTCTCGGCCAGTAAAAGTCTTGGCTTGGAGGTCTCGGCAGATCGCGGCCCGGAGGTTTCGGCCAGTGAGGATCCCGGCCCAGGGGTCTCGGCCAGTAAAGGTCTCGGCTCAGGGGTCTCGGCCAGTAAAAGTCTTGGCTTGGAGGTCTCGGCAGATCGCGGCCCGGAGGTTTCGGCCAGTGAGGATCCCGGCCCAGAGGTCTCGGCCAGCAAAGGTCTCGGCTAAAGGAGGCTCTCGCAAAAAGAAAGCTCCCGGCGGGCCTAGGCAGGACGATTCAATCGACGATGCGAGGTTCCCGCCTAGCTGATCTCTAAGGAAGGTCACCCTAAAGAGACTAGGGGTCTCGGCGGAAGCTCGCGCGGAGGTCATTCGGCAGAGTAATATACTTTCAAAGCACGCATGGATAATAATAAAAAAAGAAAAAGGGGGAAATGAAAAATGAAAATGAGACATTACTTTATAAAAAAAAAGTTAATTACAGAAGGAGGTTCTCGCTCATTACAAAAAGATATTCAAAATAAAAAGACACCTCAAGGGGACGCGCTGTAGTCCCCACTGGTGCTCTCGCTTGAATCATCGCCGGAGCCTTCCCCGGACGTCTCGTCAGCAGCGGTAGAGGACCTCGGGACGTCGGAGAGCGGCGAGTCCGGCGCGCCCGGAGGTTTAGGAACTGGGTCATAAAGCCAAGGGAGAAGTTGGCGAGCGTCGATGGTCGCGCCATCCTCCCGGAGCAGCTAGACGTCTCGCAGCGTCTCGAGCGTCAGCTTGACGGTCGCCTGAGCGTTGGCTTGAAGCAGCTTATCGACGTCGTACTCCGAGAGGTAACGGCTCCGCAACCTCGCATCTAGCTCCGGGGGCGGGCCCTTCGTTAGCTCTGCGCGGAGCTGTTCCCTCAGGAGGACGCTCTCGCAGCGCGCGTTGGCCAGCTCTGCGCGAAGCTCCCTGACTTGGGCGGAATCCTGCAAAAGGGATAAAAGATTTAAGTCTAGACGCATTACACCGCAGAAACTTCGAGGAAACGGGGGCAAGGGCTCAGGAAGGTCTCGCCTACCTCGGTCGCGGGGCGCAGAGACAGCGCCAATTTGGCATCCGCGAGCTCCTGTTGAGCTCTCGCGAGTTCTTCTTCCGCGGCATGCGCGCGAGCTATCGCGTCCTCCCTCGCCTTGCGCATATCCGTGAAGTTCTTGTCAATGGTGATGCTTCGACGTGCACACATATGTGTAAGCTCGAACCCGCGCATTACGGCCCGGGTGGCGTCGAAGGCTAGAAGGCGGGTAGGCGTCTGGTCGAACACGCTGGCATCTTCCCGGCTGTATAGACCATACCCAAGCGAGAAGGCCTCGCCGGTCACATTTTCCCCCTCCGCCCATCGGGGAAGGAGGGTCGAAACCCTGATTGAGTTTGTCTTGGGGTCCCATTCCATCTGGGGCTTCCCCTCCGAGTCGGCGTACCTGACGCCCAAACCAAAGTTCCGGTGCCCTCTCGGCACCTCCTGGGGCGGGACGTTGGCGGAGGTCTCGGCGGCAACCACTTCTCCCCCAGCCTCGCCTACGGCCGATGTGTTCCTGGCGGAAGCCTCGGCACGGCTCTTGGCGGCGGCGGCGGCATCCATCTCACTGGCCCTCTGAAGGATCGCTTCAAAGGACCTGCCCTCAGGAGGAGGTTGGACGGGCGAGACCGCCAACGATTTCCCCTTGTCGGCGTCAGAAGGCTTGGGCCTCTTCAGCGCGCGGAGAGGAGGAAGGGTGGCCTTCCGCTTCTTGGCCGGTGGCGGCATGGAAGGGGTTGGATCTTCTCGGCAGGCGCTGGCGCTAGCTTCCGCGAGCGCAAGGGGGCCTCTCGCTGCCAGACCCTCGACACCCCGGCCTGCGGCGAAGGGTTGGTGCAGAGGGACCTCCCGCTCTCCTGCAAAGTAAAAACGCTTTAGTACTTCAGCGCAAGAAAATTTTTGATAAAAAAGGGAATCTGAGGCGAGACCGTACCTTCGCCCGATTGAACAAAAGGGAGGGAGTCGACGTCCCGCAGAAGATAGGGGACGTCGAACTCCTTGGTCCCGAAGAATTCCAGGATGGCGCTCTCGCGCGATCCCAGAGCGGGCGGCTTGTAGGCGGCGTCTTCATACTGGACGGGCTGAAGCGGGACGTTGCCGAAGTCCCCGCTGATGTAAACGAACTTCTCGCCCCAATGGTGGTGCTTATTGGCGAGACCGGTAACCTCGAGCTATTGCCCGGAGAAGAAAACTACCCCCCCCTTGGCACGGAAGTTGAATAGCTTCCGGAAGATGGGCAGACTAAACTCGATCCTCTCGGATCGCATATAGCATATGAATGCTATAAGGATCGCGACGGAGTTCGGGTTTAGCTGGGCGGGCACCACCCCATAATAGCGGAGAGCTAACCGAACCTCCGGCCACAGGGGGAGGCGGAAGCCCACCTCGAAATGCTCGAGGGGGATGGCAAGCTCTCCCGCCCCGGGGGTATTCACCCTGTCATGATTCCCCGGGTTCCGCGCCGAGAAGCCGGCGGGAACGTAGCGGTCGACGATCACGTTGTATTCGTCGAGGGTGAGCTTGCAGGAAGGGAAGAGATGTTTTTGGAAGGCTTCCGCGCAATGGGCGCGACCCTTGCTCTCGCCAGGCATGGCTAGTTCGTGAGTAAGAGCGAGAGCTGTAGGGGAGTCGAAGCGGAAGCAAGAACGCGAGAGCGCGGAGGGAAGGCTGAGGTTCCGGATCGGAGAAATAAATGCGGTTGGTAGGCTTCTCTATTTATAGGGAATCGTAGTCATCATGAGTTCATCCGGTAGAGAGAGAAAGTGACAGCGGAGTACAGCTGTCAGAATCCGGGCTAACGACGCCTCGGTTCTCCCCCTCAGGATGACGGCGGTCAACGGTCGCTTCAGGTTTCGACGCGACTGCCTGGATCGGCGCAAGCCTCCTAGACTGGCGCAAGCCTCCTGGGTTAACGCAAACCTCCTAGATCAGCGCAAGCATCCTAGATCGGGGTAAGCGTCTTGATTAAAAAGCCCCGCAGAGCGATAAAAAGGAAAGGGAAAAGAGAGTCATGGGTAGAAGCGAGACTCTCGCTAGCGCAAGCTGGATAAAACTTAATTAATAATAATGTTTATTACAGACATTGAAAAAGAGAAACAAGGGGAGAAAAAAAAAGAGATACACTAAGATTCAGAGCGTGAAGGCTAGTAGGGTTTCCAGCTCCATCGTCCCCGTTCTCGCCGCCTAGTTCTTGGGGGCGCCAACGGGTTGAAGTAAGACGATAGCGTGGTACACCCAAGGTTGATCCGCCTGGCGTAGTCCCGGATCTGCGAGATGCACCTCCCTGGCGAAGACTCGGCGGAAGGCCCGCGCGGGCAATCAGTCTCGCCCAAGAAGAAGTCCCGCTCCAGAGCCTCCAGTCTTTGCTCCACGGATTCGCGGAATGCTTTCGCCGCGGCAGCATGGGCACGGTCTCGCCGGACAAGCTTGGCCAGGATGGCCGAGATCTTCCTCCGTCTCCCCTTCGCGCTCCCTGCACTGTTCAGGGTTTCCTCTATCTCGCCAGACGAAGGGAGGGGGGACACTTCATCCTCTTCTTCCTCGTCTTCTTCTTCCTCTTCCTCTCCTTCCTCGTTGACTTCCGACCGCAAGCCAGGATCACCTGCGGAAGAAACACGCGAGAATTTTGGTCAAGACATGACGATCAACAGTCCGAAAAAGTTTTCGCATACCTGCGGCTGGGCGAGAACCGTCAGCCAAAGTTGGACGAGAAGGCCCGGCCCCTCCGTTGGTTCCATAAAGGAGGTGAAGAGGCTTGCCCAGCCCCGGGCGGAAGGGCTCGCGCACGATGATCCCGGCTTGGCCGGAAGCATGAGGGGAGTTGTCTTCTCTCAAGGGGCGATCAGCATCCTTGAGAGTAGCGGAAGGTTCAGAAGCCGCCCCCCCCCGCCTGCAGGAAAGGATTGGCCACCGCGGGAGGCACTTTGACGGTTCTCGCTTCATCTTCCCGGGTGGATAGACCCGGGTCGGCGGGAGCTGGCACTGCGAGAAGACGGTTCAGAAAAGAAAGGGTCTGGTTGAAATATTGACAAGGGAAAATGTACCTGTCGTTCCGGTCCCGGCTGGAGGAATCCTTTCCGAGACCCGTATTTGGCCCTCGGGGGGATGAGCGGGTAGGTTCGAAGAGCTGGGCGGAATTTCGGCGTCATTATTGGGAGCGGATTCCTGCGAAAGCATACTTTAATCATCGAATCTAATGTCCAGTTAGCTCGGTAGGCACGGGCGGAAGGCTTACCTTCTGTAGGGAAGAATCTCCGGCAGGATTGGGAGTGGGGGAAGGAGGATCCCTGTTCTCGCGAGAAAGGTCCCGCCGGACCGCCTTCGCCCTTTTCTTTTCCTTCTTCTTCGGCTCCGAAGGCCCGGCGGTTGAAGTCTTTTTCGCTAACCATGGAGCCACCGCCGCACAGTTAGCCAAGGCCCGCGCTTGGGCAGCGGCTAACCGGTCTTGGAGGTCCTGCGGAAGCGGTTTGGCAGCACGCTTGGGATGCATGGTGAGCTCGCGCGAGAATCCCGGAGGCGAGAGCTCAGTCAGAGAGTCGTATGTCAAGGGCAGGGCGTATGGACGTCCATCAGTACATATTTATAGCCGCAGTGGGACCCACCAAAAGATTCCCTCGATAGGCGGGCACGTGTCCAGCGAATATTTTGGGGGTTGGACTTGTCTTGTCGAGCGCAGGGCTAGCTCGAAAAGAGCGGGGATTGTGTACAACCCCATATTCGCTGGGTGGGACCCGGAGACACCACTGAGGAGTTGGGCTAGGCTCAGGTCAGCCTTGGGTTAGCCCTGAGACATACTTATAGAGTTCTCGCCCTGAAGGGGCTCCCGCCCAAGACAGACGTTCAACCTCTCGGCAGGAGAGATCGTCGACCAACCAAGGCAGATAGTCGAGCTCTCAGCAGGAGAGATCGTCGACCGACCAAGGCAGATAGTCGACCTCTCGGCAGGAGAGATCGTCGACCAACCAAGGCAGATAGTCGAGCTCTCGGCAGGAGAGATCGTCGACCGACCAAAGCAGATACTCGAGCTCTCGGTAGGAGAGATCGTCGACCACGGAAGCTTCCGCCTTAGGGCAAGCTCCCGCCCAGGGGAGGCGAGAAGGCCCCAAGTAGGCCTTCAGTCGCGGTAGTTTCAAGACCGTGAAGGGCGCGAACCTCCCAGGCAAGGGGTCTCGCCAGGGTTGGCCCTGGTGGGGGTCCGGCGAGAGCCTTCACGGCCAGGGTTCTCGCCAAGTGGGCCCACGTGGTAGGGCTCGGCGCCCGTAAAGGGGATTATTTTATAATATATTATCCCGAGGTAAAATTACCCAAGTGCCCTTTGAATGACAGCGGGATTTGGCTATTGGCAGACCCCTCAGGGGTATTTCAGTATTTTCAGGTCAAAGGAAGGCTATAAAAAGACCCATAAGGGCTCTTTAGAAGGCAAGTTGATCATTTTCCTCTAGCCCTAGTGCCTTCTGAAGAGCTCCTTAGCCCAGCATTTGGCTTTGGAGGGGAAGCTCTCAGACATCTTCCGGGTGTGTGGTGGGACCTCCCAGCTGAGGCTTTGGGTCTGTGTTAGGGCCTTAGCAACCTGTCAGGGGTCGAGGTTTGAGAGAAGTAGGCATTGACTGCACTTTGGTTCGTGAACATTTGTTGAGGTCATTTTTGGCTTCAACAGATAGTGGATGCTCTAAGCATATGACAGGAAATAAAGATCTACTGTCAAAGTTCAAAGCTAAGCTTGGCCCAAAGGTTATCTTTGGAGACTCCAGCTGTGGTCAGACAGAAGGCTATGGCAAGATCACAATTGGAGCAGTTACTTTCAAGAGAGTTGCTTATGTCAATGGACTGAAGCATAATCTGATTTCAGTCAGCCAGCTATGTGATGCTAGCTACCAGGTTTCATTTTCTAATTTCTCTTGCAATATTACTTTAAATAATAATGTTGTTTTAGTAGGTATTAGAATAGGTAATATTTATTTAGTAGACTTTAATTCATCTCATTCTGAAATTTGCCTGTTTAATGAAGTAACCCTTAATAATAATTCTCTATGGCATAAAAGGCTTAGTCATGTAAACCTTAAAAATATATCTAGGTTATCTAAGCACAACCTTGTTAGAGGTTTACCTTCTTGCCCCTACAAGAAGGAGAGCCTATGCAAGGCTTGTCAGCTAGGCAAGCAAACCAAGAATTCATTTAAATCTGTAAATAAAAGTGATTCTCCTAGAATCCTGTATTTATTACATTTGGACCTTTTTGGCCCAATAAATGTACAGAGTTTAGGAGGGAAGTATTACACATTAGTAATTGTAGATGACTTCTCTAGGTTCAGTTGGGTTTTCTTTTTGAGAACTAAGTCTGATAACTTCAAAGCCCTTACAGACTTTCTACTTTGTGTGCAGACTGAGTACTCTACTCATGTGGCCTTGATCAGAAGTGATCATGGTACTGAGTTTGACTCTCTTCTCATGCAAGAATTCTGTGAGAGAGAAGGTATCAAACATAGCTTCTCAGCTCCTAGAACTCCCCAACAAAATGGGGTAGTTGAAAGGAAGAATAGAACACTAATTGAAGCTGCTAGTACATTGTTGGCAGATGCTAACATGCCTCTATCCTATTGGGCAGAAGCTGTTAGTACAGCCAACTATGTCTTGAATAGAAGTTTGATACACAAACTTAAGTGTAAAACTCCTTATGAGTTGCTTAAAGGAAAGAAACCAAAAATTAATTACTTTAGAGTTTTTGGCTGTATTGTTTATATTCATAATAATAATAAAGAATATATTAGAAAATTTGAAGCAAAAGCTTCAATGGGAATTATGCTTGGATATTCCCAAGTAAGCAAAGCTTATAGGGTTTATAACAAATCTACCTGTAAGATAGAAGAATCTGTGCATGTGACTTTTGATGAGTCTCAGATGTTTTACAAGGAGAAGGAAAATTCTCCTTCCTCCAGTTCATTGCAGGTACATGATGCCCCTCAAGAAATTCTCCAACTATCAACTCTTCAGATCACTGAATCAGACAGTGATGAAGACATTGCTGAAGCTGTTGAAGCAGTTGTTGTACCACCAACAGTAGATCAAATTCCTCCTGAGGAATTAATCCCAACTGTTGCTGAAGATCACATCCCACCTGCTGATATTGTCACACTTAGAGATCACCCCACATCTCAAGTGATTGGAGACATATCAGCTGGTGTGCAAACAAGACACCAATTAAGACAGGATGTGATGCATGCTTGTTTCCTCTCACAGGTTGAGCCCCTCACCTTTAAAGATGCAGAGCTAGATCCCCACTGGATCATTGCAATGCAAGAGGAGCTCAATCAGTTTGAGAGATGTAAAGTTTGGACTTTGGTTCCAAGACCTAAAGGCCAACTGATCATAGACACCAAGTGGGTGTATAGAAACAAGTTAGATGCAAATGGAATTATAGTAAGGAATAAAGCTAGGCTTGTAGCTCAGGGCTACAGACAGGAGGAAGGTATAGACTATGACCAAACCTTTGCTCCTGTTGCAAGGCTAGAAGCAATAAGGATCTTCTTGGCCTATGCAGCCTTCATGAAGTTTAAGGTGTTCCAAATGGATGTCAAAAGTGCATTCCTAAATGGTGAGCTTAAGGAAGAGGTGTTTGTTGAACAACCACCAGGGTTTGTTTCTTCAACTCAGCCTTCTCATGTGTTTAAGTTGCAGAAAGCTCTTTATGGACTAAAGCAAGCTCCTAGGGCCTGGTATGAGACTCTAGCTAGTTTCCTGTTAGAGCACAACTTTACTAGGGGAGTAGTTGATAGAACCCTTTTCGTCAAGCATCACAAGGACACAATCCTGTTAGTTCAGGTGTATGTAGATGATATTATTTTTTGCTCCACTGATCCCAAACTGTGCAAAAAGTTTTCCAACTTGATGCATTCCAAGTTTGAGATGAGTAGCATGGGTGTGCTGTCTTACTTTCTTGGTCTCCAAGTTAAGCAAGATGCTGATGGTATCTTCATCTCCTAATCCAAATATGCCAAGGAATTGGTAAAGAAATTTGGGATGGCTGATGCTTCAGCAATGCCTACACCCATGGCTACTAATGTAGTTATTGATTCTGATGATCACGGCAAGCCAGTTGATCAAAAGAATTATAGGGCCATTGTTGGTTCCCTATTATATCTAACTGCAAGTAGGCCAGATATAATGTTTGCTACATGCCTTTGTGCTAGATTCCAGGTCAACCCCAAGGAATCTCATCTGATTCTTCTAAAGAGAATCCTGAGATACCTGAAAGGATGTCCAGATCTAGGACTTTGGTACCCAGCTGAGTCAGAGTTTGAATTAATTGGATATTCTGATTCTGATTATGCTGGTTGCAGAGTTGACAGGAAGAGCACCTCAGGAACTTGCCAGTTCCTGGGAGAGAGATTGGTCTCTTGGTTCTGTAAGAAGCAGGCTTCTGTCTCAACTTCAACTGCAGAGGCTGAATATATAGCAGCTGCTAGTTGTTGTTCACAGATCCTATGGATTCAAAACCAGCTTGTGGATTATGGTTACTCACACAAGAACACCAAGATCATGTGTGATAGTACCAGTGCTATCTCAATTGCACAAAATCCAGTGCACCACTCTAGAACCAAGCACATTGAGATTAGGCACCATTTCCTGAGAGATTGTGTGGAAAAGAACAAGATCTGTCTTGAGTTCATATCCACTGAGTTTCAGAGAGGTGATATATTCACCAAGCCTTTAGATGAACAGAAGCATCTGTTCTTTTTAGTTCAACTAGGCATGATTAATGGACGAGACTAAGTGTGACAATATCTGCCTATGTTAAAATCTGCTTGAAGATCGTCGAACGATGATCGAAGATCGTCGAACGGATTAAGCCTATCGTCGACCTCTGGTTAATGATAGCTTATCTGTTTGAAGATCGTCGATCGACGTTCGACCATCGTCGAACAGGTTGAGCTCATCGTCGATCTCTGAACGACGACAGCTTGTTGCTTGTGAAGCCAGAAATAGCCGAACAATGGTTCGACTACTCTGCTTCTGAGCCGATCGTCGAACGGCCGTTCGACTATCGGGTCAAGTATCTTTTTAATAGATCGACTATTCCCGGTCTAATATAAAGCCGATAGTCGACCTAGGTTAAAAGATCTTGTGTTTTATCGTCGACGGAGCGTGCCCTTTCGCATTCTGCTTTCCCGCTTGCGATTTCCGGGCGTTTCGTCTTCTTCGTCCTCTGCAGCTTTCTCGTGCTTTTCTCCAACGAATCCATGGCGGTCTCTCCAGCAGTTTTAGCCGTCGTGAAGTTTGATGCAGGATTTAGCGTGGATTTCGACGCATTCAGCAGCTGCGATGCAGGAATAGTAGAAGTTCTACAGCTATGCAGGGATCAGGGATTAGAGAAGTTAATGTCTGCAAGGATTAAGATCAACATCCCAGAAATCAAAGAATGGGCTTTCACGTCGTCTTCCACAGACGAATCGATGATCGGTACCATCGGCGGAGAAGAGGTAATCCTGACTCCAGCCATTTTATCTGATGTTTTTGGATTAGTTAATGGTGACGAGGATTATGAGCAAGACGCTCAGGAATTCGGAAGAATGCTGGTTGAGCTGGGACATGCTGAGGGCATTCCCACGAAGCTGCTCAAAGTGAATTTTCCTTTCAAGATCAAGTTCCTGGCTGAGTTAGTAGGAAAAGTGCTCCTGGGTAAGCACTCTGCCCACGATAATATAACAAGGCAGCAATTCGCACTCATGTGTGCGATTGTTAATCGAAAAAGGATAGATTGGGCAGCAGTTGTGTTTGATTTAATCAGGAAAAAGACTGTTAAGAAGGAAGTCACCCTAGGAAGGGTCATTGGAATTTTCCTTAAGGAAAAATACCCCCAGCTGCTAAGTTCAACTGCAACAACAATCAATGCGAGCAAGAAGATGGATCCCAACTTGTTCTCTAAATGGAAGAGAACGTTTGTAAAACCTGCTCCAGCAACATCTGAGGACACAAGGACTGAATCAGTCACTCCTCACCATGTTGAAACTGGCTCAGCTCTTCCTTCCTCCTCCTCTGCTTTGCCGTCTGCCTCAGTTGAAGTACCATCAACTTCAGCTGAAGTACGACCTTCTTCCTCTGCTGCTCCAGAAACAACTACGGTTGTTCCTCTTTCCCCTCCAGCTTCTCCTCTACCTGCACATCTGGCTAGGATATCTGCTCCTAGCTTTGATTTGTTAGGATCAGAGAGAATTCCTACTCCTCCGTTATCTCCCGTTCATTCCCCAGCTAATTCCCCAATTAACTCTCCTGCTCGATCCCCTGTCCACACCATTTCTCATCCCAGCACCACTACCATATCTGCTGCAGCTCCATCCACTTCACATCCTTCATATATTGAGATCTCTCCTGAGCTTATCTCCCGCATTGTGGAGCTGATTACCCCCTCAATTAAAACCATGATTGAAGAGGCAATCGCTCCCCTTGCAGCCTCCATTGATCTCTTATCTGCCTCCATCAAATCCCTTTCAAAATCTGCTGAGCCATCTTCCTTAAGGGGCCTGGTTTCAGTATCCACTGAAATCAGGCAGGGGGAGATGTTCCATGAAGATGCCTCAGACCATCCTGCCTCCCCTTCAACTATAAAAGATACAGTCATGACTGCCCAGGAAGAATCTGCTCAAGCTGAGATAGAAATAGTTCCAGATGTTGTAATGACTGCCCAGGAAGAATCTGCTCCTGCTGAGAAAGAAATAGCTCCTGCTGAGAAAGAATTAGCTCCAGTTTTGTCTGATAAGGAAATAGCAGATGGAATCTTGCTATCTGAGATTGCAGTTAAAGTCTGCTTAGAAGATCTTACCTCTCCTGTGATTGCTAGATTCCTAGAAGGAATTATAACTTCATATCTGAATGAATCATGGGAGATGGTTAAGTATGAAGGTAACTCTTTCATTCGTTTTGTTGATGAGTCCATTAATTTGATAGTTTGTGAATACCTTGAAGGAATGATTATCGCTTATTTAGAAGATATGTATTCATAATTCTACAGATGTTATTAGAGAAGATCTAGCTACTCAGATCGTAGCAGTTGTTTCTGAAGCTGATCCAAGTGCTCCTAATACTCAAGTAGATCCTGAATTGGAATTCTTTTTAGATAATAAAGAAGATGAGTCTGAGAAAGATGAAGTCAAAGTTGACTCTCCTGTTCTGAATTTGGAAGAAGTTCAAGCAAGAGCAGCCTGGGATTTAAGAGTACAATCTTTAAAAGAGAAGGAAAAAGATCTGCAAGTTGAAAAGTCAACCATCTGGGATGACTCTCCAGGGTTGGACTTAGATTCCCTTCTGGCTCTGGATGCCATGGAAGAGGAAAGGGAGAAATCTGATCTTAAGCTTAAAGAAAAGGCTGTTTCAGAAGCCTATGATCCTTATGAAAATCCTCCCTCATCTCATTCTGATGATGATGATGATGATTCTGATGTTTCTGAGAAGTCAAAGAGAAAGAAAGCTGTCTCAAAGAAGTGAAAAGCTGCTCCTCCTCCACCTCCCAGTAAGGATAATGATATTCCCTATTACATTCTGAAGGGCATTGACCCTAAATCCAAGGATTTTCAGCACTGGATGAGGTTTTCAAAGAATCAGCAGAAAGAAAGAAAAAGAACTAAGAGGTATGATAGTCCTGTCTCAAGATGGACTCCCAGAGGTCCTCCTCCTCCACCTCCTGGTGCAGGAGCCTCTGGGAACCTATCAGCTTATCCTGCTGCCTCTTCTGGAAGATCTGCGTCTTTTCAGCCCCAGCCAAGACAAGGTTATCAAAGCTCACAAAGCAAATCATTTTCTGGTTCTCAAAGACAAATGAAGGAGACTGTGGTTCAAAGACCAACCTTTTCCCCACCTCCTTCTCCAAAGAAGAGAATTACATCTCCAACACCAGTTCAGTCTGAGGAAATTGTTTCAAAAGGTAAATAGTTTACTTTGTTCTAAAATTTCTAGCAAGAACCCCTTTTGCTAAGTATACTCTAATGTCTTATCTAGTTATTCAAGATAAAATAGCTGATGCTGCGTCTCCTGAGCCTGTGTATGAAAATCCTGAGCTCGATCCTAACTTTAGGATGGCTCGCTTTCAAGAACTAGTTGGAGCAGCTCAAATAAGAAAAGCTAGAGCAGAAGGAAAAGATACGACTGGTCTAACTACCATGTCTGCGTACAGAAAGAAAGAATTTGAAAAGTTCTAGGTTAATCCTGAGATTTTTGATCCATCAAAATATATGGAAAAACATCCTGAAGCAGTAGTCCCAAGAGCTACAGAGCTGAAGATCATTGGTGCGCAGGACCTAAAAATGTCAAAGAAAGAATCTGATGATCCCTTAAGGAAAATCTCTTTTGTTTCTAGCTCTTCTGTAGCTAAGCCTGACTCTGTTGATCCATAGATTGATTAACTGCTGAGCTTTATTTGTTTATCTGTTTGATAATCTGCTAGTTAATTCTTAAATCTTTCCTGTATTATTTTATTGCTCTTTAGCTAGCTGTATGTCTTAGATGTTGAGAGACTTAACTCAAATAGGGGGAGATTGTTGGTACCCTAGTTTTGATTTGAGTTTAGTCCTCTCCTTTGTGCCCCTTGACCCAAGAAATATCTATGGTCAATGGTTAGGAGTCTAGCTGTAGAGTCCTCACTTTTCCAGATTGAGAATTTGGTTAAGTAGTTTTTTCGTTCGACGATAGTCGAACGCCGCTCGACTATCGTCTATCGGCTGATCGACGATCGTCTATCAGTTGGTCGACGCTTTGTCTGCGTTGATAGTTCGACTATCTGTTGATAGGTCGACTATCTGTTTTGTGTTGATAGTTCGACTATCTGTTGATAGTTCGACTATCTGCTTGGCGAGGTAGTTCGACTATCTGTTCTGATAGATCGACTATCTGATAGTTCGACTATCTGTTGATAGATCGACTATCTGTTTCGTCTTGATAGTTCGACTATCTGTTGATAGTTCGACTATCTGTTGTCTTTGATAGTTCGACTATCTGTCCTGATAGTTCGACTATCTGATAGTTCGACTATCTGCTGATAGATCGACTATATGGTTTGTTTTGATAGTTCGACTATCTGTTGATAGATCGACTATCTGATAGTTCGACTATCTGTTCTGATAGTTCGACTATCTGTCGGGGTAGTTCGACTATCTTCTTCGATAGGTCGACTATCTGGATCGTTCGACTATCTGCCCGATAGTTCGACGATCTCCTTGCGTCGTTCGACGATCTTCGAGGGTCGTTCGACGTTTTCTGTCTGCCGTTGTATTTTGTATTTATTTATTATATTTAATTAATTAATACATTTTCTGGCACATTATTTTAAGCTGTATGATAAAATAACCAGGCAATATTTGCTCCATCTCTTTTGCCTGAGTCAAATCTTTTTAAGATAAAGTTGTTTGTCTTATTAGCTGTCATTATAAATTACTTTATATATTGTCAGCCCTTTATAGCCGTTAGACTGAAAAGTCTTCTTTTTGCTATAAAGAGATTATTTCTGATGTGACTTTATTTAGTCCTTCTGTTATTTGATTTAAGCCTGCAGCTTCTTAGAAAGAGAGTTTATTCCTTTTATAGAATGTTTTGCTGCAGAGTTGTTTCTGTCTTCTTGATATTTACAGCCCAGGTCTCAAGGCTCAGAAGAAGACAAATAATTCAAATGGAAGAGAGCCGTTGCTTGCTGATGATTATAAAAAGGACCCTTTGAAGAAGGATTCAAGCTAGTGTTACACATATTCTCAAGCACTCAAGCCTTCATCAAGTTCAAGCTTCCTGCTCTCAGCAATTTCCATCTAACTCAGAAGTGTTAAGATCTTCATCTCTTCTTCACCTGAGTTCTCCTGCTTTCAGGAAGTTCAAGCTCAGAGTCCCTTTGAAGAAGAAGAAGAAGATAGCTGCTTGAAGATCTTTGATTTTATTATTTATTTTCTTCCTGTAGCTTTTCCTTCAGAACTTTCTGAAGAGTCTTTCTCTGCACTGAAGCAAGACTTCACCTGGACATTCTTGAGCCAGGGGGAGCCTTGATTCTTTAGAGCATTCTAGCTCAGTGCAAGTTTTTGTGCTTCTCTAATCTATTATAAAATAGAGAAGACATCTTAACCTTCTTCCCCCTCCTGTACAGGGTTATTACTCCCTTCAAAAGTATCCCTTGGTGGCAGGGCACCTGATCAAAAACCTGTGCTTGGTTTTTTAGACACCTGATCAAAAGTCTAAAGGGTTTCTGGATCTACCTGAAGCAGATCCTGTTGGTGGCAGGGCACCTGATCAAAAACCTGAGTGGATTCCTACCGTGTGGGTAGAAGAGTGGACGTACCCAAGTTGTTTGGGGAACCACTATAAATTTCCTTGTGTCGTCTGGATTCCATTGTTTAATTCCTGCATTGTGGCTGTGATTAGATATAACTAGGTTGCTAGTTACTGATTAGGTTTTCCAAGCTTAACTGTAATTACAGTTAGCTTGTGTTTGTGCACATCACTTGTGTTAGGCTTTAAGGTTAAATCAATATCTATAATCTTTTCATTCCACACTTCACTCCAAGGGAGTTGGGTAGACTATTAAGTTTTGTCTGTGCAAAATTTGATAACTCTATTCACCCCCCCTCTAGAGTAGTATCTATCCCTTCACTTTCACACCTGCAGAGTTGGCTCCCTGTCCTCGAACTCCCCGTTAATCTTGGAGGCCACCACTTTGGAGTCAGTGAGGACCTCCATGTCGCACACCCCCAGCTACCTGGTTAAGCATTGCCCCGCGATAACTGCCTCATACTTAGCCTGATTATTGGTAATGGGAAAGTGCACCACCACTATTTGTTCAATTCTCGTACCTTGTGGACTCTCCAAGATCACCCCCACACCTAGGGAATGCCTTCCTGACGCACCGTCCACTATCTCCTTCCAGGGGACTGGGTGGGGGAGTTCCACCTCCCCCACTTATACCACATAATCTGTCAGGAAGTCGGCCATTGCTTGTGCTTTGATCGAAGGGCGAGGGACAAAGGAAATGTCGAATTCGCTCAACTCTATCAACCACTTTTCCAACCGACCTAAGTGCTCCACCCCCTCAAAGATGTTGCGGAGGGGGTGGTCAGTCACCACTCGGATCGAGTGTGCCTGGATGTAGGGCTGGAGTCTCCGAGATGAAATGATGAGAGCAAAGGCCAGCTTCTCTAGGATAGGATACTGAAGCTCTGCCTTCCTCAAGACTCGACTCTCATAGTAAATCAGGAGTTGTTTCTTCCCCTCTTCCTGAACCAAAACGGAGCTTAGGGCCTCCGCTCCGACCCCTAGATACAAGAACAAGTCCTCTCCCTCCTTTGGCCCTTGGAGCAGGGGGCCTGAGTCAGTTGCCTCTTTAAGGCCTGGAATGCCTCCTCGCACTCTGAGGTCCACTCGAACTTCTGGCATCCCCTCAGAGTCTTGAAGAAGGGAGAGCACTTCTCCCCGACCCGAGAGAGAAACTGGCTCAACCTTGCTAACTTCCCCATCAATCGCTGCACTTCTTTGGTGCTCTGTGGTGACCCCAACTCCACAATCGCCCTCACCTTGTCAGGGTTGGGCTCTACACCGGCAGGGGTGAGGAGATTCCGTGGGAATTTGCCCCTGCTTGCGTCGAAGATGCACTTCAAGGGGTTCAACCTCATTTTGTACTCACGGAGAGTAGAAAAAGTCTCTTCCAAGTCATGGAGGTGAGAGTCGACATCCAGGCTCTTGATTATGAGGTCGTCTACATACACCTCCAGGTTCCTTCCCTTCTGCTCTCGGAAGACCCTGTCCATCATCTTTCGATAGGTCGCCCCTGCATTTTTAGCCCAAAAGGCATCATTCTATAACAGTAGCACCCATCCCCTGTGATGAAGGAGACAACCTTAACGTTCGGAGGGTGCATCCTGATCTGAAGATAACCTGAAAAAGCATCTAGGAAACTCATTACAAGGAAACCGATGGCTGAGTCAACCAACGGGTCGATCCGAGGCAAGGGGTAACAATCCTAAGGGCATGATTTATTAAGTAAAGAAAAATCAACACACATTCTCCACCGACCGACTCCTTTTTTTTAACCATTACAACATATGAGACCCAGCCGGGGTATTGGATCTCGGATACAAAACCAGCCTTGAGGAGCTTGGCCACCTCCTCCCGAATTAGCTCGACCAACTTGTCCGTCGTGGACCTCTTCTTCTGCTGGATGGGGAGAGCCTCCAGATCTAGGTTGAGGTGATTGCAGGCCACGTCCACATCGATCCCTTGCATCTCCGCAGCACTCTAGGAGAAGACGTCCACATTCTTCCGAATGCACTCCAACATCCAGCCCTGAGGCTCTGGGGTCAGCCCCCCGCTGACGCGGACCTTCTCAACCCTGCCTCCGAGGGTGAGAACCTCCATATCCACCACCTCTTCCACCGCCTCCAGGCGAGACTACTCCCCCACTCTTTAGCATCCCCCCTCTGGGGGTGAGGACCTCTTCCTCGGCTTCCTCTACGACCATCGCCTCGGCTGGCTCCTAGACTTCCTCCATCTCCTCCTACTGAGGGCGGGCCGCCTCTACCCCCATCTCCTCTTGGCTAGCCTCCTACTATGCCTCCTTCGTCCTTCGCCCCATCTCTTCGGCACCCTCCTGCCATGAGATGGAGTTGACAGCGGTGACATAGCACTACCTTGCTATCTTAGGGTCCCCGCGGACCCGGACTTGGACCCCCTCGATGTTGAACTTCAAGCACTGGGGGAAGTACGAGTGGACACAGCGAAAGGCACTGATGTGGGGCCTCCTGAAGATGGCGGTGTAGCTGTTGGGGGCATTCACAATTACGAACTTGCAAGTGCGGGACTTCCCCCCCAGCGTGATATGGAGTCCCACTCCACCTTCTACCTCCTTCCTCTCCCCTGAGAACCCGAACAAGGGTCCGTCCGAGGCCAGCACCCTCTTGTCCTCCACCTTCATTGCGTCGAACGCCTTCTTAAAGATGACGTTGACCGAGCTTCCAATGTCGACGAGGATCCGGGCGATGGTGAAATTCTCGATGGCTGTTTGGATGACCAGCGCATCACAGAACGGATCCTCGTGATCCTGCATATCCTTGCTCAAGAAGGTGATCTTCTCCTCCTTTGGTGGGGTCTAGGACGTGGAGGCGACGCTCCTTCGGTACATGGTTTGGAGGCTTGCCTTGCGGGAAGCCTCGACACCTGCCCCTCCATGGATCATCCCGATCCTTCCCCGGGTCCCCACATCCACCCGGTCCTCGCACCGGTCCTCCTCCGAGCACGGTAAGAACTGTTTGATCCGTACCTCCTGACGCTCCTACTGCCATTATTGCTCCCTATTTCCTCGCAACTCGAGGAACTCTGGGCACGTTGTTGTGGCATTCCCTTCCTCTTGGTGGAAGTCATAATTGGGCAGCTCCACCCCGACTTCCCTTCTCCTTCTCCTTGCCACCCTCCTTCTCTCCATCATGGATATTACCATAGCCTGCTCTTGGTTGGGAAGAGGTGTCCTCTGGACCTTCCTCCCTCCCGGAGGATAAAACTGGCCTTGGCCTCCCTGGCGACGGTCCCCTCCATGGAACCCTCTTCTCGCTCCCTGATCTTGCCATTCTGGCCTCCACCCCAGCCGGTGATTCGGCTCCTGACGCCCCCACCAAAGCTATTATTATTGTTGCTGCTGCTCCCTCTGCCGGGGTTCAGCTCTCCTCTCCTCTTGGCTCCTAGCCCCCCTGGGCCTCTCCTCCTCCGTAGCCCATCTAGCTAACTTACAGGCAAATTCCGTATTCGACGCCTCCCCGTTGACTTCTCTCGTCACCCACTCTATCAACTCCTCGTAGGAGAGGAGTGGGATCCTCTTCAACTCCATTCGGAAGAAACCCTACTATAGCCCGAGGGTGAAGACCATCATTAGAGTGTGCTCGGGCATCTCCTGAACCTGGGTGACCTCCTCCTGGAAGCGATCGACGTAGCTCCCCAGTGTCTCATTCACCCCCTACTTGATGCGGAACAGGGACACCGACTCCCTCTTCCTCCTCTTCGAGGTTGTGAACCTCAACATGAACCCTCAGCGTAGGTCCTCGAAGCTATAGATGTTGTTGGCCGACAGCTGGTGGAACCACTCCCTTGCCTTCTCCTTCAGAGTGATGGCAAAGAGTCTGCACTTGAAGCCATCCGACATCTGTCGGATCGAGACCATATCCTCAAACCACTGGACGTGCTGGACCGGGTCCCCCTTCCCGGTGTAGTAGGACATCTGAGGCTCCCTGAACCCATCCGAGACTGGTGCAGAGGAGACCAACTCACTGAAGGGGCTGTCTCCCCCACTAGGCAAGCTGGGGGGTCTCGCGCCCCCATCTCACCGAACCTGCCGCTGCCTCCCGAGCTCGGGAAGAGCACTCTCCTGGGGAGCTCGGCACCCCGGCCTTCCTCGGCGATCTCCTTCCCTGCTCGCAGGACGGGAGCGGCCTCGCCGAGTACCATATCCGCGAGAACTGGGATCGCCGGAGTCGAGCACTCAGCATGTGCGCCGAGTGCGAATCAGACCAAGCCGAGTACCTCCTTCCTGAAATCTTCGAACATCCCCATTGTCACGAGAGGGGGAGGGGGTGGCGAGTTGGTCCTATCCAATCCTTGCCCTTCTCCTCCAATCATTGAACTCGTTGAAGATTCTCTGTGCTGACCACGATCCTCGCTCACCGTACCAAAATGTTGAAACCTAAAATCGGTCTCCTGTGGAGTTCACCCTTGGGGAAGGGGTGATCGTACACCTACTTCTCTCCCGTGAGCTGTAAGACTGGAAGAGGGAACTGGGAAAGGACCCAAGGGCTCGACGCAGAGGACCCACCACACACCCAAAAGATCACTGAGCGCTTCCCCTCCTTAACCAAATGCTGGGCTAAGGTACCTTAGGAAATGCTAGGGAGGCTTTGGAGACAAGTAAGTGTGCCTTCTGAGGTACCCCTTGGGTCCTATCTATAGATTTCTGAAAACATCCTGCAAAGAGCCAACCTCTGTTGTTCTGAACAGCTATGTGTAGCCCACCCGGGTCTGCCAATAGCGAGACTCCGCTATTTTAACTGGCTGTGCAGGCTAGCAAGGGCATAATGGTAAAAATACATCACAGAGCACAGGGCGAGTATCCCTCAACAATCTATACTCGGCAGGGGAGGCGAGTGCTCGATGGAGCTGGCATCCGCCATATCCTCCTAGTCCTTTGCAAGCACGGGCCCGGCTGGCCATGATCCCCTGCCGCGAGTTCATTGAACGGCTAGAGCTAGTCAAAAGACCCAGAGCTCGACAAAAGGGACATAGCTCGACGAACAGGGGCTCGATGAGTTCAAGCTCTCCTTCCTGAAGCATCCTTCCCCGCCTGGGCGAGCTGGGGCTGCTGCTGAGCTCTCTAAGGTGAGTGCGAGTTGGCGGATACTGAGATGTACCTCAACGCCAAGAGCAAGAATCGTTGACAGAACTCACCTCACTCGACACCTAGGATAAAGGCTGTTTGAACCTCTGTTTGGTTTTGTGCTAGGTTCACTCTTAGGTTGTTTAGACCCTCTTGTATAGCCAGAACTCTGTCTTTAGTCTTAGTTAGATCCCCTTTAGATCAGGTTTGGGTAGACCAGCTTTGCATTGGACTCAGATTCATATTCAGAATATGTTGTGATTCATCTATAACAGTTCGACTATAGTCAAACTCTTCTCTACGATCGTCGATCTCCCATCGACGATCTGAGAGTCTCCTACTCTTAACTGAGCTCGACGATCCATGAGCTCAGGTCGACGATCTCCTGTTTCTCTCCAGTAATAGAAGCTCGACAATCTCTTATCCCTGGTCGACGATTTCTGATCCGAGCCTTATGATTTTATGCTATCTTCTTCTATCAGTTTTTCAGATAAGTCAGAAGTCTTTATTTGGTATGGCTATGGTCAATTATTTTAAGGCAAGATATATTCTGATAATAAATGCTGATTCTCCCAAGGATGATAGCCGTATTTCTTGAAGCATTTATTATGGCATTCACAGAATATTGTGTAGAGACAGTTATGGATTGTATTTATGACTGCTCGCCATTCTAGCCGTTTGGGCTCCTTATTTCTTGCAGTAAATTATGCCTTGCCTTGGGAATTCAAATTTAGGCCATTTTTCTTCTCACTGATAGAACATATATCTCAATATAACAAAAAAGAAAAAGAGACAGTACACAAGTTAGTAATCAAACAGAAAGAAAAGAATCTTTTACTCTCAATGGATACTGCATGCTTTGCTAAGAAGAAAAAGAAGAACTCTCTCTGAACAATTTTTCTCCAGTCTTCTTCTCTCTTCAGTCTTCAAAGATTCACAGAGAATCTCAACATCAACCACTATTATCCGATTAAAAAAGGGCTTTACAATCTTTTCACTTTGAAGTCCTACCCAGGGCCAAGCTTCATCTTCCTGGATTCATACAATATCCCAGGGGGAGCTTGGAATTTTTTATTTAATCCATATAATCTTCTCACTTGTCTGAGAAAGAGAAGATTCTCATATACTTTTTCTTTTACCTCTATCTGTACATGGTTATCTCTCCCTTCAAAAGTGAACTCTTTGGTGATAGGGCACCTGATCAAAAACCTATTAGATTTTGAGCTCCTGATCAAAAGCTCAAAGGGTTTCTAGATCGACTTGAAGCAAATCTTGTGGTGATAGGACACTTGATCAAAAACCTAAGTGGATTCCTACCTGGGTGGTAGAAGAGTGGATGTAACCAGTTTTTGTGAACCACTATAAATTTTCTTGTGTCGTCTGTGTTGCCTTGTGATTTCTTTGTGTGCTGTGTTGCTGTGGTAGTCATTCTTAGTTCTTTTCTCTAGTCTCTTTTATTAGTATTTCTATTCCGCAATTAAATTTTTAAATAAGTTTTAAATACTATATTCACCCCACCTCTAGAGTAAGAACCTATCTATATCCTCACTTTCAATTGGTATCAGAGGGTGTGTTGTTGAAGGTTGTACAGGCTAACACCTGAACCTAAGATATCTGATAGATATTTTCTTACTCTATTCCTCTTTATTATACCATGGCTCAGTACAAGGATTTTGCAAGCACCAAACTACAATGATGCATACAAGAAAGCAAAAATTACTGATGCAAAGGCCATGAATATACTGACACAAATAATGTCTGACGACATATTTCAGAAGGTAGCTGAATGTGAATCAGCTAAGGCCATCTGGGATTCCTTAAACCAGATGGTTGTAGGATCAGCGGATGAAAGGAAGGAAAGGAGAGCTCATCTCATCTCCCTGTATGAGAATTTTAAAAAGGAAGAAACTGAGCAAGTTTCTGAGATGTATAATAGACTCAGTATCATTGTTAATGAATAGTTTATTTCAATGGATAATATGGTTATGGAAATGACCTCTACCAAAATGTCATGCAATTCTAAAGTAATATGAGCCACTAGAAATTCCCTAAGGTGTATGGACCCAAAAATTTAACCATTGGTTTAAGTGGTGTGCATGTGTCCAAATCCCACCATATCCCTCCCTAGGATCACCTGGACTAAACACCAAGTCCATACAAGTGCATTTCACCCCATGCCCTTCACAAATCCCCAAAGTCCAACCTTAGGGTTTGAACTTAGGTCCTAGGGCAAATCTACCCCAATCCACCCCAAATTCCATGTGAGGGTGTTTAGCATCATACCAAACTAATGGCCCAAGTTTCAGCCTCTGTTGAAGTGATTTGACCACTCAAACCCATTCAGAACACTTTTACCTAAATACCACCCCCTTTTTGCCAAGGATAGGGTTTTCAAAAAATCAACACAAACCATCTCCAAATGAGATGAAATTTTATACAGAGCCTCATGATGACACAAGGACCACTCACAAAGATTTGGGAGGGTTTGAAGGTCATTAGGTCCCCTAATTAAATTGCCCTAGAATTATTAAATAATTTCAAAAACTAAAGAAAAATTATCTCTAAAAATTTCCATTTTTAGACATGACCTAGGTATTGGTAGGATGAATTCCCTGTCAAAATTTCAGGCCATTTGGGCATGTGATGAAGTGGGGGCTCTCATTTTAATCTCTGAGTAGCCCAAGGTATAAACCCCACCAAATTGGGTGTTGAGGTCTAACCTAAACTCCAAATTGACTCAAATAAATTTTAAAATAAATTAGACACTCAGACCTACAAACCTTATGTTTACCACTTTCTATGTACATGCCTCTAAGTATTTTTAATAAAAAAAACATTAACAACATTATTTGTGACAGAATAAGTGAAATGATTTTAAATAAATCCTAAGATCTAAGTAACGACGCACGAATCTTGGCGTAGAGATGGACGACATCTGATCGTCTTCTCCAGTGCGCCAACGGCCAGGATTCATTCTTCCTAGAGCTTTTTCCAAGTGCTATCGTTGGCCACCCAGCCATCTCCCCGGCCAGCCACCGCCACCACCACCTCTGTCGAGGTGGTGGCTATCTCTATGTGGTGGCACAGCCGCATGAGAGGCCTTTTCCGGCGATCCCGACAAGTTTAATTTTCTTAAAAACCAGGAGAATCTCTTCCCCTGATCCGGCTCAATTGAGCCCGATGCTTATCCCTATTGGTTCCTATGATCTACCCATGGAAGAAGGAGCAAGGGAGGACCTGAATTGTGGCCTGAGAGTGAGTGATGTAAGACCCCCTTTTTTTTCTTTTTCAACCACCGGGGTCTTAGCCCAGAATTGCCGCTTTACGGTGGCACCGACTCACGGGAAGGCCGCCGCTACAAAACGCCAATTCTGCCGGCCCTTTTCGATCACAAAGAGAGAGAAGTAAGTATTACACTAAATGTAAATATGTCCACACACATATGAATAAAATCACAACAAGTCCATCAATATATAGAAAGTACTGCAAAGAACAGTTCAGATGAAATAAAGAAATAGGCTCGAGCCCGGTACATCAGAGTCCTCACTACAAATCACTAATCGCGGAAGCTATAAAAATACTAAACACTCACGGAGCTGGTCACAGGTGCTCCGGTGCTAGACTGGCCCACCTCCATGTGCACCGTACTCCGCTGGTGCTGGTCCCTGCGCTGCTGGTCCCTGTCTCCCATCCGGAGCTGCTGTAATATTGTGGTTCGAAAACCATTAGTCATAAAGACTAAGCCCTATCATCCCCTACCCCTCCCCCACGACTCCTAATCACCGAGCGGAAAGGAGGAAAGGGAAGCTACAATGGTGGGGAATAATCAAACGGATGACAGTGGAACTAGTCTAACAATTGTTCATGGTGTATAAACAACGAATTAAAATAGAGTACATCTAGCAGTTCTATAGTAGTGAGTAATAAAGTAAATATGTAGTACTTAGCAAATTTATAATGAGACAAAAAGAAAGCAAGTAAGTAAATAAGTAAGTAACCTTAACTTATATGAATGCCCATACAAACTTATAAGTTAAGGGGTCTTTTGCAAGGCTCCCATAGTATAAAAATTCCCATACCAATTTATACGTTGGGGTGTCGGTTGTTTGCAAATATGAGTGTAGTGATATGCTATGCCATGATTCATGCAAGTGCAACTCACGCACACGACTCTATGCGCACAGACCTTTAGGTCCCCCTATTTAGGCATCTAGCTTCACTCCCAGGAACCTCCGTAGTGGAAAATGGAGATAGTGGGTCGGGCCCCCCACTCCTAGGTGGGTATCCACACTACCAGGCCTAGCCCTTCCGTATGCCCCTAGAAGAACACAACCTAGAGTATCAACGTACTAGTGCTGGCTATATCCACCAGACTTTCTTTGGCTAAGTGTCCCACACCACTGAGTCAACGTACCGATGTCGGTGTGAACAACAATCAAATACTGAAGACCCACCACCTTAATCTGTACTCAAACCCTCGAGCCCTCGGCTCCCCGGACTGTCCCGTCCATGCATCTACCTTCAAATCTACCGTCTGAATGGCAACCAAACGAACTTATTCTACCTCCCTATCTACCGGGGTGTGTGATTGTGCTCTAGATATTCTAGTTTCTCTTTTAGTTTATTTTTCCAACGGTTTACGTTAGCCCAGGACTGCCCCCGGTATTCCCCGTGAAGGGCTCTCAAAGGGCACTAGGAACTATGATGGTAGCTGAAGCCCATCGTTCCCTTTCGCAAGGCACTTACTTTTATTGGTTATTACCCATTACCCGATCCCATTCAAATTACTTTGGATCTAACCCTAGTGTGTTAAGACTCTTCCTCTCCCACCGGGAAGGACGATCTTTAGTCGGTCCCGAGCACCTCTTATGACTCGACAACCTACCAACCTAACCTCATCTTTGTTACTGAGGATGCATTAATACACATTTCCAAACCACAAACCCAATACCCACATCCTCTAAGTTCATCCTGTAGCCTAATATTATTTCGGCTGTTTTACTAAACGCAGACCATCCTAAGCTATATGAGGTATACAAGGGGAGGTACTCAAAATTGTCTTCCAAATCTTCTATAATATTTACTGGAGGTCTATCATGACATAATTAGCCTAAATCCAGAAAATTATAATTTTCCTAATTGATCTGATATTTTTTAAATTTCCCAAAAGATTGGTCGTGAAGAATTTTAAACATGAACTACATGATTTTCTCAAGTAATGGCCACCCAAAAGTTATGATCACTAAATAACAGCAAGGTATCATCAAATACTAATTTTAATGATTTTACAAAAAGTATTTAGCCTCTAAATAATTTATCCATTATAATCTCATTCATCCTATGTAAAGAAGGAAGTATTAAAAGTACTCATCATAAAATTATAGAAAAATTACTGAATACTAATATGGTAAAGAAAAGGTCATTTTGCAAAGATTATAATTTTACAGGCATGATATACACCAAAATAGATTAAATTAAATTTTCATGGGAAACAATACTTAATGAAGCAAGCCTTAGAATTAAAGTTCTGAAAATCCCATAAAAATTCATAGAGCTTTAGAATATAATAAAAAGTCCTTTGCCAAAAGTTCATCAATTTTCAGAAAGTATTTTCTCCATAATAAATTTCTAAGCAAATAATACAAACTACTAAATTGTTAATGAAGTATCCAAAATAATGATCCTAAATTCATAATAAAATCTCCAGAGCTTGTACTAACCTTAAAAACTACTCTACCCAAATCCCATCACAGTTCAGTGAGTTTTAGTGATATTTTCAATCTCTACAAGTTTTGTGCCCTAAACTAGGGTTAGAGTTTTGAGGGACTTATTTACTTTAAAATACATTGATATTTCTACAAGAGGATTATAGATACCTTAGAATTCTATCTACCAAGTTTCAGATCATAACCAGGTCATTTGACCACTTGCCCTTCACAAACCACCAAGAACCATCCTTAGGGTTTGACCTTGGGTCTTAGGGCAAATTTACCCCAATCCACCTCAAAATCTATGAGAGGGTGCTAGGCATCTTGCCTAGTCAGTGGCCAAAATATCAGCCTCTGTTGAGGTGATCTGGCCACTCCAATCTCAAGGTGCACTTTTGACCTAAAAACCCCTTAATAGGGCAAGGCTTAGGTTTGTCCATTTCCAATCTAAAACATCTTCAAATGAGATTAAAAATTAGACAGAGCCTAATGATAAACCCAGGGACCACTCACCAAAATTTTGGAGGGTTTGGAAGTCATTAAGCCATCTAATTAATTTACCTTAAGATTATTAAATTCTTCTAAAAAATATTGAAAAATATTCTCCAAAAATTCCCATTTTTGGACAGGCCTTAGGTATAGTTAGGGTAGACTCTTTGCCCAAATTTCAGATTATTTGGTCAAGGGATGAAGGGTGGGCAAACCTTTTAGTCTCTGCCTAGCTCTAGGTATAGATCCCACAAAAAGCGGTGCCCTGGTCAAACCAGTTGACCAAATTGACCCAAATTAATTTTAAAATAAAGTATACTCATAGGGCTATAAATTTCATGTTCACGATTTCTTCATATAAAGCCTATAGGTATTTTTCATAAATTTTCTAATGTGGTTGTTATTTGAATACAGAAAATTCATATAAAAGAAAAGATTAAATAAACAGCACAGATCTTGAAGCAGATCCAATTGTGCTCGGTCATCTTCTTCCTTCAGCCCAGGGCTGGGATTAGCCCGACCTGGAGTGCATTCCAGCCGCTGCCGCCGGCCATCCATCCTCCTCCCTTGCTGGCCACCGCCACCACCAGTTAAGGGCACTAATATTTTGCGAGAAAACTAGGAAGAGAAGCTCCACCCCGATTGGGCTCTGTTGAGCCCGATTCTTAATCCTAAAGAAGGCTAAGATCTACCCGTAGAGAGAGAGGAGGGGAGGACCTTGTTCGCGGGATGGAGGCATGCAGATCGACGAAAAGCCATTAACGCGGTGGTGGCGTCGCCGAAATTCTTCAATAGCACGGTTGGAGGGCTCGAAAGCTTCAGGTAAAGGCTGGGAAACCTTCCTCTTGGGCCTCTGATGGTGTTTAAGAGCTCGGTTAAGGAGGGGAAAGGCCAAAACTTCAATGGCCATTAATGGTCCATTAAAGCTTGGCTCGGCCATGGTGGTGGGGGATAGAAAAAGCTCAGTAATAGCCGGAGGAGGGCTGGAAACTCCTCCTCTCCCCATGAGGACTTGAATCCAGCCATTTAAAGGGGAAGGGAAAAAGCCACGACGTAAAGTGCCATTGATGGCCATGAGAGCAGGTTCTCGGCCATGGCTGAAACTATTCTGCATTTCAAAACCGACGGCCACGTGGCCTACCTCCATTTGACCGGTCAACGCTTTTTAAAATAAGACTTAATTGGGTCTTATTAAGAGAAACAGCCTAATAATGCATTCGGGCCCACCATCTAGACAGGCCCGGTTCAGTTGAACCAGCACACAGCCAAAAATCTTGCCAGAAAAATTCTAAGTAAAATGGCGTTGAGTGAGCTCAGCTCACTCAACGCCATCCAAGCTACGGCGTTGAGTGAGCTCTGCTCACTCAATGCTATCCATGCTGCGGCGTTGAGTGAGCTCTTCTCCCTCAACACCATCCCAGATACGGCGTTGAGTTATCTTATCTCACTCAACGCCATCCAGAATGCCCCTCCCAGACTATGGCGTTGAGTGAGCTCAGCTCACTCAACGCTATCCAGATTATGGCATTGAGTTAGCTCTGCTCACTCAACGCCATCCAGTCTACTAAAGGTGGCGTTGAGTTTAGTCTATGCACTCAATGTCGTCTAGCTTATGGCGTTGAGTGAGGTAAGCTCACTCAACGCCATCCAAACTACGGCATTGAGTGAGCTCAGCTCACTCAACGCCATTCCAGGCCTCAGCAGACGGCATTGAGTGCACTCTGTGCATTCAATGTTGTCTAGTTTATGGCGTTGAGTGAGCTAAGCTCACTCAACATCATCCAGTCTATGGAGTTGAGTGAGCTCAGCTCACTCAACGCCATCCAGACAACACCAGATGGAGTTGAGTGTAGTTAGTGCACTCAATTCCATTCAGCTTATGGCGTTGAGTGAGCTAAGCTCTCTCAACGTCATTCAAAGGTCACGGGCATGACAGATCGGTCACAGGCGTGTCAGGCCCATGTTGAGATTTCTGAGCTCGACAATCGTCTTTCTGAGGTCGACGATCGTCGAAGGGGTCACACCCTAGGTCACGGGCGTGACGGGTCGGTCACAGGCGTGACCACCCCAAGACTCGAACTCTTGGTCGATAAACTTCAATTCTTGGGTTTCCTAGAGTTCTGTTATGACAAAACCACTTCTAGGGGTCTAGTTGGAAATGGGATGTTACAAATCCCAATAAAAAAAACAAAGATTTCGTCCCCGAAATCAAGGTTAAGCCTACGGGGGCTCCTATCAGGAGAAAGAAGCTTGTAATATCCCATGAGAGTCGAAAGGTTTACATCTCGACGCCATGTTTGCTATGTGAGGTTTGAAGGTGATAGTCAAATTTAAGACCAATTCGTCCAATTGACAAGGTATATACCCCAATAAACAAAAGATTAGGGCTTATTCTTGAAATTTCAGTCCTATTTGTTTAAAACAGGAAAGCAAATTGATTGTCCGGAGGGGTTGTGAGGTATACCTGACTGAAAAGCTCCAGATACTTTTGTCGCATCAAGTCCTGTGGCTCCCATATATGCTCCTCCTACCCATGATTGTTCAGCAGGACCTTGACTAACGGAACCTTCTTACGTCGCAAGACCTGCACTGCCGTGTCATCGATCTTGATAGTCTCCAAGTTGACTGACCGATCCGTGGCCACCAGGCCGTCTGCCGAGGAAATCAGCTGTTCAGGGCGTAGTAGAGCCCTCCAAAGTGAGGAGACATGGAAGACTTCATGCAATCCCGCTAACTCCGGCGGTAGCTCCAGTCTATAAGCTAAGGGGCCGATCCACTCCAGGATCCTGTAAGGCCCCATATATCTTGGACTGAGCTTCTTCCGCCCGCAAAACCGCGAGACTCCGTGCATCGGCCGTATCTTCAAGAAAACTTGGTCCCCCACCTGAAAATCTACCTAACGATGCCTCACATCGTAATATTTTGCCTGCCTACTCTTGGCTTCCAACATCTTGTCCCAGATCAATCTAATCTGAGCATCTGTATCGCCCACAAACTCCGAGCCCAGTGCCTGCGGATCCTCATCCTGAACCCATGATAGTGGGGTCATGCACCTCCGTCCATACAACGCCTCATATGGAGCCATGCCTATGCTGGAATGGTAGCTGTTGTTATAGGAGAACTCGACCAGTGGTAAGAGCTTCTCCCAAGGCTCGCTGCAGTCCAAAATATACAGGCGCAAAAGATCTTCTAGTGTACGGTTGGTGCGCTCCGTCTGCCCATCGGTCTGAGGGTGAAGAGTTGTACTGAACGTCAACCGAGAACCCAGATGGGCCTGGACTGACCTCCACTCCCTGGATGTAAACCGCCCATCCCGATCCGAAATGATAGTCATGGGCACCCCATGATAATGCACAAAATGCTCAATGAACCTCCGTACTAATAAACCAACTGGGGCATTCTTCGCCACTGGAATGAATCTGGCCACCTTTGTTAGCCTGTACACTATCACCCAGATCGAGTCATTTCCCGCACGGGATCGAGGTAGCCCATGTATGAAGTCCATGGCTATATCCTCAAATTTCCACTCCGGCACCGGAAGTTGCTGCAGCAAGCCTGCCGGGTTCCTGCACTTTGCCTTTACAAGTTGGCAGGCCTCGCAATGCGTCACAAAGTACGTAATGTCCTTCTTCATACCCGGCCAGTACATCGTCCTCTTCAAATCTTTTACCATCTTGGTGATCCCCGGGTGTATCGAGTATCGGCTGCAGTTAGCTTCCGTCATGATGTCCTCCCGGATCTAACCTCCTGCCAGTATGTAGACTCTGCCTCTAAAACAAAGGAGACCATCCCTCAAAGAGTAATCTCCTGTCGTGCCTTCCTCCAAGGCTCGGAATATCGGCTCATCTCTCACATCCAGCTTCTGCCCATATCTGATGCGGTCCCGAATATCATCAGTAGTAACCATCGACCCTAGGTTCTCCATGTATAACTCCGGGTCATCCTCAGGCACTAGTGATATCTGCATTTCCTCGAATGACTTAACCAACTCTAAGGCCATCAGCTGCGGGCCTACTCCTGACGTACTCGCTCTCGGACTCAAAGCGTTTGCGACCACGTTTGCCTTCCCTGGATGGTAGTGCATGGTATACTGGTAGTCCGACAGAAACTCCACCAAGCGTCTCTACCTGATGTTTAACTCCTTCTGTGTATCTACGTATTTCAAGTTCTTGTGGTCTCAGAAGATATCACAATTTACTCCGTAGAGATAGTGTCGCCAGATCTTAAGAGCAAAAACAACTTCCCTCATCTCCAAATCGTGCACGGGGTAGTTCTGTTCATGCTTCTTCAACTAACAGGAGGCGTAAGCTATTACGTGCCCGTTCTGCATCAGAACGACACCCATCCCTTGATAGGAAGCATCTATGTACACCTGGAATCCTTCCTTCCCTAACGGAAGAGCAAGGATGGGAGCCGAGGTAAGACGATCCTTTAGCTCCTGAAAAGCAGATTCGCATCGTGGTGTCCAAATAAAAGGGGGCTCCTTCTTCGTAAGAGACGTAAGAGGGAGGGCAATCTGAGAGAACCCCTTTACGAACTTCCGGTAATAACCGGCAAGTCCTAAGAAACATCGAACATTCGAGGCCGACTTTAGTGGTGGCCAATCCCGTACTTCCTGGACCTTCTTCGGATCCACTGCCAGACCTGCTGCACTGATGACATGGCCCAAAAAGGCCACCTCCTTTAGCCAGAACTCGCACTTGCTGTATTTGGCATACATCTTATGCTCCCGCAACTTCTCCAAGGTCAAGGCCAGATGTCTCGCGTGCTCCTCCTCCGTCCTTGAATAAATAAGGATGTCGTCGATGAATACAATAACAAAGACATCCACATACTCTTCGAACACCCAGTTCATCAAGGTCATGAATGCGGAGGGTGCATTCGTGAGCCCGAAAGGCATCACGGTAAACTCGTATAAACCATATCTGCTGCTAAAGGCTGTATTCGGGATGTCCTCCTCCCGAATGCGAAGCTGGTAGTACCCCGATCTCAGATCCAGCTTTGAGAACCAATGGGCTCCCTCCAGCTGGTCAAATAGCTCGTCTATCCTTGGAAAGGGATAAGTATTCCGGACTGTCAACCTGTTCAGGGCCCGATAATCTATACACAGTCGAAGTGTCCCATCCTTATTCTTGATGAATAACACCAGAGCTCCCCATGGTAAAGAGCTAGGCCGAACGAACCCGACCTCCACTAACTCCTGAAACTGGCTTCAAAATTCAACCAACTCCTTTGGGGCCATTCGAAAGGGAGCTCTTGATACCGGCTTAGCCCCCGGTATAAGATGAATCTTTAAGTCCTTCTCTCGGTGCGGGGGTAGCACTGGTAGCATCTCCGGAAATACGTTGGCAAAGTCTCGCACTACTGGAATATCTGAAACGGAGTCCATGGCCACGACCGCCTCAAAAAGGACCTGATAAACCTCTTCCCCCTGTAGATGGGCCTTAATGGCCTGCACAGGTCATAATAATATGCGGGGTGCTGGTATAATTCCTTCGATAATAATAAAGGAGTCCCCGTGCCTCACGGTGATCCTCTTCGCCACGCAGTCAATCTGGGCATGGTTCCAACACAACCATGTGATGCCAAGGATCAGATCGTAATCTGGCATCTTCAAAATCATCGCTGGTGCCTCAAACGCCTTCCCGCCGATCTCCGCTTCCATATTGCAATGAGCAGAGGTCATTAGCTTTGATCCATTGGGTATGTACACCCTCATCATCGTTCCGGTGAACGGCTCCACGCCTGCCAATCCTTTCATGAAATCTTTCGACACAAATGAGTGCGAAGCACCAGTGTCGAAGAGGGTGTGAGTGGGCTTGCAGATAAAGAAGACTATGCCTGAGGTAATTAAATGTCTTAGTATTCTTGTTATAGTTGTCTTCTCTTAATTGCTAACTAGGTTATGTCTAGAAAACTAGTTCATAGGAAGAAACTTTAAAAGTACTACCATACCTGCGATAACCTGCTCCTGGTTCCGGGGCTGTGTCAGGTCTAGAGCATACACTTGATACCTCTCTGGCATGTGGCCTCGATCCTGAAATCCTCGTCCTCGATCATGTCCTTGGCCGCAAAACTGTCAGGGAGGTGGAGCGCCCTGACGTGCTGGTGGGGGTGCTCGCCTCATAGGGCAGTTCCTCTTGATATGCCTCGGCTAATTGCACTGAAAGCATTCCGGTGCCTGCTCTGCTGTCCTTGGCATCTCCAGCATCTATAAAGACTGGGGATCCAATACCCCATGACTCCTCTACTCCTGCCCATTCTCCCTACGAGGTTCATCCCTGTTCCTTCTCTCCCCAATAACCTTGCCTCGAGGACGGTCTCAACGACCTCCAATCACTGTATCATCAGCCGGTCTCTTCCAGCTCTTAACTGTAAGCTGATCCACTTCTCTCTTCTTATCCATCTCCAGAATCCTGGCCAAACTCCCCTTTGAGACGAATAGGAGGGCCTGTCTCATGTCATCTTGCAGCCCCTTGTAAAACCTCCAGGCATAGGCAGCGTCGTCCAACTGATAAGCGTCCGTATAGCGGGCCAGGTGAGTAAACTCTTGATAATACTCCACCACAGTCCTGTTCCCCTGCCTCAACCGTAGGAACCAATCCTCCAGCTCGTCCCTTGCTGACTGAGGTACGAAATGTCCCAAGAACGCTGCTCTGAACTCCTCCCAAGTAATATCTGCGCAATCCATACCCTCAAAGGTGGTGTCCAGCTGTGACTTCCACCACCTCTTTCCATGTGACTCCAGGATGGAGACCGCCAAAGCAACTGCCTCCTCAGTGGGGCATCGGATCCCTGTAAGCATCTCGTAAATGGTATCTAACCACTCCTCAGTGCGTACTATTGATTCCATACCCAGGTAGGATGGAGGGGAAAGTCCCTGGAAGACGCTTATCTAGTTGGCCCCAGGGTTTGGCTGTGGAGCCGGGGCTTGCTGAGCTCTGAAGGCCTCCAGAATGGCCGTCAGTGTTTGCCCCATCTCCGTCTGCTGGAACGGAGCTATAGCCGGCAGAGGCGGGACCACATTTGGAGCCTGAGGTGTCCCCTGCTGTGGTTTAGGGTTCGTCGCAGGCTACAAGGAAAAATTCCATTTGTTAGAGAACGTATGAATGGAATATAAGAAAGGGGTAGGATGGACTTTCACATATGATTTACCTTATGGGCACACCACTGCTTCCGCTGCTAGTTTGTCCGCAAACTAAGCTCGCACGGGGGTGGCCGAAGGTTTTGTGGACTACTTCTCTTCCGATCGAGGTCTGCTCTGATACCACTTGTAAGACCCCCCCCTTTTTTTCTTTTTCAACCACCGGGGTCTTAGCTCAGAATTATTGCTTTGCGGTGGCACCGACTCACGGGAAGGCCGCCACTATAAAATGCCAATTCTGCCAGCCCTTTTCAATCACAAAGAGAGAGAAGTAAGTATTACACTGAATGTAAACATGTCCACAGAAACACATATGAATAAAATCACAACAAGTCCATCAATATATAGAAAGTACTGCAAAGAATAGTTCAGATGAAATAAAGAAACGGGCTCAAGCCCGGTACATCAGAGTCCTCACTACAAATCACTCATCGCGGAAGCTATAAAAATACTAAACACTCATGGAGCTGGTCACAGGTGCTCCGGTGCTAGACTGGCCCACCTCCATGCGCACCGTACTATGCTGGTGCTGGTCCCTTGGCTGCTGGTACCTGTCTCCCATCCGAAGCTCCTGTAATGTTGTGGTTCGAAAACTATTAGTCATAAAGACTAAGCCCTATCATCCCCTACCCCTCCCCCCACGGCTCCTAAGCACCGAGCGGAGAGGAGGAAAGGGAAGCTACAATGGTGGGGAATAATCAAACGGATGACAGTGGAACTAGTCTAACAATTGTTCATGGTGTATAAACAACGAATTAAAATAGAGTACATCTAGCAGTTCTACGGTAGCGAGTAATAAAGTAGACATGTAGTAGGTAGAAAATTTATAAGGAGACAAAAAGAAAGCAACTAAGTAAATAAGTTAGTAAACTTAACTTATATGAATGCCCTTACAAACTTATAAGTTAAGGGGTCTTTTGCAAGGCTCCTATCGTATAAAAAGTCCCATACCGATTTATACGTTGGGGTGTCGGTTGTATGCAAATATGAGTAGTGATATGCTATGCCATGATTCATGCAAGTGCAACTCACGCACACGACTCTATGCGCACAGACCTTTAGTTCCCCCTATTAGGGAAGCTAGCTTCACTCCCTGGAACCTCCGTAGTGACAAACGGAGACAGTGGGTTGGGCCCCCAATACCTAGGCGGGTATCCACACTACCGGGCCTAGCCCTTCCGTACGCCCCTAGAAGAACACAACCTAGAGTATCTGCGTACTAGTGCTGGCTATATCCACCAGACTTTCTTTGGCTAAGTGTCCCACACCGCTGAGTCAACGTACCGATGTCGGTGTGAACGACAATCAAATATCGAAGATCCACCACCTTATTCTGTACTCAAACCCTCGAGCCCTCGGCTCCCCAGAATGTCCCGTCCGTGCATCTACCTTCAGAGCTACCGTCTGAATGGAAACCAAACAAACTTATTCTACCTCCCTAGCTACCGGGGTGTGTCATTGTGCAACCCTAGATATTCTAGTGTCTCTTTTAGTTTATTTTTCCTACGATTTACGTTAGCCCAGGACTGCCCCCGATATTCCCTGTGAAGGGCTCTCAAAGGGAACTAAGAACTATTATGGTAGCTGAAGCCCATCGTTCCCTTTCGCAAGGCACTTACTTTTATTGGTTATTACCCATTACCCGATCCCAGTCAAATTACTTTGGATCTAACCCTAGTGTGTTAAGACTCTTCCTCTCCTACCGGGAAAGACGATTTTTCGTCGGTCCCGAGCACCTCTTATGACTCGACAACCTACCAACCTAACCTCATCTTGGTTACTGAGGATGCATTCATACACATTTCTAAACCACTAACCCAATACCCACATCCTCTAAGTTTTTCCTGTAGCCTAATATGATTTCGGCTTTTTTACTAAACGCAGACCATCCTAAGCTATATGAGGTATACAAGGGGAGGTACTCCAAATTGTCTTCCAAATCTCCTGTAACATTTACTGAAGGTTTATCATGACATAATTAGCCTAAATCCAGAAAATTATAATTTTCCTAATTGATCTGATATTTTTTAAATTTCTCAAAAGATTGGTCGCGGGTAATTTTAAACATGAACTACATGATTTTCTCAAGTAATGGCCACCCAAAAATTATGATCACTAAATAACAGTAATCATCAAATACTAATTTTCATGATTTTACAGAAAGTATTTAGCCTCTAAATAATTTATCCATTATAATCCCATTAATCCTATGTAAAGAAGGAAGTACTTAAATTACTCATCATAAAATTATAGAAAAATTATTGAATACTAATATGGTACAGAAAAGGTCATTGTGGAAAGATCATAATTTTACAGGCTTGCTAGACACAAAAATAGATTTAATTAAATTTTAATGGGGAAACAACACTTTATGAAGAAAGCCTTAGAATTAAACTTGTAAAAATCCCATAAAAAATCATAGAGCTTTAAAATATAATTAAAAGTCCTCTGCCAAAAGTTCATCAATTTTCAAAAAGTATTTTCTCCATAATAAATTTCTAAGAAAATAATACAAACTACTAAATTATTAATGAAGTATCCAAAATAATAATACTAAATTCATAATAAAATCTCCAGAGCTTGTACAAACCTTAAAAACTACTCTACCTAAATCCCATCACTGTTCAGTGAGTTTTAGTGACATTTTCCATCTCTACAAGTTTTGTGCCCTAAACTAGGGTTAGGGTTTTGAGGGACTTATTCACTTTAAAATCCATTCATATTTCTACAAGAGGATTCTAGCTACCCTAGAATTCTATCTACCAAGTTTCAGATCATAACCAGGTCATTTGACTTCTTGCCCTTCACAAACCACCAAGAACCATTCTTAGGGTTTGACCTTGGGTCCTAGGGAAAATTTACCCCAATCCACCTAAAAATCCATGAGAGGGTGCTAGCCATCATGCCTAGTCGGTGGCCAAAATCTCAGCCTCTGTTGAGGTGATCTGGCCACTCCAATCTCAAGGTGATCTTTTGACCTAAAAACCCCTTAATAGGGCAAGGCTTAGGTTTTTCCATTTCCAATCTAAAACATCTCCAAATGAGATTAAAAATTATACAGAGCCTCATGATGAACCCAGGGACCACTCACCAAAATTTGGGAGGGTTTGGAAGTCATTAAGCCTTCTAATTAATTTACCCTATGATTATTAAATTTTTCTAAAACATATAGAAAAAAATTCTCCAAAAATTTCCAGTTTTGGACAGGCCCTAGGTATAGCTCAGGTAGACTCCATGCCCAAATTTCAGATCCTTTGGTCAAGGGATGAAGGGTGGGCACACCTTTTAGTCTCTGCCTAGCTCTTGGTATAGATCCCACCAAAAGAGGTGCCCTGGTCAAACTAGTTGACCAAATTTACCCAAATTAATTTTAAAATAAAGTAGACTCATAGGGCTACAAATTTCATGTTGACCATTTCTTCATATAAAGCATCTAGGTATTTTTCATAAATTTTCTAATGTGGCTGTTATTTGAATACAGAAAATTCATATAAAAGAAAATATTAAATAAACAACACAGATCTTGAAGCAGATCCAACAGTGCTGGGTCATCTTTATCATCCAGCCAAGGGCTGGGATTAGCCCGACCTAGAGTGCATTCCAGCCGCTACCGCCGGCCATCCAGCCGCCTCCCTGGCTGGCCACTGCCACCACCACCTCCGTTGATGTGGTGGCCATCGCCGGGCGGCAGCGCGGCCGCCGGAGAGGCGGAATCCGGCGAACCCGAGCACTAATATTTTGCAAGAAAATTAGGAAGAGAATCTCCCCCCCCCGATCGGGCTCTGTTGAGCCCGATTCTTAATCCTAAAGAAGGCTAAGATCTACCCGTAGAGAGAGAGAGGAGGGGAGGACCTTGTTCGCGGGCTGGAGGCGTGCAGATCGACGGAAAGCCATTAGCACGGTGGTGGCGTCGCCGGAATTCTTCAATAGCACGATGGGAGGGCTCGAAAGCTTCAGGTAAAGGCTGGGAAACCTTCCTCTTGGGCCTCTGATGGTGTTTAAGAGCTCGGTTAAGGAGGGGAAAGGCGAAAACTTCAATGGCCATTAATGGTCCATTAAAGCTTGGCTCGGCCATGGTGGTGGGGGCTAGAAACAGCTCTGTAACAGCTGGAGGAGGGCTTGAAACTCCTCCTCTCCCCATGAGGACTTGAATCCAGCCGTTTAAAGAGGAGGGGAAAAAGCCACGATGTCAAGTGCCATTGATGGCCATGAGAGAAGGTTCTCGGCCATGGCCGAAACTATTATGCATTTCAAAACCAACGGCCACATGTCCTACCTCCATTTGACTGGTCAACGCTTTTTAAAATAAGACCTAATTGGGTCTTATTAAGAGAAACGGCCTAATAATGCATTCGGGCCCACCATCTAGACCGGCCCGGTTCAGCTGAACCAGCACACGGCCAAAAATCCTGCTAGAAAAATTCTAAGTAAAATGGCGTTGAGTGAGCTCAGCTCACTCAATGCCATCCAAGCTACAGTATTGAGTGAGCTCTGCTCACTCAATGCTATCCATGTTGCGGTGTTGAGTGAGCTCTGCTCCCTCAACGCCATCCCGGATACGGCGTTGAGTGAGCTTATCTCACTCAACGCCATCTAGAATGCCCCTCCCATACTATGGCGTTGAGTGAGCTCAGCTCACTCAATTCTATCCATATTATGGCGTTGAGTGAGCTCTTCTCACTCAACGCCATCAAGTCTACTCAAGGTGGCGTTGAGTGCAGTCTATGCACTCAATGCCGTCTAGCTTATGGCGTTGAGTGAGGTAAGCTCACTCAACGCCATCCAAACTACGGCGTTGAGTGAGCTCAGCTCACTCAACTCCATTCCAGGCCTCAGCAGACGACGTTGAGTGCAGTTCGTGCACTCAATGCTGTCTAGTTTATGGCGTTGAGTGAGCTAAGCTCACTCAACACCATCCAGTCTACGGCATTGAGTGAGCTCAGCTCACTCAATGCCATCCAGAGAACACCAGATGGCATTGAGTGCAGTCAGTGCACTCAATGCCATTCAGCTTATGGCGTTGAGTGAGCTAAGCTCACTCAACGCCATTCCAAGGTCAAGGGCCTGACGGATCTGTCACGGCCGTGCCAGTCCCATGTTGAGATTTCTGAGCTCGACGATCGTCTTCCTGAGGTCGATGATTGTCTAAGGGGTCACGCCCTAGGTCACGGGCGTGACGGGTCGGTCACGGGCATGACCACCCCGTGAATCGAACTCTTGGTCGATAAACTTCAATTCTTGGGTTTCCTAGAGTCATGTTATGACAAAACCACTTCTAGGGGTCTAGTTGGAAATGAGATATTACAGGTGATGTGCCTCCTTTCAATTTCCAGCCGCTAGTTTGGGATTTTCTGCAACCTCCACACCAACAGAAAGGAAATCGAGATTAGAATGGGGGAAACGCCTGCTCTTGTCTTGGTGAAGGTTCTTAAAGGAGGAATTGGGGATAGGAGGCTTGTAACTCCCCAATTCATCAAAGAACCATTAATGGCCATTAACCCTAATTTGTGGTTTCAGCCAAATTGAGGGGGCTGAGCCACCCCACTGTTTGGTCAGCTCCTCGAAACACTTCCCCTGCCTCCAAGGAGTAAAGGCCCCATCAAGGTGAGGGGTTATGAAACCTCCATGGCTATGATGGCCATTAAGCCCCATTTTCTCTCTCCTCCAAAGTGGGGTAACCTCCTCTCTCTCTCTCTCCTAGTCATCACTCTCTGAATTTTGTGGGCCCAAAATTTTCTCTCCACTCCTTAGAATAATGGGCCACACCACTTGGGCTTTGCCCACTTGAATTGGGCAAGATAACGCAAGTTGACCACTTTTACACATGAGTTGACTTTGGTCAACATGACCATTTAGGTTGCCACCAAGGTTTCCTTGGTGACCCCTTAGCTTCCCCTAAGGTCTAGGAAGGGTTGTGTAGGTTTGACTTGGCACCTTGGTGGTCACTTGCCCCTTAGTTACGACACTTTTACCACTTTAGGGTTTGGGTTGACTTGGGTAAACTCAGCCTCTAAGGTTGCCCCCAATGGGTCTTTGGTGACCTATTGACTTCACCTTAGGTCTAGGAATACCTAGGTAGGGTTGGTTAGGCACATTAGGGGAACATTGCCCTTTATTAGGGCATCTTGCCCAATTTTGGCCTAGGATTATCCTAGGTCAACTCGGCCACACAGGGTTGACTCCAATGGACCTTCCAATAGGTTGGTGGGGTTTTGGTGGGGTCTTAGAGTCATGATGAAGCCCCATGATCATCCTAAACTAGTGTTTAGAAATCTACTATTTGCAGACCATAGTGATCTCACCTACATTCATAGGTTCTTTTGGTCTTCTTGGGCTTTCTAGGGTTTTGTCATGACCTAGTCATGACAAAACCACTCCTAGGGGTCTAGTTGACTGAGGGATGTTACAGCATGCCTCCCAGACGGCTCTGAGATGATGTCATCCTCTAAGTGTGATTTCGAAGTATATATTGGAGGAATGTTTTTTTGAAACCCCTACAACGGTATTGATGATGCCAGAATTTGATCTTATTATAGGCATGGCTTGGTTGCATTGGCACCATGCTAGGATTGATTGTGTGTTAAAGCAAATCACTTTGAGGCATGGAGACTCTGAAGTCGTTTTCCAAGGTATTAAATTCGCACCCCGAATATTGTTATCTCCAATTCAGTCCCTTAAGGCCCATATGAAAGGGGATGAGGTGTACATGATATGATATGAACTAAAATAGATGGCGATGAGCATGAAGGATGTACGGGTAGTGAGGGATTTTCCCAAGGTATTCCCCAAGAAGCTGCCAGGATTACCCCCATATAGAGAAGTGGACTTTCAAATTAACCTAGTACCGGGTGTCAAACCCATCTCCCAGACCCCTTATAGAATGGCTCCAAGAGAACTGACTGAGTTTCGAGTTCAATTATAGGAGTTAGTAGAATCAGGGTTTATTCGTCCCAGTTCATCACCTTGGGGAGCCCAAGTTGTGTTTGTTAAGAAGAAGAACGGGTCACTACGGTTGTGCATAGACTACCGAGAACTCAACCGAATGATAGTGTTGAACTCCTACTATTTACCCCGGATCGACGAGCTATTCGATCAGTTGGTGGGAGCGCATTAGTTTTCCTAGTTAGATTTGCTTTTGGGGTACTATCAGTTGAGAATACAAGAGGGAGAAATTCCAAAAATAGCATTTAGTTCGAGATATAGATTATAAGAGTTCACGGTGTTTGAGCCATATTTGGACATCTTCGTCATCATCTTCATCGATGACATCTTGGTCTATTCAAAGACGGAAGAGGAGCATGCTGAGCACTTGGTCTTGGTTTTGAGGAAACTAAAGGAGCTTTCCCTGTTTGCTAAGTCAAACAAGGGCGAATTTTGACTCCGAGAAGTTGCCTTCTTGACACAATGTGATTAGTGGTACCGGATTAGCAGTAGAACCGGCCAAGGTGCATGCCGTGAAGGAATGGTTGCCTTTGAAGCCAGCCACCGATGTACAAAGGTTTATTTGACTTGCGGGGTACTATCGTAAGTTTGTGAAAGGATTTTCAAAGATCTCCCTTCCCCTCACTACCCTAATAAAGAATGGTATGCCATATGAGTAGACATCTAAGTGTAAGGACACGTTCAAAGAGATGAAGGATCGACTTACATCCGCACCGATCCTAGCCCTTCCATCTGGGAAGGAAGGATTTCAGGTTTACACCGATGCGTCCTATCAAGGGATGGGAGTAGTATTGATGCAGCACGAGCAAGCGATCGCTTACGCTTTGAGACAGTAGAAGAAGCATGAGGTTAATTACCTAGTGCATGATTTGAAATTGGGAGTAGTGGTGTTCGCCTTAAAAGATTCGAGACATTATTTATATGGCATCTACTGCGAGATCTTCTCGGATCATAAGAATTTGAAATATGTTCACACTCAGAAGAGTTGAATTTAAGGCAGCGGCGGTGGTAAGATTTTTTGTGTGATTATGAATTTACGCTGAACTACCACCTCGATAAGGTAAACTCTGTAGCTGATGCACTAAGTAGGAAGATACTAGAGTCAAGCCCCGAGTCGCAAATGATGGCAATGGAATTAACTTGAGTGCTCAAGGAGATGTAGACCATGTTGGTGTGTAATGATCAATTTTAGAAGTATACATAGTATTTTACTACTATGAGTATAGTTTGTGACATTCAAGACTTAATTTAGGCATAAAATGGGAAGGATGCTGTTCTGGCCCCTGTGATTAGGGCAATCAAGAGTAGTTCTATCAGTGAGTATGATTTGAAGGAAGGCCTCATTCATTTCCATGATAGGATCTATATTCCGCAGGGTGGTGGAATTTGGGAAGACATTTTGAGAGAGGCTCATTGCAGCACATATTCAGTGCATCCCGAGATTGCCAAAATGTATAAGGACCTGCGAAAGACCATGTTTTTGCCAGGAATGAAGAAAGTCGTTAGGTATTACGTTACACACTGCGAGTCTTGTCAAAGGGTGAAGGTGGAATGTAAGAGCCTGGGAGGATTGTTATTGTCATTACCCATCCCCGAGTGGAAGTTCGAGGATATATCCATGGATTTTGTCCACGAGTTGCCTCGCTCACACTCCGTCAACGATTCAGTTTAGGTAATTGTTGATTGATTGACGAAGGTTGCCAGGTTCATCCCAATGAGAAAAGAGTCACATGTTAATGTTTTGGTGTGTCTCTTCGTGGAGCAGTTTGTGCGGTACCACGGGGTGCCCAAGACAATTATATCTGACCGCGATGGTCGTTTCACTTCCAAGGAATGGAGGACAGTTCAAGTATATATGGTCTCTCTCCTTACCTTTAGTACAACTTTTCATCCTAAGACGGACGACCAGTCTAAGAGGACCATTAAAACCATGGAAGATCTGTTGAGGTTATGCGTGTTGGATAGAGGAGAGCCGTGGGAAAGACTCTTGCCGCTGGTGGAGTTTTTCATACAATAATAGTCATCAAGCTAGCATCGGAATGGCGCCCTACGAGGCACTATATGGGAGGAGGTATAGAACTCCGTTATCATGGGGGCAAGATGGAGATCCTAAAACTTTGGGAGTGGAATATATAGATGATACTGATGCTATGGTTAGATTGATACGGGACCGTATGCTGGAGGCTCAGAGTTGACATGCAAAGTACTATAATGCGAAGCACAGGATGGTGAAATTTCAAGTTGGTGACCAGGTGTTCATGAAGATCAGGCCAATGCACGGAGTATCACGTGTGCGTGGAAGAAACAAGCTCAGCCCGAGATACGTGGGGCCTTACATTGTATTGGAAAGGATTGGCCCTTTGGCTGGAGCTACCACCAGAGCTAGAAAATTTGCATGACATCTTTCAGGTATCATCACTTCGGAAAGCACTCCTACGAACCGATCAGCATGTCGCAGCTATAAAAGGGATAGTGGAAACCGATAGGTCTTTTTTGTTAGAGCTGTCGCGGGTATTGGATACTGAGACGAGGCACTTGCGGAGAAAGAGTGTTCTTTCGGTGAAGGTCCTGTGGTCTAATCACAGAAAAGAGGAATACACTTGGGAGCCAAAGGACTTGATGCGAAAGCGCTACCCAGAGCTGTTTATCCATGGTAAATTTATAAGTATATCTTATTCTTCGTGCTTTACCTTCCCCATAGACTTAACCTGATTTTGGGGACGAAATATTTTATTTTGTTTATTGGATTTGTAACGTCCTGATTTGCGCTAGACCGTCCTGCGCATTTTCAAGTCAGGAGAGTGGATTTGGGCTCGGGGTGCGCTGGTGGTTAGGCTTGCACCCGAGCTGGGGGAAGTGTTGACTCGACGCTGAGTGTCTGGACACATCCGTGCGGTGGTAGTTGCTACTGCACGACGGAAGCCATCGTCGAGTATATACGACGAATACCCGGAGTAGTCGAAAGCATTTATAAGACAAAGGATCATCGAGTTCTACCGCGTGGCGGTAGCAGGATACCGCACAGCGGTAGCCGACTAATTATCGGTGTATGGCTCAGTAAGAAATCGACTAGCGGTAGTGGTATCGCCGGCGATAGCCCCTCAGAATTACTTGTTAAGGCTCTCGGTAAGATACCGCATGGTGGTAGAAGAGTACCGCGCGATGGTGGCAGTGCAGGTGGCGGCACTTCAGTGGGCAGTTTGTACGGTGTCTTGCGGAGGAAGGTGATTTTGAAACTACCGCGTGGAAGTAGAATGCAATCGCGGGGTGGTTCCTCCCTGTTCAGGAAACCCTAGATCTATTTGGCCGCCTGCTTTATATAGGTTTGTCCAAAGGCTTGACTGGTGATCTCTTGCTCTGATTTTTCTTGAGAAGAACAAGGTGCAGAGATTCTCTTGGAAGGGTAAGAAACATGATAGGATTCTCTCGGAGGAGAAGAGCGAGAGCCAAGGTTGACGCCTCCATGCCGCCAAGGAGGATAACAAGATCTATGATCAGAAATGAGGTGAGATTCCTACCCTCTCCCTTGGTGCTAGAACCTTAGTTAAGAAATATGAGAGATGTCGGGTCAAGAGGGCTTGACTGGAGCGAGATGAAGTTCTCCTAGGAAGTGACCATGCTAGGACCTTATCTTAGGGATTTGTTGTTTTCAACCTTTCCTCTCTTCGTTGTGAAGATAGTGGACTTGGTTTCATGAAGAAAGATGGTCTATTGAGGGTTAATAATGGAGGAGGAAGAGTTGTATCTAGTTTTGAACAATGGCTAGAGGAATAAGATGAACCGATGCCATTCATTTTGCTTTAAGATGCGTGTAGAAATCTGTTTTCTGTGTGCAACAGACTTCTAGGATGTTTTTGAGTGTGATTCGTTCGGATTTAGATCTTGGACTGAACACAAAAGTTGTCCTCGGAAAGACCTTTCCAACGGATTTTTACATGTTTTCATAAGAGCTTCGTAGCTCCAGGAATGTCCAGTCGAATATTCTGCATAGTGACAACTTATGTGCATGTTGTTTTTCGGGTTAGGGTATAACAGGATTTTGGACTAGGTAGAACGATCATTGCAAAATGATATTAAGGTTGGACGAAACTAGTTATATGTAGCTGTTATAAAAAAATGAATTGATGGAATTTATTTGTATAAATGGTTACTTGTGAAATCTGGTAAGGATGTGTGTGATCATTATCCGAGGATTGATTTTGATTATGAAAGAGAGTGTGGTGCCTGATAACTTAATGTGTAACTTATAGCTATGTTATCATGCTTGAAGAAGATGTGAATTATCATTAAAATGTTGTGATAAACATATGGAAGCATAATTGTTCGTGAATGCTTGATTATAAGGAAGGAATTAGATGAGGTAAATCTCATGGCCATGGAATATATGGAATCGTGACCTCAAGTCTTTTGAGGGATAATTAGCATAGTCCACTACTTGGAGTTGCGTATCCCTACGGGTAGTATTGTGGGATTGGAATGTTGTATAGGGTGGCTTGCCGCCTGTGATTATGTTGAATCCTTGAGTGATTGGGATCATGGAAATGTGAAAGGGTTATGGTGCGTGAGTATTTGACCGCATTGGGCCAATGTGACGATAAGGGACTCAGTGTGGAGCCCTTTAGTGTTGCTGAGCACTGGACTGGTAATAATGAGAAGGGACTTGGTTGGAGCCCTTATGAAAGTTATTACTTAGAGGTTAGCTAGTAACCTAGAGGGGGGGGGGGGTTAATAGGTCTTCGAAATTACTTAAGCCTTTTTGTTGTTTATAAGTTTGGTGATCTAGAGCTTGTCCTAATTACTTGCAATACAAGAAAGAAACAAGCAACACAGTGAGCACACAAGTATTTATAGTTGTTCCCTAATTGGGTACATCCACTTTCCCTCCCACCTATCCAACTGATTTGTTGGACTAGGCACAAACTCCACCAATATGCTCCTCAGAGATAACACCTCAGTCCCTCATCCTTACACACTGATTCTTTTCAGAATCCAAATTCAGAACCACAAGGGTTCCTACCTCAGAGCCCTGCAGTGCTCCTACAACTCAGTTGTCCAATGACCACCTTGATGTAGGCGTACACGTTTGGACCGAAATATAATTACGGACGCACACGACTATCTCTCCACGAACTAAGGTCTACGCTCACACAATCATTCTACGCTGCTCCACGTTATTATGTCCAATCAATTATACGCTAGCATATGGGTAGCCAAACCACTTAGGACCGAATAGAAGCTATAGGCCAATATCCGTTCCAGCTAAAAGGACCAATATTGGATCCGACCGAGCGGTGTTGTACAAAAAGAGATCTACCGAATAAAACACGATTCGAAAAAAGGTAGATCTCTCCAAACAAAAGAAAATGAGGGCTCGCCAAACCCATTTACAAAAATTAAATCAACCAAGAAAAACACAACTACAATGAAAGCTAACCACGATGTTTCAATTATTTCAAAATTAACGCTAGAAATTCCACCACAAGACTATCTAAAGAAAGGAACACACGGGAGTGGAAAAGTTCGTTACCCAACCGGAATGGATGATTCCGGTTCTCTCGGCGAGGATCGTTCTTCGACGACTCCACCGGAGTCGCGCCGGTAGGAGAGAAACTCGCCCGCCTTCGTCGCGTCACGCCGGAATTGGAAATCCACCACAAGGGGGTCTTCTAGATTTGGCAACAAATATATGTAAATATGGTAGGAGAGGGCAAATATGGTAGGTTGTAGGGATTAATATGGAAGGTGGTGGTCGATTTAGGAAGGGGATGAAGAGGGGGTCGGACTTGTTGGTGTTGGGGTTGGCGGCTAGGATTTTGTGGAAGATGGAGGGGTTCGGATTGTGATGAAGGGAGGAGGCCAGTTTTGGAGGGGGGTGGCCGGGTTGGTGAGGGGAGGAGGAGGCCGGTGGCTTGTTGGGTGGAAGGGGTCGGTTTTCTTCGTAGAGGAAGAGGAGGGCTCGGGTAGCTAGAGGAAGAGGAAGATATGGAGGAGGGAGGAGGAGGAGGAGGGGAAGTTGGAGGCCGGCGGCCAAAGAAGGAGAGGACTAGAGGATGGCCAAAATTTGCCTTGGAGAGGGAGGAGATTTCAATCTTGAAATTCGGTTTCTTCTTTCATTCATTCAATAATTAAAATATGAAACATACATGCATATATATAGGCTACACCACTCAATCTCCACCTTAGAAAATTAAACCACTCATGATGGCTATTTACACCCATCATGACATAACAATTACAATAATTAAGAACATGAAATAAAAAAAATGATGGTTATAAACACCCATCACACATGAAATGAAAATAACATTGCGACATAAAATACCAAACATAGAAATGCATTATTAATTAATAATAATTTATTAATAATTATTATTATTAAATAATAATATATGGGTTTGCGTTCTGGACGGTTATTATGCCGACGCTCCGCATGGTCGTCCGCAAGCATGCCGTTGCCGTCCTCGAAATGTTGTGGGCCGTCGTCTCCATTAATCCTCCCCCGCTCAAAAGTACTCATCACCGATGAGTTGGTCCGAGAGTACCGGTGCAAGAGAGCATCATCCACAAGAGACACATAGCAGCGAACAACACCACTTGGAGAAGAGAGCACTTCAACCTGGAGTATCCTGTCATGCAAAATGTTGGTCTTGGGGACCCTTGAAAAAGCATTAGGCAATAAAGGAAGAAAAGTTTCAACATCAACTACCAACGTACCTCCAGTGAATACCGAAGAAGAAAGCGATCCAATCCCAAACTCACTTCCCAAACCATGAGAGAACGAAGTGGAACCAAACGGACAGGCAGATAATTCAAGTGGTGGAGAAACATGCAGCGTTAAATCAGAAACATTAAAAATAGGGGTATTACCCCAATCAGTGGAAAACCTCAAAAGAAATGCGTGTTCTCCTAATTTCATTAATGTCCACAAAAGGTGCATCTCACCAACTCGCCCACTTTCTATAGTGCCCGAAAGCAACCATTCAGGGACGAGATGCATCAAAACAAAATCGCCAATTATATCGTAAGACGCCCTTTTATGTATGCTAGCAAGAAATTGATAAGGATTTTGTGACGTGGGCAGCGCTTCACTAAAGTGCTTACGTAAATAATGTTCATGGAGAGCATAATCTTGCGCAAACGTACTTAGTGCATTCGGTGGTAATGGAATGACATAAGGCGGCACCAACAGAACTAAATCTGGTGGCGCTGAGGGAATCTCATCAGGAGGCACTATAAGTGGCCCTATCCTAAACGTATAATTAGATAAATGATTTTCTTTAAAATTCATGGAGGATAAAATAGGGATAAAGGAAATAGTCGCCACAGACATAAAATCTAAAACATCCGAGGGTGTGACCAACGATGGACTCGTAGGGTAATAGGCCGTCAAAGGGGACATGTCCAAAGGAGGAGCTAAGTCATTCTCAATGTCGAAACACAGGTTTAACGTCCAAGAAAGATCACCCGGTTGCAAGCCATTAAAGTCATATGAAAATTCAAACAATGGATTCGCCCTTACAGAAAATTCGTCTGACATGTCAACCAATTCATTAGATATATCATGTAATTCAGAATCAGTGGTCGGGTCATAGGTCGGCAATAATAATACGAGATCTGGGGGCACTAACGGGACCTCATCTGGGGGTACTGGCAGAATGAACTCAGGGGGCACCGTAGAACTCCTGAAATTAATCGTACTACACTCATGTCCTAAATGATCAGTATGTCGAGTCAACGGGTCAGGGGGACGAGTCGGTAAAATCAAACCCGAGGTACAATCAAAAAAGTCGTCCAATAATGCAACTTCCTTGCTTACAATTTCTTCTGACACACTATCCAAGTTATTTAATTTAGAATCAATTATGGTCTCAGACAAGGGTAAAATTGAGCCCGACTGAAGCTTTAAATCAAGAACGTCAGATAAAGGTGTTTGCATCAAAGAAATATCGTTCGGGCTCATAACACTAAAATCATCCAAGGATAACTCGTTCACCCACGGTAAGTCTTCCAAATCAGTCAGAACGTCCAATATATCAGGATCATCAGAACAGTCCTCAAAATATCTCTGCCTAAGATGAACCAGCTCGAGTCCGAACAGATCATCTCCTAAGTCACTACTAAGTAAACTCTCATCATCAGGTAAAATGCCTACCGACTCAGGTGTAATCTCAGCAGGAGTAACTGTAGGCTCCAAAATGTCGTCGACGGGGAGTGGAGATGATTCCTCAGTGGTGGAATCCTCATCCAGGTCACTAGGGTAACCAATATCCTCATCGTCGCTATAATCGTCAGGGATAATAGTCTTGTTCTTAGTGACGGGCACACTCGTAACCACAGTCTCAGACTCAATCTTGCTAATATGAACACTCTCACCCCGTGGGCTCATGGCATTCCTAGCACTTACGTCTAACGACCTAGGGATAAAGGTCTTAAGTTTCTCTTTCCTCTCATAGGTAGGTATACTCGTGCTTGAGATAATGAGATCTTTGCGGGGCAAGTATCTAGCGTGAGGCTTATAATCATTCCTACAATCAGGAAACTGGGAACGACAGTAGGTAGGGTAATACTTATCCGTTAAGTAATTTTTCATAATCTGCCAACCTATACGTGGGTCGATGGAGGGCATTCCTAAACGTCTTTCCTCATTGAGCCAGAAGGTATGAGCTCGACAAAATAATTGCAGTCTCGCAACGGGAATCCTGTGGGGATCCATAATACGATATTGCTCAAAATAATGCTCCATGTCGTTCACCCAACATAGAAACACTCGCGGTCCACCTAGCCCATCATATGTCGGAGCAGGAATCCTAACACGCCTAGAGGTGCGCGGTGTAACTTGATTAGCCTTTAGTTGGCAAATCAACCCCTTAATCTCTTCCACTACCGGACAATGGAAAGGCTTTCTAACGTTCATGACGGAACCTAAAGATTTCATTCGGAAAACGTGAACATCGTAGGCTATTTTTTTGTTTTAATTTTCAGCGGGAAAATGAGGATAAACTACGCGGATTAAGTGCACAAATACAAAGAAATATAGTCTGATTCTATTTAATTTAAAAGATAGATTTGTTCACACTAATATTTCAAAATAATATATAATTTTTTTTGGGTATTTTTGTTGGCAAAAATATGGAGATTATTAATTAATTTTTTTCTGCATTTTTTTATTGCCGAAAATAAAATTTAGCCGGCTATTAGCAGACCACAAATATTTTGTTTTGTTTTAATTTGGAGAAAAATTAGAAATTTGGAATTTGAAATTTTGAATTTTGAAATTGGAAATTTGAAATTTGAAATTTGAATTTTAAATTTTGAAATTTGAAATTGAAATTCGAAATTTGAAATTTGAAATTTGAAATTTGAAATTTTAATTTTGAATTTTGAAATTTGAAATTTGAAATTTGAAATTTGAAATTTGAAATTTGAAATTTTAAATTTGAAATTTTAAATTTCAAAATTTGAAATTTGAAATTTGAAATTTGAAATTTGAAATTTCAAAATTTGAAATTTGAAATTTGAAATTTGAATTTAAAATTTTGAAATTTGAAATTGAAATTTGAAATTTGAAATTTTAAATTTTAAATTTGAAATTTTAATTTTGAATTTTAAAATTCGAAATTTGAAATTTGAAATTTGAAATTTGAAATTTCGAAATTTGAAATTTGAAATTTGAAATTGGAAATTTGAAATTTGAATTTTTAATTTTAAATTTTGAGAGGGGGAGGAGTGGCAATTAGGAAATTGACGAGAACCTCCCTCTGATACCAAATTGATGTAGGCGTACACGTTTGGACCGAAATATAATTACGGACGCACGCGACTATCTCTCCACGAACTAAGGTCTAGCTCACATAATAGTTCTACGCTACTCCACGTTATTATGTCCAATCAATTATACGCTAGCGTACGGTAGCCCAACCACTTGGGACCGAATAGAGGCTATAGGCCAATATCCGTTCCGGCTAAAAGGACCAATATTGGAACCGACCGAGCGGTGTTGTACAAAAAGAGATCTACCGAATAAAACACGATTCAGAAAAAGGTAGATCTCTCCCAACAAAAGAAAACGAGGGCTCGCCAAACCCTTTTACGAAAACTAAATCAACAAAGAAAAAGGCAACTACAATGAAAGCTAACCACGATGTTTCAATGATTTCAAAATTAACGCTAGAAATTCCACCACAAGACTATCATAAGAAAGGAACACACGAGAGTGGAAAAGTTCGTTATCCAACCAAAATGGATGATTCTGGTTCTCTCGGCGAGGATCGTTCTTCGACGACTCCACCGGAGTCGCGCCGGCAGGAGAGAAACTCGCCCGCCTTCATCGCATCACGCCGGAATTGGAAATCCACCACGAGGAGGTCTTCTAGATTTGGCAACAAATATATGTAAATATGGTAGGAGAGGGCAAATATGGTAGGTTGTAGGGATTAATATGGAAGGTGGTGTTCGATTTAGGATGGGGATGAAGAGGGGGTCGGACTTGTTGGTGTTGGGGTTGGCGGCTAGGATTTTGTGGAAGATGGAGGGGTTCGGATTGTGATGAAGGGAGGAGGCCGGTTTTGGAGGGGGGTGGCCGGGTTGGTGAGGGGAGGAGGAGGCCGGTGGCTTGTTGGGTGGAAGGGGTCGGTTTTCTTCGTAGAGGAAGAGGAGGGCTCGGGTAGCTAGAGGAAGAGGAAGATATGGAGGAGGGAGGAGGAGGAGGGGAAGTTGGAGGCCGGCGGCCAAAGGAGAGGACTATAGGATGGCCGAAATTTGCCTTGGAGAGGGAGGAGATTTCAATCTTGAAATTCGGTTTCTTCTTTCATTCATTCAATAATTAAAATATGAAACATACATGCCTATATATAGGCTACACCACTCAATCTCCACCTTAGAAAATTAAACCACTCATGATGGCTATTTGCACCCATCGTGACATAACAATTACAATAATTAAGAACATGAAATAAAAATAAAAAATGATGGTTATAAACACCCATCACACATGAAATGAAAATAACATTGCGACATAAAATACCAAACATAGAAATGCATTATTAATTAATAATAATTTATTAATAATATTATTATTAAATAATAATATATGGGTTTGCGTTCTGGACGGTTATTATGCCGACGCTCCGCATGGTCGTCCGCAAGCATGCCGTCGCCGTCCTCGAAATGTTGAGGGCCATCGTCTCCATCACACCTACCTCAGCCTTATTTCTAAGGCCTACATCTCGGGCTTCTCAGCCCTACAACTTCAGGCATACAGTCCTACTCTCAGAGTGCTGCAACACTCCTACAACTCAGTACATATCCAGGTACCTACCTTAGTGCCCTTCCAGGAACCTACATCTCAGCCTATTCTAAGGCCTACAACTCAGTGACACATTTGTCACCTACAGCTCAGTGACACACTTGTTACCTACAGCTCAGTGACTCACCAGTCACCTACCTAAGGCACAAGGCCCTACACTTAGGCTGAGAGGACATCCCTACCTAAAATCCACACTTAGATCCTACCTCAGAGAGCAGCACTCTCCTACATCAGGCACTTAAGCCCTACAGCTCAGATCAACTCAGTGACTAATTAGTCACCTACCACTCAGGCACAAAGTGCCCTACACTCAGATTCAGATAAACTGAATCCTACATGAAATAATCAAGTAAAATTGAAATACTGACTCAGGGATAAATCTCTGAGTCTAACTTGCTGGACTGAGCAGATATCAGTCCAGCCCACTTGCTTTAGAAGGGATGAGTCTTCTCCTACAACCAACTTCTTCTTTGCTGCACAGGTGAGCAGCTATTTTCTATTGAAGGCTTATACCCCTTCACACAGCTATCTTCTCTTACTAAAAGATTGAATCAGCCCACTTGTTCTTCAAGTAACAATCCTGCTGAACTGGAAGAAGCTTCAGCTATCTTTTCCTTCTGGCTTTCACTGTTGGACTTTGGTTTCAAGCTTTTCAAAGAAGATGAAGTCCAGCCGCCCCTTTTTCGTTTTATACTTCCGTTCATTTTTCGTTAACCCTAATCTTCTTTTATTATCTTCCTTTTATATGTGTTGATTTAAATCAACAACACAATTTGAATATGGGCCCAGTCAAGTATGGTGATCGCCGCCTCCCTAAGAACAAGACAAACAGTAGCTTCCTGTGCTACTGTAGCTTTCCCCACAATGACATGAAGTATTTGGACTGGGCTCGATAATCGTCGATCTAATATCGACGAACTCTATGCTAAGCTTGATGAACTTCAGAATCCTAAACTTTAACTTGAGCTCGACGAAAGGCGGGCTCAGGTCAATGAACTCTGAATCTTCAACGTTTAACCAGAGCTCGACGAACTGTGAGCTGAGCTCGAGCTGAATCTTCAACCTTCAACTTGAGCTCGACAATCAGTGAGCATAGCTCGACGAACTCTGAATCTTTAACCTTAAACTTGAGCTCGACGAAAGGCGGGCTCAGGTTGATGAACTCTGAATCTTCAACTTTTAACATGAGCTCGACGATCTGTGATCTTAGCTCGACGAACTCCGCTTTATGGATTTAGAAGATTTCTGATGGCTTTGTCTCAGCGGTTCTTTTTCAACTATCTTAGCGGTTTCTTCTTCACAGCTGAGACTCTTCTATCTCAGTGGTTCTTTATCAACTGTCTCTGCGGTTTCTTCTCCACAACTGAGACAGTCTTCTGTCTCAGCGGTTTAGCTGAGACCAACACTTCTCTCAATGATATGTGTTGAGCTTCTCAGCTATCTCAGCGTTTCTTCTGAGACATTCTTCTAAGCTGTCTCAGCGGTTATGCCTTAGTCAGATTTTCTGACTTCCAGCTTCCTCTTCCTATTTACCTATCCCATCAAGGACAACCTGCATGCAATAACTCAAGCATATATCAAATACATTATGCCCCTTAGCATGATTGGTGATGCCTCTTCAAATCCTAAGGAACATTGAAGGGCACAATTCCCAACAATCTCCCCCTATTTGAAGAAGGCAGAACACTCATCCAAGCTAAGGTGCATCTACACAAAAACATATCATTATGATCCTAAAGAGACATTACTATGACAACTGGCAATCCCAGTATAGGATAACTCCCCCTAGGTGGGATGGCATAACACTATGTTTGACTAATCAAAAGCACTAGGGAATTATAAATCACTATCAGTGTAATTGTATGATTAGTAGAAACAACTTTATTAATCATTTATAAGGTAAACATTTTGATTAAGATCTACCAAATCATAAACTTAGTCAAGAAATAATAGTAAACTTGTGATTACAAGAAATCTATGAAAGAATAACACATTCATTTTTCACAGGTACATAAATGAGAGTTGCATTACACATTTATCACATCAAAATAGTCATGGCCAGCTCATAGTAATTTTATTGATAAAGATTTGGCATTGTTACACTTTTGATATTCATTACAAGACATTTATTACATGTTTTAAGGCATCCTAAGTCTTGCAGTCCCATCTGAGCTCTTCTTTGATGAACTTGAAGCAACATTCTTAGTGACTGATGCTAAAGATCACGTCAGTGAACTGGTCTCACAAGTAATATAAAATGGGCGAATTTCTCCAAGTATCGATCTCGAGGGAACACAGTAAGATGGAGTTAATTTTGAGGAGGACTTGAGATTGAAGTCCTTAAGTCGGCGTTAACGATGGGTGTTTTGATTTTTGCGATAAAAAGAAAATAAAATACTAACAACTACTCCTATGCAACGCCGCTATGCAATGCTTTGCCAGGCGGGATGGAAGACTAGTCGGGCCGCTATGCACCGAATCGCTAGGCGGATGGGCGAGAAGGAAAGCGTAAGAACCGAGAAAACAGTGAGGGTCACAAGCACCTCTTCGCAATGCACGCCACTAGCAATCGCTAGTGCGGCCAACTCCAATTGAAGGCGGAAAGTGGAAATAGATGCACCTCAAATAAATATAACGAAAATACAAATAATCACATAGACATGATTAAGCGTAAACATTAATTACAATAACCGTACTTCATCAAAGACAAGAGATCAAGCTAAACTATCAACAAGAAGAGAAAAGTGTGCCAAATTGATCGGTTTCGAAGTCGCGCCAAGGATTCGCGGAAGGAATTGCTAGGTTGTCAATCCGCATCCTAGCTCGGTCCTCAGCTACATTCGGGGTAGAGGAGGCTGTCACTCACTCCCAATAAACCCGTCTTCTTCGTGTCACGAGCCGCTAGAGGATGGCACTACTTCTCCTATCTTGATGGAGAAAGCTTGGTCGAATCTCCTCTTGAAGCTCGAGGATGAAGGAGGAGGCCGAGAGGAAGCTCCGGCTTGGATTTGGCATTGAATGCTTGCCCAGATCTCCTCTCCCTTGTGGAACGGCGAAGTTTTGCCCTAAAATTGTGGAGGGAAATGGCTGGAATAAAGAAATTTACAATGGCTGAAATCTGCAATTTAAATAGAAAAAGATCAAAAAAATGGTCACACACGGTCCCGCGCACGACTGTGCGCTCACCGTGCGTTATTAACTTACAAATCTTGATCGCAGGAGAAGAAGCGTTGACCCGTGCATTTTACTCGCGCACGGGCGATTCCGCCCGTGCGTGAAGGAAATCGCACGGGTAACGACAGAGCACTGGAAATCAAGAGAAATAGGGGAACCGTGCATTTTACTCGCGCCTGGGCGCGTTTTCCCGTGCGTGAAGTAAACACACGATTTACCCCAGAATGTAGGAAAACAGAGAAAAATGTGCAAACAGTGCAATTCCTTTTCGCACAGATTGGCCTAAACTGTGCGGGAACAAAATGCACGGGTAGAAACAGAAGTCTCCAGAATTGCTTTGTGAAATGCACAGTCGAACTGAAACCGTGCGCGAAGAAATGCGCACGACCGTGCATTTTACAGAGAAATTTAAAATGAACTTCGGGACAACCTAACGACCTGCACAACAATGAAACCAACTAGGGCACCAGCTCCCAACAACAACACAACATAAAATAAATAAAAGAACCATGGGGAGCACCATGTGCTTACCCCCAATAAAAGAATGTGCAATCGCACACCCTCGGGCCAAAATAGTGCACTTAGCGTGAAAAGTAGCACGAAAGAAATATCAGAGATAACATACTAAAAGTGAAGTGCAAGTGCGTTAAAACTAGCCCATATGAGTCCGAAAAACCCTATATAAATAGGACTCATCACACCCCCAGACTTTACTGTTTGCGCGTATCGAGAGAACAAAATCTAAGCAGATAGGGAAAATTACTAGCTAACATAGAAATTAAAAAGCAGATTACCATGCAAAGTCACATGCTTGCGTGCGTAAAAATACAATAGAGAAAATTTCTAAGTATGCAGAATAGTTTATATTTTTCACAATGCGCATCAAAATTTTATTTCTACTCAAAAATAGAATCACGGTGAATCATCCGGTCACGCGCAGGAAGAAAGTAGACAGGCTAGTAAGGTGTGCTTTGTCAAAGACCGGGGCTCGGGATCACCTCCAAAGGAATCCACCAATGTCGAGGACCATACGCTTGCCCGTTCACACTCTCTCCACGGCACTAGTTAGACTCAAGCGTGAATGCGTAGGACTTAAGGATTATCACGGGGCTTGGGTTACGGTGAGGTAAACAATGATAAATGTGAAGTCTATGCACCTAACCAAAATGAGCTAGCCTAAAAAGAATCCATCCGCTAACCACAATACAAACGAGTACGCTACACCCCCAAACTTAACTTTTAATATATGGGTGTGCGCACCTCCTACTCCAAATACAATCACATCCCCAATAAGTGATATAGTGACGACCGTGATTCGGACGTGACTACAATACGGACTCCTAAACGTTACCGAACAAGAAATAAAAAGAGGGAACGCCGACCAAAAGCGAACGAAAAGGGGTCGGTTGGTTCCCAAAATCCGGGACTCGATACCACGTCCTTAGGACCTACCTCTCCAACAAGCACACAACTCACCGTAAGCCGGACTCGATACAACGTCCTTAAGACCTACCTCTCCAACAAGCACACAACTCACCGCACCTACACAAGCATCTACTCATTTCAATATAGCCGTTTCAAGTACAACAATAATTTATTTCAGAGCGGCGGAAAACCTTTAAGAGCGATCGAAATTCGAGTCGTAATTAATTGCCTTGTTGGCACATAAATTGCGCCGAACGGAAGAGCAAATCGAGGCTAGGCCACGTTGCACTCCCGAGACGGATTTATCCATTCCGGACAACAAGAGATTCAATAACAACACCTTCAAATTCAGATTTTGCAAGCGACGGATTTAAAAATCGCGGAAAAAACGGTGCACGAAAAACCTCCACAAACTAAAGCAAGAATCACGCAAAGAAAGAGATTACCCAACCGGGATGAAAGTTCACACAAAGATAAGGTGGGAGAATCACTCTCTCCACGGATCCGCCGGCGTCACACCGAGGGATTTGCAACCTTCTTCCACGGAGTCGCACCAAGGAAGCCGCGCCGGAGTCGCACCGAACGGATGGAGGGAGCAAGGGGCGGCGGTTTCACACCACACAAGGGGGGTGGCGGTTTCACACCACCGAGGGGTCGGCGGCTTGGAGAAAGCTCTTGGCCGAAATTCTCAAAGGAGAGGGAGTTTTAGGTTTCAAATATTCAATGATCTTATTCCTCATAATCACCTCCTTAAATAGGAGTTTACAATAACTCTTAGCCCTCCATGATGGAGATGTAATCTCATCCATCCAAAAGGCTAAATGCACATAAAAATAAAATATTGTTCCAAATGAAAAATAATACATGCCATGAATATAAAATTATCACTTAAACATAGGATAATTTTATATTCCCAAAATATAAAATAAAGTGCATGAAAATAATAAAATTTGGCTAATTTTTCATGGCGGTTTTAGCACGCCGCGGGCGGAGGTGGTAGAGTTCACTTCCTTCGGCGTCATCACGGCATCTCAGATCTTTATGTCGTAGCGCCTCGGCAACCGGGTCATCATCAAGTAGCGGTGGCGCTGCATCAATCCTCCCCCACTCAAAATCACGTATCTCTGATGCGTGAGTGGAGAGATAGCGGCGGAGAAGCTCGACATCTAAACGTTGAAGCTCTGTCGCGAGTACCCAAGAGTCGTCCGAAGGGGGGCGGTCATGCCAACGGACGAGGAAACGGTAAGTAGTACCATCCGGAATAGTGAATGGTTCCGCAGCGAGTATCATATCTGGAGTGAGAAATGTCCTGGGGAACCTAGGAAACATGTCAGCAGTAGGAGTAAAAGAAGGCAACGTACCATCCGATGTTATACCTGCGGGGACCGAAGGAGAGAGATCATCCGAACTACCACTCCCAAACCCATTAGAATTTTCAGTGGAGGGAGAAGATGACAGAGAATTCAACTCAGGTGGAGGTAAAACAAACAGCGTCAAATCCGAGACATTAAAAATAGGGGAGATACCCCAATCAGCCGGCAAATCCAAAACAAAAGCGTTGTCACCTAGTTTCTTGATAATCCGAAAAGGGTCGGCGCGCTTCGGTGCCAACTTCTTAACGGTGCCAGATGGCAAGAGTTCGAGAACTAACCGGACTAGGACCAAATCGCCAACTTTAAAGTGCAACACCCTCCTATGTAAATTAGCGTGCGACTGATAAGACTCGAATTGAGCAGTCAAGGTAGCTCGTATACGTGCATGTAAGTCATGAATATGTTGGGCGAAGGATTGTTCAAACTGACTTGTCTTGAATGTTGGGGGCAACAATACCAAGTCAATGGGCACAAGGGCCTTGTATCCATGGACAATCTCGTTTGGTAACAGACCAGTAGACCGATTTTTGGAATTATTATAAGCTAATTGGGCGTGGGGAAGAATAAGATCCCACGTGCCTTTGTGATCGCTTACGAGGCATCTAAGAAGGCTACCCAAGCTTCGATTATCCAAAACCAAACCATTCACATAACGGTGGAAGACTATTCGAAACAACCTCGCAAGTAATTTAAAGGACGCATTTAGAAGGGTCAAGAAATTAAAAATGCGCCTAATTAAATTAAAACCATGAGGGGAGAACCCATGTGCCACATGACTTGAATTAATAGTATAAAATAACGGAATTATGTCCGGTGGCACATGTGCTTTAAATTCAAAAATTAACGTAGTGGGTTCCAACATTTTCGTTTTAAATTTAAAATTAAATTTTGATTTAAAAATATCATAATAAATAGTCAGCGGAAAATGTTCGTCATCAACTACGTTCGCCCACGTCTTTCTAAGTAAGTTTAACGGGATGGCGGGAATAATAAACTTCTCTAAATATGAAGGGCTAGAAATGACTAAATCATCTACTCGAGCTAAGGGAACCGGAGGGAGAGTCGACAGGGTTGACTCCGTAGGGGGAACCAAGTCACACTCAACTTCAAAGCATGGATTAAGCGTCCAAGAGAACGCCTCCGGTTGCAAGCCTTTAAAATCCAAAGTAAACTCGAATAGTGGATTCGTCCTCACTGAAAACTCGTCCTCAGTTAACGTTTCGCCCCAGAATGAATCCACCAAATCATTAGAAATTTTACTTAAGTCAGAAACAGTGATCGTCTCAATAGTAGGCAAATTCATATCCGATAAAATTTCCAAACTAACTTGGGCCTCAGGCGAAGGGGCTATCATCAAAGAAAAGTCAGGTTGGCCCTCAGTGCTATCGTCATCCAAACATAATTCTTCCCATGAGGTGGGGACATCGTCTAAGTTAGAATAGGGGGATGGGCAAATCGAATCCAGGGGAGTATAATAATTAGCTTGAGTTCCAAGCGGCGATAATAACGTCAAAGGACTAACTCCCGGATGTATCACACTAAGCTTATCCCAAACTGAACATCCATCCCAAGGTGACTCTACCAATACCGTAGAAACCTCTAATAATCCTGGGTCAACAAATATAACGTCGGATCCTAGCAAGTCATCACCTAAATCAGTGACATGTAAGCTCTCAGCATCGGATGACTCTACCGACTCAACCGGAATGTCTACTCGCTCAGGGTCAACAGAAGATTCCATGACTAAATTATCGTCGAAGGGGATTGGAGATGATTCCTCATGGGAGAAATCCTCTTCCAGGTCACTAGGGTAACCAATCTCCTCAACGTCACTAAAAGCGTCAGTGAAACTTGCCTCATCCTCAGTGACGGGCGCAGTCCTAATCACATCCTCAGGTTCAACAGGAGAGTCAGGCATTATCGTTAGTGAAGGAAGACTCTCACCTAGCTGATTAATTTCATCTTCTAGAGATTCCATATCCACATACGCATCCTCAGAGGTATCAGTCACTATATCAGAGGGCTTAGATGTCGAGGCTAAGGAAGCAAGCACCCTTATAGTAACCTCTTTCGAGTTCAAATTTTTGGGTCGGAATGACTTATTTTTCCTATAGGTGGGACTAGGCACACTCTGGGTAATACTACCTCTCTGGGGATAGGATTTATCCTGAGGCATAGGGTCACTCCTATAAGCGGATACGGGTCTAGTGCTGTAACTTGTAACATCCCATTTCCGGCTAGACCCCTAGGAGTCGGTTGGTTGTGGTAGAACCCTAGGGAGCCCAAAAATTGAAATAAAGCGACCAAGAATTCGGGTCACGGGTTGGTCATGCCCGTGACCGACCCGTCACGCCTGTGACCTAGGGCGTGACTCATTCGACGATCGTCGATCTCCTGGAGACGATCGTCGGGCGCAGCATTTTCAACCCGGCCCTGTCACGCCTGTGACCCAGGTGTCACGCCCGTGACCTGGGGCGTGACTCCTTCGACGATTGTCGATCTCAGTTAGACGATCGTCGGGCGTGGAATTTGCCTCATGGCCTGCCACGCCCGTGACACACAATGTCACGCCCGTGACATAGGGCGTGACCACGTTCGATGATCGTCGATTTCAGTTCGACGGTCGTCGACCCAGAATTAGTCACCAGGCAGGTCACGCCCGTGACCCACAATGTCACGCCCGTGACATTGGGCGTGACCACGCTCGACGATTGTCGATCTCAGTTCGACGGTCGTCGACCCAGAATTGGCCACACGGGCCTGTCACGCCCGTGACCCAGGTGTCACGCCCATGACCACCCTTCGACGATCGTCGATCTCAGTTCGACGATCGTCGAACCCAAAATTGGCTAACCGGGCCTGTCACGCCCGTGACCTATGTGTCATGCCCGTGACCAAGGCCGAAACGACAGCCAGACTGGAAATTTCGGTAACCGACGCCATATTAAATTCTGACTATGGGAATGAAAACCAAGAGTATTTATGGGTCGTTTCCTACTTTAATTATGATAATAATTAAGGAAAAGTGGGTCCAATAGGAAATCGCCACCTGGCAAACACCTCTTCATCTCCAGCGTTTCAACTTCCATTCGTCATAACCGAAACGTCATTAAGGGAAATATTAAGAGCCGTGAACGTTTCATCCTTTCCCCTCCCCACTTGCTGATCTATAAAAGACTCCTAAGAACAAGGGGAAAAGGTTACACTCTCCATCAAACTGTTTCAGATTTCCCCCTTGCTGTTGAAGAATTTCCGGCGACGCCACCACCGCGTCAATGGCTTCCCGACGCTCTGCACGCCTCTAGCCCGCGAACAAGGTCCTCCCCTCCCTCTTCTTCTGCGGATAGATCTTAGAAATCGTTAGGAGAGATATCGGGCTCAAAAGAGCCAGATCGGGTGAGCGTATTCATGGTTTTTCCGAAAATTTCATGGTGGCGGGTCCGCCGGAAACCGCCTCTCCGGCGGCCGTGCCGCCGCCCGACGATAGCCCTCACCTCAACAGAGGTGGTGGTGGTGGTGGCCGGACAGGGAGATGGCTGGATGGCCGGGAAATAGCTTGGAAAAGCTACAGGAAATTAGGTTTTCAGGGCTCTGGTTTCGGGCTGTAGAAGAAGATGAACAGTGCCATTTAATTAGATTTTATTTGTGAAGTAATTTCTGAATGAAAATATCTGTCACTTTAAATAATTTGGGAAAATTATTTAGAGGCTCCTACAGGAAAAGTGGTCAACATAGAAAATGTAGCCCTTGAAGTCTAGTTTAATTTAAAATTGATGTCACTCGATTTGGAATCCTAGTTAGACCACAGCACCCTTTTTGGTGAGGTCTATCCAGAGGGCTGTCTTGACCTTAGAAAAATTCCCCACTCCAATCCAGTTATCAAAATGACTTGAAATTTGGGGTGTGGCCTAATATTATCTATATTTAGATGTTGTCCAAAAGTTAGGATTTCTGGGAAATATTTTTCTATAGTTTTTAGGAAAATTCAATAATCCTAGCTTAATTTAATTAGATGGCTAAATAATTTCCAAACCCTCCCAAATTTTGGTGAGTGGTCCCTGGGTTCACCACAAGGTTCAGTATAATTTTTCATCTCACTTGGAGATGGTTTGGATTAGAAATGTTCAAACCTAAGTTTTGCCCTAATAAGGGGTCTTAGGTTAAAGGTGCACTTTTGAGATTTGAGTGGTCAGATCACCTCAACAGAGGCTGAGATTTTTACCACTGGTTAGTAATATTCTCTAGCACCGCCTCATAGAATTTGAGGTGGATCGGGGTAAGTTTGCCCTAAGAACCAAGGCCAAACCCTAAGGATGGATCTTGGTGGTTTGTGAAGGTCATGTGGTCAAATGACCTTGGATTGACCCGAAATTGGGTGAAGAGAATCATAGGGCCAATATAGTTCTCTGGATGAAATCTTAGTAGATTTGGAGACCGTTGGGATACCTAAAAATCTAACCCTAGTTTAGGGTGCAAAACTTGTAGAGATAGGAAATGACACCAAATCACATTGAAAAGTGATGAGAATTGGGTAGAGTGAATTATAGGGATGGTACAAGCTCTGGATATTTCTCTATGAATTTTTATGGGATTTTTGGAAGTTTAATTCTAAGGCTTGCTTCATTAAGTATGTTTTACCTAGAATATTTGATTAAATCTTTAGTGGTGTTTAGCAAGCTGGTAAAATTATGATTCTTTGCACAAAGATCTTTTCTATACCATACTACTGATTAGTAATTTTTCTATAATTTTCCGATGAGTAATTTCAGTACTTCCTTCATTACGTAGAATTAACGTGATTATACTGGATAAATTATTTAGAGGCTAAATACTTTCTGTAAAATTCTGGAAATTTGTATTTGAGGTTATCTTGCTATTATTTAATGATCATGATTTTTGAGTAGCCATTACTTAGGAGGATCATGTAGTTCATGTTTAAAATGACCCATGGCCCGTCCTTTGGGAAAATTAAATAAATATCAGATTAATTAGGAAAATTATAAGTTTCTGGATTTAGACAAATTATGATATGGTAGCCCTCCAGTAAATATTATAGGAGATTTGGAAGATAATTTGGTGTACCTCCCCTTGTGTACCTCATATAGCTTAGGATGACCTGCATATAGTAAAGCCACAGAATTCTGTTAGTTGATGGTTGGTAGGGCAAGTTAAGATTGAGTTCATCATTGGATGTCAGGATAAGTAGAGTGTGAGACTGGTTAGGATAAGGGAGTACGGGAACGACGAAAGATCGTCCACCCCGGATAGGAATGGAAGAGTCTTAATACTCTAGGGTTAGATCTAAAGTAACTAAAATGGGATCGGGTTAAGGGAGATTAACCATTAACAATAAGTGCCTTGCGAAAGGGAACTTCGGGTCGTAATGCCGCCGTCTTGGTTCCTAGTGCCCCTTGAGAGCCCTTCACGGGGTATACCGGGGGCAGTCCTGGGCTAACGTAAACCATAGGGATAATAAATTAAAAGAGCAACTAGTATAACTAGGGTTGCACATACACACACCTCGGTAGCTAGGAAGGTAGAATAATTGGTTTGGTTGCTTTCAGACAGTAGCTCTGAAGGTAGATGCACGGACGGAACTGTCCGGGGGGCCGAGGGCTCGAGGGTTGGAGTACAGAATAAAGGTGGTGGGTCTTCGGTATCTGATTGTCGTTCACACCGACATCGGTACGCTGACTCGGCGGTGTGGGACACTTAGCCAAAGAAAATCTGGTGGGTAGAGCCAGCAGTAGTACGTGGATACTCTAGGTTGTGTTCTTCTAGGGGCGTACGGAAGGGCTAGGCCTGGTAGTGTGGATACCCGCCTAGGAGTGGGGGGCCCGACCCATTGTCTCCGTTTGCCACTACGGAGGTTCCTGGGAGTGAAGCTAGCTGGCCGAACAAGGGGAACTAAAGGTCTGTGCGCATAGAGTCGTGTGCGTGAGTTGCACTTGCATGAATCATGGCATAACATATCACTACACTCATATTTGAATACAACCGACACCCCCAACGTATAAATCGGTATGGGACTTTTTATACGATGGGAGCCTTGCAGAAGACCCCTTAACTTATAAGTTTGTATGGGCATTCATATAAGTTAAGGTTACATACTTATTTACTTGCTTGTTTATTTACTGTTCTCTAGCTGTCATTGTATACATATTGCTACTCATTAATTGCTCTCCTTATTACTTACTACCATAGGACTACTAGATGTACTTTATTCTAATCCAATGTTAGATTAGCTCCCTCGTCATCTGCTTGTTCATTCTCCACTTTTTGAAGCTTCCCTTTCCTCCTCTCCGCCCGGTGCTTAGGAGCCGTGGTGGGAGTGGTAGGGGACGATAGGGCTTAGTCTTTATGACTAATGGTTTTCGAACCAAACATTACAGGAGCTCCGGATGGGAGACAGGGACCAGCACCAGCGGAGTACGGTGCGCATGGAGGTGGGACAGTCTAGCACCGGTGCACCTGCGACCAGCTCCGTGAGTGATTAGTATTTTCTTAGCTTCCGCGATGAGTGACTTGTAGTGAGGACTCTGATGTACTGGGCTCGAGCCCAATTATCTATTTTCCTGTTATTATCTATTGATGGACTGATTATGATTTCACTTTTATTTACATGTTTCTGTGGACTTGTTTACATTTATGTATAAATACTTCTCTCTCTTGTGATCGAAAAGGGCCGGCAGAATTGGCGTTTTGTAGTGGTTGCCTTCCCGTGAGTCGGTGCCACCGCAAAGCGGCAATTCTGGGCTAAGACCCCGGTGGTTTAAAAGAAAAAAAAGGGGGTCTCACAAGTGGTATCAGAGCAGACCTCGATCGAAAGAGAAGTAGTCCACAAAAACCTTGGGCCACCCCCGTGCGAGCTTAGTTTGCGGACAAACTAGCAGTGGAAGCAGTGGTGTGCCCATAAGGGAAATCACATGTGAAAATCCATCCAAACTCTTCTTAAATTCCATTCATTCGCTCTCTAACAAATGGAATTTTTACTTGTAGCCTGCGACGAACCCTACATCGCAGCAGGGGACACCTCAGGCTCCGAATGTGGTCCCGACTCCGCCAGCACCAGTTCCGTTCCAGCAGACGGAGATGGGGCAAACACTGACGGCCATCCTGGAGGCCTTCAGAGCTCAGCAAGCCCCGGCCCCACAGCCAAACTCCGGGGCCAATTGGATGACAGTCTTCCGAGGACTTTCCCCTCCATCCTACCAGGGGACGGAGTCTGTAGTACGTACGGAGGAGTGGTTGGACACCATTTACGAGATGCTGGCAGGGATTCGATGCCCCACGGAGGAGGCAGTCACTTTGGCAGTCTCCTGCTTAGAGTCACACGGAAAGAGATGGTGGAAATCTCAGCTGGACACCACCTTTGCAGGGATGGACTGTGCTGATATTACTTGGGAGGAGTTCAGAGCAGCGCTCTTGGGACATTTTGTACCTCAGTCGGCGAGAGATGACCTAGAGGATAGGTTCCTGCGGTTGAGGCAGGGGAATAGGACTGTGGTGGAGTACTATCAGGAGTTCACTCACCTGGCCCGTTATGCTGACGCTTACCAATTAGACGATGCTGGCTATGCCCGGAGCTTTTATAAGGGGCTGCAGGATGACATGAGACAGGCCCTCCTTTTCATCTCAGAGGGGAGTCTGGCCAGGATTCTGGAGATGGCTAAGAAGAGAGAGGCGGATTAGCTTACAGTGAAGAACCGGAAGAGACCGGCTGATGATTCAGTGATTGGAGGGCGTAGAGACTGTCCTCGGGGCCAGGTTATCGGGGAGAGAAGGAACGGGGATCAGCCACGTCAAGAGTTTGGGCAGGAGCAGAGGAGTCAGGGGGGTATTGGCTCCCCAGCCTATACAGATGCTGGAAATGCCAAGGACGGCAGAGCAGCCACCGGTATGCTTTCAGTGCAACCAGCCGGGGCATATCAAGAGGAACTGCCCTGTGAGGCGAGCACCCCCACCAGCACATCAGGGCGATCCACCTCCCCGACAGTTTGGCGGACAAGGACAAGACCGAGGACGAGGATTTCAGGATCGAGGCCGCAGGCCAGAGAGAGAGCAGGTGTATGCTCTAGACCTGACACAGCCCCGGAACCCGGAGCAGGTTATCACAGGTATGGCAGTACTTTTCAGATTTTCTTCATATAAACTACTATTTTAAACATAACCTGGTTAGAAATTAAGAGAAGATAAACTACAATAAGAATACTAAGACATTTAATTACCCCAGGCATAGTATTCGTGAGCGGCAAGCCCGCTCACACCCTCTTCGACACTGGTGCGTCGCAATCATTCGTGTCGGAGGATTTCGTGAAAGGACTGGCAGGAGTGGAGCCATTCACCGGGAAGATGATGAGGGTGCGCCTACCCGACGGATCAGAGATATTGACCTCTGCTCATTGCAATATGGAAGCGAGGATCGGCGGGAAGGCGTTTGAGGCACCAGCGACGGTTCTGAAGATGCCAGACTACGACCTGATCCTGGGCATGACTTGGCTGTATTGGAACCATGCCCGGATCGATTGTGTGGCGAAGAGGATCACCGTGAGGCACGACGACTCCTTCATTGTTATCGAAGGTATTATACCAGCACCCCGTACCTTACTATCGTTTGTGCAGGCCGTTAAGGCCCACCTGCAGGGGGAAGAAGTTTATCAGGTCCTCCTTGAGGCGGTCGTAACCAAGGACTCCATTGCAGATATTCTAGTAGTGCGGGACTTCGCCGACGTGTTTCCAGAGAAGCTACCAGGGTTACCCCCGCACCGAGAGAAGGACTTTCAGATTCAGCTCGTACCGGGGGCTAAGCCGGTATCCAGAGCTCCCTATCGAATGGCCCCAAAGGAGTTGGTGGAATTCCGAATCCAGCTTCAGGAGTTAGTGGAGGCCGGGTTCGTTCGGCCTAGCTCTTCACCATGGGGAGCTCCGGTGCTGTTCGTTAAGTAGAAGGACGGGACCCTTCGATTGTGCATAGATTACCGGGCTCTGAACAGGTTGACAGTCCGGAACACGTATCCCTTACCAAGGATAGACGAGCTTTTTGACCAGCTGGAGGGAGCCCATTGGTTCTCAAAGCTGGATCTGAGGTCAGGGTACTACCAGCTTCGTATTCGGGAGGAGGACATCCCGAAGACAGCCTTCAACAGCAGATATGGCTTGTACGAGTTTACCGTGATGCCGTTCGGGCTCACGAATGCACCCTCCGCATTCATGACTTTGATGAATCGGGTGTTCGAGGAGTATCTGGACGTCTTTGTCATTGTATTCATCGACGACATTCTCATCTATTCAAGGACGGAGGAGGAGCACGCGAGACATCTGGCCTTGAGCTTGGGGAAGCTGCGTGAGCATGAGATGTATGCCAAGTACAGCAAGTGCCAGTTCTGGCTAAAGGAGGTGACCTTTCTGGGCCATGTCATCAGTGGAGCAGGTCTGGCAGTGGATCCTGCAAAGATCCAGGCAGTACGGTATTGGCCATCGCTAAAGTCGGCCACGGATGTTCGAAGTTTCTTGGGACTTGCCGGTTACTACCGGAAGTTAGTCGAGGGGTTCTCTCAGATTGCCCTCCCTCTTACGTCTCTGACGAAGAAGGAGTCCCCTTTTATATGGACGCCTCGATGCGAATCTGCCTTCCAGGAGCTAAATGATCGTCTCACCTTGGCTCCCATCCTTACTCTTCCATCAGGGAAGGAGGGATTCTAGGTGTATACAGATGCTTCCTATCAGGGGATGGGTGCCGTTCTGATGCAGAACAGACACGTAATAGCCTACGCCTCCCGTCAGTTGAAGCAGCACAAGCAGAACTACCCCGTGCACGATTTAGAGATGGGGGCAGTCATTTTTGCTCTTAAGATCTGGCGCCACTATCTCTACGGGGTACATTGTGATATCTTCTCCGACCAAAATAATCTGAAGTACGTCGACACCCAGAAGGAGTTAAACATCAGGCAGAGACGCTGGGTGGAATTTCTGTCGGACTACCAGTATACCATGCACTACCATTCGGGGAAGGCGAACGTGGTCGCAGATGCTCTGAGCCGGAGAGCGAGTACGACAGGAGTAGGCCCGCAACTGATGGCCTTGGAGTTGATTAGATCATTCGAGGAGATGCAGATTTCGCTAGTGTCTGAGGATGAACCGGAGCTGTACATGGAGTACCTGGGGTCGATGGCTACTACTAATGACATTCGAGACCGCATCAGAGATGGGCAGATGCTGGATGAGAGAGCTGAGCCGATATTCCGAGCCTTGGAGGAAGGCACGACAGGAGATTACTCTTTGAGGGATGGGCTCCTGTATTTCCGGGGCAGAGTCTACATACCAGCAGGAGGACGGATCCGGGAGGATATTTTGACGGAAGCTCACTGCAACCGGTATTCGGTACACCCGGGGATCACCAAGATGGTAAAGGATTTAAAGAGGACGATGTACTGGCCGGGTATGAAGAAAGATATTATGTATTTTGTGACGCATTGCGAGGCCTGCCAGCTCGTGAAGGCGAAATGTAGGAACCCGACAGGTTTGCTGCAGCCGCTTCCGGTGCCGGAATGGAAGTTTGAAGATATAGCCATGGACTTCATACATGGGCTACCTCGATCCCGTGCGGGGAATGACTCGATCTGGGTGATAGTGGACAGGCTAACAAAGGTGGCCAGATTCATTCCAGTGGCAAAGGGCGCACCAGTCAGTGTATTAGTACGGAGGTTCATTGAGCAGTTTGTGCGTTATCATGGGGTGCCCAAAACTATCGTTTCAGATCGGGATGGGCGGTTTACATCCAGGGAATGGAGGTCAGTCCAGGCCCATCTGGGGTCTCGGTTGACATTCAGCACAGCTTTTCACCCTCAGACCGACGGACAGACAGAGCGCACCAACCGTACACTGGAGGATCTGTTGCGACTATGTATTTTGGACCGTGGCGAGCCTTGGGAGTGATTGCTGCCACTGGTCGAGTTTTCGTACAACAACACTCATCAGTCCAGCATAGGCATGGCTCCATACGAAGCGTTGTACAGAAGGAGGTGCAGAACCCCACTATCATGGGTTCAGGATGAGGATCCGCAAGCACTAGGCTCGGAGTTTGTGGGAGATACAGATGCTCAGATTAGATTGATCCGGGACAGGATGTTGGAAGCCCAGAGCAGACAGGCCAAATACTACGATGCGAGGCACCGTCAAGTAGAGTTCCAGGTAGGAGACCGGGTTTTCTTGAAGATACGGCCGATGCACGGAGTCTCGCGGGTTCGCGGGCGGAAGAAGCTCAGTCCGAGATGATAGTTTTACTTTCAAGACAACCTAAACACCTAGAGGGGGGGGGGTGAATAGGTTCTAATTGCTTGTTTATACTTCTAGGCAGAATTCAATAGCAGAAATAAAACATTCAGCATAGCAATCACAGAAATTGAAACATCACAGATTGCACAATGTTTTATAGTGGTTCCCCAAGGTTTGGGTACATCCACTTTCCCCCTTCACCTATCTAGCAGTATGCTAGATTCGGCCAAACTTCCACTATTCTCAGATCCACAGATCCTACAGCTCAGAACCTGGATAGGTTCCCACAACTCAGGCACAACAGCCCTACCTCAGCCTTGCCTCAAGGCCTACCACTCAGAGAAGAACCTTCTCCTACACTCAAGCAAATAGCCCTACCACTCAGAGATCACCTCTCCTACACTCAGCCTTTATAACACAGGCTTACAACTCAGATCTGTGTAAACAGATCCTACAGAAATTTAGAAAAGATATTTTAATGTCTTGCCTTTGTTGAGAGAGAAGAGGACAAGACACTTCTTGATCAGCTGATGAAATCAACTGAATCTGAGCTTTCTTCAAAGCTTCTTGAATCTGAACTTAGCTGAGTTGATTTCCAAACAGCTTCTTGAGAAACCACTGATGGCTTCCTTCTTCTTCTTCAAGATGACTGGATCCCTCTCTATCCAACACCTTTTCTGATACTTCAGACTTCTTCTTCTTAGATCTTCTGATGAAGATCTTCTTTAGAGCTTAGCACTTTCTTGAATTGGAACTTCAATAGGATCGTAATCCTTTTTTCCTTCTTCTTAGATCTTCTACTGTTGTTGTTTTTTTTATTTCCTTCTGAATATGTCTATTTATAGACTTTCTTCATGGTAACCGGCTGATCAGGTTTTTAACTGTTTTCTGACAGGTCTGACAGCTTCAGTTAAACGGTGGCAACCCACAGCTGTCAAGTCTTCAAACAGTTCCTGTACCTTAGCCTTGGACAGCAAAATGTCGAGACAGTCTGTCAGAAAGTGTCGAGACCAATCTGTCTATCTGTGTCGATACAAGTGACTTTGGTGTCGACACAGTCTTTGATGATGTCGACTAAGTTGCCTTTAAGTCGACACAGCTACTTCAGAAAATAACTTGGTCTTGGCTCTACAATGTGTCAACATAAGTCCTGTGTGTCGACACAATTGTTGTAGATTCAGAACTCAGTATGTGTCGACTCAGCCTTCAGGTGTCGACACAGCAATCTTCAATTCTGCTAAACTGTGTCGACTCAGTTTTCTGGTGTCGACACAAACATAGTCGACTTCTGCCAATATGTGTCGACTCAATCTCAAGGTGTCGACACATCCTCCCAGTGTCGACACAGTTGAGGTCGACTATCTTCTTCTGTGAGTCGACTATCTTTCTCTGGTCGACTATCTTTCACTATTCGACTATCTTTTACTGGTCGACTAACTTTCTCTGGTCGACTATCTTTCACTAGTCGACTATCTTTCACTAGTCGACTAACTTTCACTGGTCGACTATCTTCTTCTGGGTGTCGACTATCTTTCACTGTGTCGACGCTGCTTCCCAGTGCTGAGGTCGACGATCTTCTTTATGTGTCGACACTGCTTCCCAGTGTCGGCATAAATGTGATCGACTATCTTTCTCTGTGTCGACACTGATATTCTGAAGTGTCGACACAAATATTCTGAAGTGTCGACACAAATATTCTGAAGTGTCGACACAATTTCTTCAGGTGTCGACACGTGGACTTAGAATATTTTTCTGCATTCTTTAACACTTCTTCACCTGCACATGTCAACTCAAAACAACATTAAATACACCTTGATGTATATCATTGAGCTAAGTTGGGCTTCTTCAAATCAGGTACACATTTTCCAATGTACCCAACAATCTCCCCCTATTTGGAGAAGTCATAACCCTTATAGCCAATGATATACACCATTTATAAAAAGTATAATATGATGATTATGACATAACAGGAATACTTAATATAAACAAAATATAAACAATCCATCACAGAATGAACATTATATGATACCAAACAACATTTTGTTTATAACTTGGTAATGATTGATTACAGAGTTTTACATTTAATGATCAAAACATAACAAAACACTTTGAAAGAACTAAAAATTAAGACTGATCAGGCTCTTTTATGACAATCCCTTTGCCAGATTGAATTTGAGCCTTCACAGGAGCTTCCGAATCTTCAGCTGGTTTCTTGCCTTTTAGCTCAGCTTTCTTCAGAGCTTCTTCCTTGAGCCTTTGCCTTTCAAAATAATGAAAGGGCTTTGGAAAGTACTTGCTCGGCTCCTAAGCATCTGGAGGCAGCCTACCTAGCTTGGCTTTTCTTCTAAACTGTACTATTGCCTCTTGCCTGGCTTCATACTTCTGCCATTCCATCTCATTGAACCACTTGCCTCTTTCATGTTGTTGGTCTTTGACAGCCTTCCATGCAGTGAGTATAATATTTCTGGAAGTAGGACTCAACTGCTCAAAGTCTGGCTTAAGTTCAGCCTGCTCTCTAAATCTTTTCTTAGATAGTAGAGCATCTTGCTGTTCTTTCAAAGTAGCCTCAGGCTTATCTACTTTCCCAATAACAACCCTGTGAACCTCCTTTGGAGGACTATACATTTCTTGAACTTGCTGATCAATCATATCATAATCTGGAGGAGGGTAAATGACTTGGGCAACCTCAGGTTGATTGCCTTCAAGTAGAGATGTTTGTATTCCTGACTCAGCCACCATAGCATCATCACACAAAGGTGGATATCCCAATGTGGCTCGAATACTATTGGTCACCCACTTGGTGTGCTCTGAGCCTGCATGAACTAACAACCTCTCCCCCTTTATGGCTTCTCTAGAAATATGATCTCTTAGATCCTCCTTCTGAAATCTGATTTGTCCATCCAGATAATTCACACCCTCTTTAAAAAATGGTTTTAACTTTAGAAGCTTGTCAGATATGTCCTTTTGTGAGGTAGTGATAGCAGTTTTAACAGAATCAATAGCAGCTTGGAATTTCTTATCAAATTCTTCCATTTCCTTTGCTCTAGCTGCAGGCAGATCTGGAATAGTCTTTTTCAATTCATTAATGATCTCATGATGAGATTCAGTTAAATTGTCATTCATCCTTATCTGATTTTCCAAAACATAGCTTTGCTTTAAAGCAATATCATCCACTTTAGGAATGATTGTCACGACCCGCATTTTTCTCATTATTAAAATACTATCAGAGTGAGAGAAAATACGCGATCGTGATGCCACGCCGTGCAGGGGACAACTGCAGACGTTCAGGCAAACCTGTCCTATCACTTATTTTTATAAAAAGACTATGAGTTATGTTTTAAAACATTGTTTCATTATTAGGTATGCTGACCGTGTCCCTCAGTCTGGTGGATCAACTAGTCCACGGGTTAGAAAGTATAGGTTTACACAGTGGAAAACACTAGTTTGATTCATTTGTCACCCTATATGAGAATTAAAACTCAGTATAAAATGCAATGAACATGTGACTTCTAGATTTACTATAAGTAAAAAAAACAGTTTTATAGCCCTTAAAATAGTAGTTTAACCGTTTGAAAGAATGTTATGGAACCATGTGAAAATGCAGTTTTATTTTATTTTTAAAATACCTAACATGCATCCTAACATAAATCATTCTCAGAAAGCAAGTATAAAACTAACAGCAGGTAACAACAGTACAACTAACAAGTAATCAAACACAGAAAATCTGAGACTATGGGCGTCAACAACTGACACGAACCCATAGAGAAACTAACTAGTATAACGAAACAACTACCTCAACCCTCTGAGGTGGAAACAACGGCCGCAACAACTCGCAGCGCCGGAAGCACAACTCTGCTAGCAAAACCTGCTACTGCTCTGGACCTGAGGCATTCAAAAGAAGAACACCTCAGAAGCAAGCTACATGTGGTGCAAAAGAGTAAAAAGAAGACCAACAAACCTCGAAGTGGACAAGGGACAACAGAACAACTGCAACAAAAAAATTAGTAACAGAGCAACAGAAATAAAATAGTAAATCTAGCTGAACAGGAAAAGCTAAACACAACAACTAGACAAAACTAGGTGTCAAACATCAGAAATTCATACTTTCATCTTTCTTTATTATTAATGTTATTCATCATTTTAAATGAGACTTATCAGCTCAACAGAAAGGAGTACTGTGCCGGGGAAAAGAAATCCACAACGCGCACAAACCCAGTAAAAAGGCTCCGTGCCGGGGGAGAACCCCAACGCGCACAGACCAACAGTTAGGGTAATGTGCCGGGGATGGAGTTCCACAACACGCACAGACTCAAACATAAGGCACGGTGCCGAGGGAGAAACCCCAACGCGCACAGACCATCAGAAAAATCCTTTAGTTACATATGCAATTATTCAGAGTTCTTTCACTATACTTAGACTAACAAGTAACAGTCTATGACTCGACCTTGACGAGATTTACGACCTAAGAAGGACACTTAACAAATTGGACGTTCTCGACGAAATTTCAAACGGGTGGAACAAATGACTTGGACTAATAACTGAAGATTTCAAAGGTCACACAAGATAGTGGACGATCAAAAGCAACATGACGAACAAGGTAACACAACGATCAAAAGGACTCGACTAATTGACAAAATTATGATCCGACGAATTCAAGGGTTTTGTTCGATGAACCAGGTTTGGACTCAACGAACTCAGGGTCTCATTCGATGAATTAAAAGTTAGGCTCGACAAGACGACGCAATTAGCCTGGCAAGAATCCAAGGCTCAAACAACCACATATCCCAAGACTCAAGACATACACCGATGATTTGACAGTGATAACGACAAAACATGCCGACCGTATCAGAATACATTATCAAATCGATACGGCTATCTAAACGACACAACAAACGAACAAAAGGCGGAAAGCGACAAGGATTCCGACAAAACTAAACTTCAACGGGAGGCAACAAGGATTTCATTCAAATGACAATATCAACAGAAGCAACAAGGCTTCCGACGAGCTGTAATCCAGCGGTGAATATTACACTTGTAATCAACAAAGCAATTAATTTGGTCAAGATGATGCGACGATCTAAACGTCATGACCACTACTGCATGACAGAAGACAACTAGGTTTCTGACGAGTTCACCCGCGACGAACAATCTATTCACGAGGCGGCACACACAAATCTCTAGACGAATATGACTAGTGAAAATCACGACTCCAAACCATAATTACGATTCACTCTGCAATCGGAGGTGAGAACAATAAAGGTAAGAAATGCAAGTGAGCACCACTTGCCTAAATCATGCTTGAAACGTCCTCCAAATTGTCCCACGCTGCGGATCGGTCCTAACGGAAGCACGGGAAAGCAAAATCTACAAGAAATCGAGCAAACGGGATTAGGGCCGAAAAAAAACCCTAATGCAAACATTCCACGAAATTCAAAATACTCACCGCAGAAGCGTAGCCCTCGTCGAGAGCTTTCCGGATCTATGCTCGGACGAAGATTTCGAGTTCCGATTCTCCGACGGCGGCGGTCGGAAGCTCTCGGAAATGGCGCGCCGTCGCTCTGGTTCTGATTTTATCGGGGAGGAGGAGAGGCTCGGTTTGCTTTAGGGAGAAGGTGACGCTTTTTATATAATATAATAATTATTATATAAGTATTAATAATAATAATAAGAATGATATTATAATATATCATTACGGAGGGTCAAATGAGGGCCGAAAACTACGAAATTCGCGTCATAGGCGAATACCCACGCTACGAACCCGACGGCGAAGTCGAAATCGAATTCCGACGCACCGTTCTCGAGATATAAATTTCCAAAGCTAACGGTGAATGTAAAATCTACAAGACTTCAGAAATTCGCCGAGGCTCCAAAAATGCGCAGATCGCGACGAAATTTGACGAGCAAGTCAGAAATTAATTAATCTAATTTCCTAACATAAAATCTTCTACTTTCGATACAAATCCCAAAATTTGGTCGACTAGACCTAACGGATGCGAAAACGCACTAACGGCAACGCGTCGACAACTCACGGAAACGTAACGCTCTTACGTCATTATGACGTCACCGAGAGGATAAAATAATTAACGGGAAATCTGGGGCGTTACAGTCACCCCTCCAAAAAGGAAGTTTCGTCCCGAAACTTGAAACGCAACACAAATCACAAGAACAGAGGGAGAGATGAGATAAAATTTCGCTAGATAGGAATACTAACTAGAGAGGATTAGAAGAATAGCTGAGATGAAATTCTCTCATTGCAGATTCCAATTCCCAAATTTCACTTCTAGCATCCTGATTGCGCCAGAGAACCTAAACCATCGAAATTGTCTTCCTCCTCAGCACTCGATCTTGCGTCTCCAGAATACAGACAGGTCGCTCGACATAAGAGAGATTATGCAGCAACTAGGGCACTGAGTCAAGGACATGCCGATCGCTACGAACACATTTTCGCAACTGGCTCACAAGAAACATGTCGTGAACACCAGAGAGAAAAGCAGACAATTCCAGTCTACAAGCAGGCACATTGATGCACTAACATGCAATGCCCTGGGCCAACCCAACCGGGCGCACCCAAGATGCCACTACAGAAAAACTCATTCCTTTCAAGCCTGAACAACTTTCCATTTGACCTACCATCGGTCTTCAGATAAACGAACAACACCAAAGATCAAAACCCCACACTTCTTGCAATTCGGTCCGGACGTGACATGAATTTGAAGATTTGCCTCGACACAAAACTCCAAGGCTTACTATGGAATCTCACAACCTCATCCTAATACGGTCCTATTATATTCTTCACCGAGTAACCAATCAATCAGAATTAAACAATATGGGCACCTTTTATCCATCTATTTACGATAGCTCAAATCGAATATATGCTTTCTGGGAAACCTTAACGAACAATCAATCCAACCCATAATATCAAATAATTTATTTCAATTCTTTATACGTTCTAGGAGAATCTAAGAGATAACAAATGTCAATTTCAAAGTTCGCAATATATATTATCTATTATCTATGGCGCGCAAAATCAATTTCTCTTGAGTGAAGATATACTCAAAGCTCTTATGTTCGCAAAAACCTTACCCAATGCGTCAAACCACGTCGTCTCCAAAACATCGAGGTATAGATCATCATTTTAAATTTTCCAATTTATACGCATTATAGTTCTCTTCACATATTCTCAATTACCCTAAATCGTATGCGACGTCATTTCTCTTTGTATCATGACATACCTAGGCTAAACGTACCGCTCATCCTCAAATAAATATCAAATTCGTCTACATAAACCTAATCAGGAATGCCAACAATCACAGAATTCATTTCACAAGATTTGTATATCGTCATACCAATCCTACTAAAATTCCTTATTTCTCTACACGTAATAATTCTCTACCAAATCAATCGCTTCAGCGATCTTTACTAAGTTCATTGAAAATTCATCCTTCTTTATATAGTGAACCAAAACGGAAATCACGTCAGCCAATATTTCAATTGTTTATCTCGGCCAACAGAATTACGCTTTCTTTGCCTAGACTTCACAAATCTCCAAATACTCAACACGCTCATCTGTGCTCTTAGAACATATCCAAACATCATCAAGAAAAATGGCCATGAGGTGGTCCGGAAATTCTCTCAACACTATAGTCATCAAATCAATGAAGACAGAGGATGCATTCGTTAAAATCAAATGTCATATCTAAAACCACAAAATACAGCCTATAACGGGAACAAAAGAGCAGTCTATGGAACATTTAACACACAGATCCTTCACATATAAAAGTATAAACGGAGGCCAAACCTCGAGAATACGGAACTATCTTGAAACTGACTTAACAAATCATCCATCCGCAATGGTGAACATTTATCCTAATAGTCACCTCATTAAACTCTTTTATAATTCACTCCTGATCTTCTAAAGACATCCCACATTTGCTCGCGAAAAGAACAGGAGCATTCTAGGGCAAGGGACTTGACTTAAAGAAGCCTCAAAATGGAAACCCATTTAGCCAGGTATGAAATTATTCCAGCTCACGCAGGGCAAACGGTAAGGTGATCTCGCGAAAAGACAAGTATCTGGCTCAATATCTAAAACAAACTCTGCCTCTCTCTCAGGAGGGGAGACCGGGAAAACTAGCCGGAAAAAAAAAACATCTGGAAACTCTCTCGCCACAGAACACGTAGCACAACAAGAGCAGTTTCCAGAACATAAACAGAAACGAGAAAAGACTCGCAGCCAGACTCTAAGAATTCACGAGAACGCACCGGAAAAACAGCCAGAGAATCCAGATATTGAAAATCCATACACTCCAGGGATGGTCAATATTCATCATAAATTCCAGATGCTTATCCTAACCTCGGTCTACAATGTCATAACTAGGCTTCCGATCCATGCCCAAAAAATCATACTGAAATTTTCCAAATATGGCACTATCAATCGACATATCCTACAAATCCAATCTAATGAAACAAGACAACTCTGGATATCTTAATTCGACACCTCCAAGACACCAGTGGGAAAATTTAGAACGAAACGAAGCACTAACCGAGAGTCAAGCGACAACAAGCTATATGAATTCTAACCACGTACAAGTTGATAGCACCAAAATCAAGGAACAAGTGCTCATCGATTATTTATCTTAACCTTCCTATAAATCGCACACAAAGCTTAGTAGGACAAAAATCGAGATATTAAGGAAGCTATCAACTAGACTATGGTCTAACTTGAGATTATCGAAAAAGTTTTAGACTTAACACTTCACAACAGCTATAGACTCAGGAGTAATCTAGTCGATTGATTGATCTCACTTTCAAACTCAACCAAAACGAGCAAAAGCTAGCAAACTAGGCAATATGACTACATTACGACCAACTGCCTTGACAGAGTCTAAAAGTCCTGACGCAGTTCACATAACATTGCTTTGATACAAATTACTCGAAGACTCATCCACAAACTGGGAAAATATTCCCTTAACAAAACTAGTTTGGGGTTGTATTCCACCGATACGAACAAACGACAAATCAAGGTCCTGACTTAAGACACCTGAGCTAGAAAACTCGAATATCCAAACCCAGATCAGAATAGAAACAAACAGACTCAAATCAGATCGGGAATGTATAGATACTTGCTCTTGCTGTTACCTTGCTCTGGGAAATCATGAAATGATGTTATGCTTCTAACTTGTGCCTATAATATGTATGCATGAATGTTTAAATTTCCTTTCAAATCATGAGTGTACATATGTCATCATGCAGATCTTTAACTTGGCACGTGTGCTTATGCGATGATATGTCATGTATGTAGTGCTATGCATTCTAAAAAGGCCCTAGTGCATGTTATGAGCGGCGTACACATACAATGTTATGCATCCCATACTACATAACATTGTATGTAACGAAAAAAGAAAACGTGCTAATGGGCATCCATGTGATGATGGTTATGCATCCCATACTACATAACCGTCACATGTTGCCTCCTATGTTGGATCCATATACAAACACATATTATGCATCCCATACTACATAATATGCCTCGTATACTTCTTATCATGCTATGAGTGTAGTGTTCATGCTTCCATCAAGATCTACTGATGACATATCGGTGTGTGTAAGCAATGAAATGAAACTAAACGCTAGAGGTTTTGCTTAAGGGAAAGTTGTTCGACTAACTTGCCAAACCAACCAACCCTCTTGCAAAACCTCCCTCTGATACCAACTGTCACGACCCGCATTTTTCTCATTATTAAAATACTATCAGAGTGAGAGAAAATACGCGATCGTGATGCCACGCCGTGCAGGGGACAACTGCAGACGTTCAGGCAAACCTGTCCTATCACTTATTTTTATAAAAAGACTATGAGTTATGTTTTAAAACATTGTTTCATTATTAGGTATGCTGACCGTGTCCCTCAGTCTGGTGGATCAACTAGTCCACGGGTTAGAAAGTATAGGTTTACACAGCGGAAAACACTAGTTTGATTCATTTGTCACCCTATATGAGAATTAAAACTCAGTATAAAATGCAATGAACATGTGACTTCTAGATTTACTATAAGTAAAAAAAACAGTTTTATAGCCCTTAAAATAGTAGTTTAACCGTTTGAAAGAATGTTATGGAACCATGTGAAAATGCAGTTTTATTTTATATTTAAAATACCTAACATGCATCCTAACATAAATCATTCTCAGAGAGCAAGTATAAAACTAACAGCAGGTAACAACAGTACAACTAATAAGTAATCAAACACAGAAAATCTGAGACTATGGGCGTCAACAACTGACACGAACCCATAGAGAAACTAACTAGTATAACGAAACAACTACCTCAACCCTCTGAGGTGGAAACAACGGCCGCAACAACTCGCAGCGCCGGAAGCACAACTCTGCTAGCAAAACCTGCTACTGCTCTGGACCTGAGGCATTCAAAAGAATAACACCTCAGAAGCAAGCTACATGTGGTGCAAAAGAGTAAAAAGAAGACCAACAAACCTCGAAGTGGACAAGGGACAACAGAACAACTGCAACAAAAAAATTAGTAACAGAGCAACAGAAATAAAATAGTAAATCTAGCTGAATAGGAAAAGCTAAACACAACAACTAGACAAAACTAGGTGTCAAACATCAGAAATTCATACTTTCATCTTTCTTTATTATTAATGTTATTCATCATTTTAAATGAGACTTATCTGCTCAACAGAAAGGAGTACTGTGCCGGGGAAAAGAAATCCACAACGCGCACAAACCCAGCAAAAAGGCTCCGTGCCGGGGGAGAACCCCAACGCGCACAGACCAACAGTTAGGGTAATGTGCCGGGGATGGAGTTCCACAACACGCACAGACTCAAACATAAGGCACGGTGCCGAGGGAGAAACCCCAACGCGCACAGACCATCAGAAAAATCCTTTAGTTACATATGCAATTATTCAGAGTTCTTTCACTATACTTAGACTAACAAGTAACAGTCTATGACTCGACCTTGACGAGATTTACGACCTAAGAAGGACACTTAACAAATTGGACGTTCTCGACGAAATTTCAAACGGGTGGAACAAATGACTTGGACTAATAACTGAAGATTTCAAAGGTCACACAAGATAGTGGACGATCAAAAGCAACATGACGAACAAGGTAACACAACGATCAAAAGGACTCGACTAATTGACAAAATTATGATCCGACGAATTCAAGGGTTTTGTTCGATGAACCAGGTTTGGACTCAACGAACTCAGGGTCTCATTCGACGAATTAAAAGTTAGGCTCGACAAGACGACGCAATTAGCCTGGCAAGAATCCAAGGCTCAAACAACCACATATCCCAAGACTCAAGACATACACCGATGATTTGACAGTGATAACGACAAAACATGCCGACCGTATCAGAATACATTATCAAATCGATACGGCTATCTAAACGACACAACAAACGAACAAAAGGCGGAAAGCGACAAGGATTCCGACAAAACTAAACTTCAACGGGAGGCAACAAGGATTTCATTAAAATGACAATATCAACAGAAGCAACAAGGCTTCCGACGAGCTGTAATCCAGCGGTGAATATTACACTTGTAATCAACAAAGCAATTAATTTGGTCAAGATGATGCGACGATCTAAACGTCATGACCACTACTGCATGACAGAAGACAACTAGGTTTCTGACGAGTTCACCCGCGACAAACAATCTATTCACGAGGCGGCACACACAAATCTCTAGACGAATATGACTAGTGAAAATCACGACTCCAAACCATAATTACGATTCACTCTGCAATCGGAGGTGAGAACAATAAAGGTAAGAAATGCAAGTGAGCACCACTTGCCTAAATCATGCTTGAAACGTCCTCCAAATTGTCCCACGCTGCGGATCGGTCCTAACGGAAGCACGGGAAAGCAAAATCTACAAGAAATCGAGCAAACGGGATTAGGGCCGAAAAAAAAACCCTAATGCAAACATTCCACGAAATTCAAAATACTCACCGCAGAAGCGTAGCCCTCGTCGAGAGCTTTCCGGATCTATGCTCGGACGAAGATTTCGAGTTCCGATTCTCCGACGGCGGCGGTCGGAAGCTCTCAGAAATGGCGCGCCGTCGCTCTGGTTCTGATTTTATCGGGGAGGAGGAGAGGCTCGGTTTGCTTTAGGGAGAAGGTGACGCTTTTTATATAATATAATAATTATTATATAAGTATTAATAATAATAATAAGAATGATATTATAATATATCATTACGGAGGGTCAAATGAGGGCCGAAAACTACGAAATTCACGTCATAGGCGAATACCCACGCTACGAACCCGACGGCGAAGTCGAAATCAAATTCCGACGCACCGTTCTCGAGATATAAATTTCCAAAGCTAACGGTGAATGTAAAATCTACAAGACTTCAGAAATTCGCCGAGGCTCCAAAAATGCGCAGATCGCGACGAAATTTGACGAGCAAGTCAGAAATTAATTAATCTAATTTCCTAACATAAAATCTTCTACTTTCGATGCAAATCCCAAAATTTGGTCGACTAGACCTAACGGATGCGAAAACGCACTAACGACAACGCGTCGACAACTCACGGAAATGTAACGCTCTTACGTCATTATGACGTCACCGAGAGGATAAAATAATTAACGAAAAATCTGGGGCGTTACAATGATGGACTGCTGTTGTTTTGCCAAATATACCACAGCATTACCTCCCTTATGGAAGCAATCTGTCATCTCCTTCTTATGCATATTGACTTCAAATCGAATAGACTTTATATCCTGAGCCAAGTCAAATTGCAGGGTCTTGTTGTTTTCATCAACATATTTTTCAATAGCCACTCTGTGTTCATCCAATTTCACTTGTAAATCGACAATAAACTTGTTATAATCAAATTCAGAAGGAGTGTGATGTGCTGTAGGCTGTAGAGCCTGCTTATAGCTCTTGCTCCTTCTCTTGAAGACCATAAGTTTTCTCTTCTTAGCCATCATGGCTTCTTCATTCTCAGAATCAGAAGTACTATCAATTTGAACTCTCTCTTTGGGAGGAGGAGGAACATCTGCTTCAGTGCCATGTTGTTCAGCCTCAACATGCACAGGCTCCCCCTCAATTGCTTACTCCACTTCCATTCTATCAGTAACTATTTCATCATTTGGAAATAACTCATCAAGAGTATATTCCTTCTGGGCTGGAACATCTGCAGTATTCAAATCTTGAGATAAATCAATTTGAGCTTCCTCTTGCACTTGCTCAGACAGCTTCTCCCCCTATACTTGTTCAGTATTGGTGATGTCCTGGGCAGGTGAGGACACTTGCTTCCCCTGGACCTGTGCAGAAGTAGAAATATTAGAAATGTCTAGTGTAGGAAAATACACCAGCTCCCCCTGCACCTGTACCTGGTCATGAGTAGATACAGCCTGTGTAGGTGAATAAACTTGCTGAGCTAGTATTCTTACTTCTTCTCCTTGAATTTCAGATACAGTGGCATCCTGAACTTGTGTAGAAGCAGGCTGATCTTCAACCTCTTATCTTACTTGCTCTTCTTGTGGGTGCTCAGTACTGGTAGCATGACCTGGGGATTTCTCAAGTGAATCCTGCCTTTCCACTTCAGGCATCTCTTTGGTCAGGACCCTATCCCATCTGGAAAACAATCTCATGTCCATCCTTCTCATGTGATTAATTTTTATTCCAGGTAGATGTTGCATAACATCAGGAATCTCCTTAGTTAGATATATACTCATTATTCTAGCCAGATTTGGCTTCTTGATTCCTTCCTTAATCTTTTCAAAGATTACAGTTGACTAATCTGTTGGAATTGTAAACACAATCCTGGTCATGAGGCTGAACATATAGGCGGAAATCCTATCATGTCCACCTGGCTTGCACAGAATTACTTTTCCAACCACCTCAGACAGAAACTTGCCCTGTTGATTCATTCCTTTCCTGTTGAAAGCATCTCCAATTTTCATGGTGGAATCCAATCCACTCCATTGAAGAGCCTCCCTTGATTTAGAAGCAGGGACGTCCTCTTCATTCTCTATTATAGGTAATTGTAGAATTGTTCTTAACTTACTTGGAGTAATTTCCACTGTTGACCCATGAACTGTGGATTTTATCTTGTGACTTTCAGAATCTACTGATGCAGAAGTAAAGAACTCATGCACCTCCTTCTTCCATATCTTAGACGGTTCGGAGACCAGAAATTCTAATCCCGAGTCAGAGAGGAGAGAGATAACCCCGTGAACATCTGGTGGGGCATCAGCAAAGGCCTAGCGCACCAACTCATATCCTTCATTTACGTTATCTTCAATCTTTGGCGCCATAGATCAGTCGAGAAAGCTTGAAAGATGAGAGAAAGAGAGAGAGAGAAAGGAGAATGTCGACACAGGGTTTCAGTCTCGAAAACCTTGTAAGCGTGTCGACAGAATGAGTTTTTGACCTATTTATACCTTCTGTTTAAAGAAGATCAAAAGTCGCCAAAAACAGACTATAAGTGTCGACACAGATGGAATGTGTCGACACAAGCTTCTATTGTCTCGACTTCAAGTCCGTCTATAATGTGTCGACACCAATGTGTGGATATGTCGACACCTGAGATATATAGTAGAGCATCAGAAATTCTGTGTCGACTCTTAGTATAAGTGTCGACACAAAATCTGTAAGTGTCGACACCACTATCCTGGTGAAGTCAACACTACATTCCTGGATAAGTCGACAATAAGATTCTTAAGGGTCGACACATATTTTCTGTGTCGACACAATATCTCTGACTTGTCGACATTACTATCCTGAGTCGACACATTATTACTGAATGTGTCGACACCATCTTACTTAGCCAATTTCTGTTTGTTCAACACAACTTATAAGTACTACAAAGTACTTGATACTACTTCAATGTGTCTTTATATCACTTGAATGTTTTTTTACCACTTCAACTTCATTGTTGATGATTTTGTGATTACACTAATCAATGGTTAACATACCTAATTCAATTTTAAATTTATTGAATTTGGTCTCATCTAGGGGCTTAGTAAACACATCTGCTACTTGATAATCTATTTTGACAAATTCCAATGAGATGTCTTCTTTTTCTACATGTTCTCTAAGAAAATGGTATTTAATTTCTATATGCTTAGTTCTACTATGAGAAATAGGATTATTAGCAATAGAAATTGCACTCTTAGAATCACACAAAAGAGGTGTTCTACTTACTTGAATACCATAATCCTTAAGTTGATGCTGCATCCATAATAGCTGTGCACAGCAGCTTCCAGCAGCAACATACTCTGACTCAGCTGTGGAAATTGCCACACTAGTCTGCTTCTTACTACTCCATGATATTAGTCTTCCTCCCAGGAATTGACAAGTACCTGTAGTACTCTTCCTATCCTCTCTACATCCTGCAAAATCTGCATCTGAATAGCCTGTTAGTAGAAAATCTCTATTCCTAGGGTACCAAAGACCTAGGTTAGGTGTGCCCTTAAGATATCTCAGAATCCTTTTGACAGCAGTATAATGAGACTCTTTAGGGCAGGCTTGGTACCTAGCACAAACACATGTAGCATACATAATATCTGGTCTACTAGCAGTGAGATATAGTAGAGAACCAACTATTCCTCTATACAAAGTCTCATCAACAGGTTTACCTGCATCATCTTTTCATATAGGCATACTTGTCCCCATAGGAGTTCTCATGATGGAGGATGACTCCATACCATACTTCTTGATTAATTCTTTAGTAAACTTTGACTGGGATATGGACAAGCCATCATCAGTCTGTCTTACTTGGAGTCCCAAGAAGAACTTCAGTTCCCCCATACTGCTCATCTCAAACTTCCCTTGCATAAGTTTGGCAAACTTTTTACAAAGGTTGTTTTCAGTAGATCCAAAGATTATGTCATCAACATAGATCTGAACTAAGATGATCTTGCCTTTGGATTCCCTAAGGAATAGAGTTTAGTCAATTTTTCCTCTTGAGAATTTATTCTCAATAAGGAAAGTAGACAGGGTTTCATACCAAGCCCTTGGAGCTTGCTTTAACCCATACAAAGCTTTTCTAAGCTTATAAATATAACCAGGATTGAGAGGATCTACAAAACCTGATGGCTGCTCTACATATACTTCTTCTTTAAGATCACCATTCAGAAATGCTGACTTCACATCCATCTGGTATACCTTGAAGTCTTGATAGGCTGCATAGGCAAGGAACATTCTGATTGCCTCCAGCCTTGCTACTGGAGCAAAGGTTTGATCAAAGTCAATCCCTTCTTCCTGCCTGTATCCTTTTACAACCAATCTTGCTTTTTTCTTCACTATTATTCCACTTTCATCTAGCTTGTTCCTATAGATCCATTTTGTGCCAATTATGTTGTGGCCTCTTGGTTTAGGAACAAGCTCCCAGACATTGCACCTTCTGAATTGATTCAGCTCCTCTTGCATAGCATCAATCCAGTGCTGGTCTTGGATAGCTTCTTCAAACTTCTTAGGCTCCATTTGTTACAGGAAACTTGAATGTAGAACTGTGTTTTGATTTCTGCTTCTAGTTTGCACCCCCTGTCTTGGATCACCTATTATCTGATCAGCTGGATGATCTCTTAAATGTCTTGTAGCTGCAGGAAGATTCCCTTCTGGTTGAACATCTCCAGCTCCTTCATTTAGCTGAATCTCTTGGTTTTCATCAGCTTCTATAGTGTCTTGTTCTCCCCCTGGACAGAAGCCTTCATTTTCCAATGCTCCATCTTCCTTTGTTACTTCAGTAATGGAGAGCTTGTCCATACTTTTGCTTATACCCGTTGAGTCATTTGATCTACAAGACAACTCACAGTTGATTAATCTTGTTTCATCAAACACAACATGCACAGATTCTTCAACAACTTGAGTAGTCAAGTTGAAGACTCTATAGGCCTTACTATTTGTGATGTACCCAACAAATATCCCATCCTGGGATTTGGCAGCAAACTTAGTCAAATATGACTTGCCATTGTTAAGTATATAACACTTGCAACCAAAGATCCTAAAGTAAGATAGATTTGGTTTTCTGCCTTTCACAATCTCTTAGGGAGTCATTTTGTGGCTTTTGGTGATAGTAGCCCTATTGATTACATGACAAGCTGTGTTAACAGCCTCAGCCCAAAAATATTCTGGGAGAGAGGTGTCACTCAACAGAGTTCTACCTACTTCAATTAATGTTCTATTCTTTCTTTCAGCAATTCCATTTTGCTGATGTGTTCTAGGTGAGGAGAACTCTTGGAAAATCCCAAAGTCTTTACACAATTTTGTTATGCTTTCAGATTGAAACTCAGTACCATGGTCACTTCTGATTTTGACCACTGTACTATTCAGTTCATTCTGAATTTGCTTTACAAAATTAAGTAATACACTTGGGGTTTCAGATTTCTGTCTCAGAAAGAACACCCATGTAAATCTAGAATAGTCATCTACAACCACAAAAGTGTAGACCTTCCTACCTAGACTATGAACTGGCATAGGACCAAAAAGATCCATATGCAAGAGGTATAAGCACCTCACAGAATCCTTGTTTTCAAGGCTTTGAAAGGAGGATTTTGTCTGCTTGCCCTTTTGACAAGCTGAGCATATCCCTTCCTTCACACACTTAACTTGAGGACCATTCCTCACTAACTCTTTGATAAAGAGTTGGCCAATTGTCTTGTAGTTAAGATGATCCAATCTCTTGTGCCACTTGACACAATGAGAAGCATTGTCATCAGCTACACGACAGATGGGAGAAGCTTTATTCTCACATACAAAATTAAGACAATATACATTTCTCTTCCTATACCCAGTCAAAATGATCTCTTGATCACTTGACCTTTTGATATGACATCCATCCTTAACAAATGAAATGTCATATCCTAAATCACTCAGCTGGCTTATGCTTATTAGATTATGTTTCAAACCTTTTACATAAGCCACTTGGGTGATAGTAATTAGGTTAGAAGAAATGTTACCAAACCCTTTGATGACTCCTTTTTCAGATCCACCAAAGATCACTTTAGGTCCATCTTTGACAGATGAATACTCCTTCAGCAGCCCCTTTGTTCCAGTCATGTTCCTGGAACAACCACTATCCAAGTACCATATAGGGGCATGGTTACTTGGATTCACCTTCAACACAGAATTACTTTCCCTTAGAACCCAAGCAAGTCTTGGGTCCTTGGTTCAAGTTAGCATAAACAAAGCTACCATTATTTCTTCTAACAGGTAGACTATTGTTCTTTCTAACACTTGTGTTATACCAGCAGTCTAGTGCAAAATGGCCTCTCTTGCCACAGCACCAACATTCAAACTTATTGTATCTAGATCTAGATACATCCTTGTCAGAAGAATTTTTGTTCATTGCTGGTGCTGCAGCAACTTCACCTACTGATTTCTTAAAACCATTGGGTTTATGACCATAGGTAGGCCTGCTTGCATTTACACCCTTGTTCTTCAGAACATTAGTCTTAATATGACCTTGAATATCTTCATGATCATATTTGTTAGAAGGCACTTCCACCTTACTAAACTTTATGGGGACTGAAAGGTTTAGTGACTGAACAGGAGCTTTGCCTTTTCTCTTGAATCTGCCAGCCCTGGAGTTACCTTTAAATCCTAATCCAGCCTTACCCTTTTGAGTGACAAATTCATCTATCAAGGGTAAGATAGATTTTGGCTTAGAGTAACTAGCCACTAAATCCCTTTCAATTCTAAGTCTGGCCTCCAGACTCTTCACTTGATCATTAGTATAATTAATTGTGCCCATCTGAATAATAGTTATATTCTTCAGCTTGGCAATTTCATTTAATTTTTGATCAATAACTTTCTCTAACTCAGTTGTAGCAATCCTTAGTTCAGCAATTTCCTGAGCCTGAGATTTAACCAAGTTCTTGCTTTTCTTAAGGGCCTGCAACAAGTCCCCATACTTGTCTATCAATTGATAGACATCTCCTTCAGATTCAGATGCATCTACATCACTTGATGCAGATGTAGCTGATTCTTCACTTATACTACAAACAGATGTAATAGGACATTGTATCTTATTAGGACCAGACTGATTCTGGCATATGTCCTCTTCTGATCCTGCCATCAGCCCCATATACTGATGATCCTTTTGTTCATTGATGGAGTGTAGCAACTGCAGAAACTCCTCTTCTTCAGATGCAGCATATAGTCCAATATATGCTTCAGCTTCAGATTCTCACTCTGAAGTTGACTGGTCTGTTAGACTCTTATCTTTCTTTGCAATAAAGGATTTCTCCTTCTTGCCTTTCTGATGAGTCTTCTTCTTGTCTGAAGACTCCTTTCTCTTATCAGGACAGTCAGCCACTACATGTCCAGGCCTATTGCAACAATATCAGACAATCTTTGAAGTAGTGGCTTTGCTGGGCCTTGATCTGCTCTTCTCTTTCCTTGATGACCTTTTCTTCTGATAATAGTCATCAACTTGCTGTGATGTGGAAGGCCTAGACTTCCATTGCTTCTTTTTCAAGAACCTCTGGAATTGCCTTGTGAATGCAGCAAAGTCTGCATCTGAATCACAGCTTTCTGAACCCTTATCTGAATTTTCAGAACTATCTTCTGCAACTTCCTTAGGAGGAGATGGTGATTTCCTCCTATTCTTTCTAGTGGCTTCTGCATTGAATGCCACAGTCTTTTCTCTATGCTCTCCTCTTAAATTCTTTTCCTCCTCCTTCCTCACCATAAGTTGCATTTCATAGGATAGCAACTTTCCAAACAAGGTGGGAGGAGAGATCTCTGCCAATTTAGCCACTTCCCTTATGGCACAGATCTTTGTGTCCCAATCCTTTATTATGGATCTCAAGAATTTGTCATTCAGTTCATAAGTACTGAAAACTCTTCCATAGGACATAAGCTCATTCACAATTCTATAGAATTTCTTGTAGCACTCAGTTATGCTATCAGATTTTCCTTGTCTAAAACTTTCATACTCCTGATTGAGCATAGATTTCCTATCCTGCCTTACTTCTTCAGATCCCTCCATGTAGACAATCAATGTGTCCCACATCTCTTTGGAGGTCTTGCAGTGAATCAGATTCTGAAATGTTGAATCATCTATGGCACTAACAATAATGTTCTGAGCTCTTTTATCCATGGTTGCCAAGATGATTTCATCCTTGGTCATTTCTGAATAACTCTTTGGAGTTTGGATATTTGCATCAAGAACTGATACCTTCATTGGAATGAAGGGGCCTTCCTGTACTGTGATGTAAATCCTTGGGTCAGATGCCTCCATAAACAATCTGACTCTTTCTTTCCAAATTCCAAAAATTTCTTTCTTGCATATGAGTAATTTCATAGACCCTAGCTCCTTATGATTCTCACCAGAACCCATCTTTTTGAATCTTGATTCTGTCTTTCAGATCTACCTCAGACTGTTAAGTCCTTTTTGAGGAACCTCCCTCTGATACCACTTGATAGTTTTACTTTCAAGACAACCTAAACACCTAGAGGGGGGGGTGAATAGGTTCTAATTGCTTGTTTATACTTCTAGGCAGAATTCAATAGCAGAAATAAAACATTCAGCACAGCAATCACAGAAATTGAAACATCACAGATTGCACAATGTTTTATAGTGGTTCCCCAAGGTTTGGGTACATCCACTTTCCCCCTTCACCTATCTAGCAGTATGCTAGATTCGGCCAAACTTCCACTATTCTCAGATCTACAGATCCTACAGCTCAGAACCTGGATAGGTTTCTACAACTCAGGCACAACAGCCCTACCTTAGCCTTGCCTCAAGGCCTACCACTCAGAGAAGAACCTTCTCCTACACTCAGGCAAATAGCCCTACCACTCAGAGATCACCTCTCCTACACTCAGCCTTTATAACACAGGCTTACAACTCAGATCTGTGTAAACAGATCCTATAGAAATTTAGAAAAGATATTTTAATGTCTTGCCTTTGTTGAGAGAGAAGAGGACAAGACACTTCTTGATCAGCTGATGAAATCAACTGAATCTGAGCTTTCTTCAAAGCTTCTTGAATCTGAACTTAGCTGAGTTGATTTCCAAACAGCTTCTTGAGAAACCACTGATGGCTTCCTTCTTCTTCTTCAAGATGACTGGATCCCTCTCTATCCAACACCTTTTCTGATACTTCAGACTTCTTCTTCTTAGATCTTCTGATGAAGATCTTCTTTAGAGCTTAGCACTTTCTTGAATTGGAACTTCAATAGGATCGTAATCCTTTTTTCCTTCTTCTTAGATCTTCTACTGTTGTTGTTTTTTTTATTTCCTTCTGAATATGTCTATTTATAGACTTTCTTCATGGTAACCGGCTGATCCGGTTTCTAACTGTTTTCTGACAGGTCTGACAGCTTCAGTTAAACGGTGGCAACCCACAGCTGTCAAGTCTTCAAACAGTTCCTGTACCTTAGCCTTGGACAGCAAAATGTCGAGACAGTCTGTCAGAAAGTGTCGAGACCAATCTTTCTATCTGTGTCGACACAAGTGACTTTGGTGTCGACACAGTCTTTGATGATGTCGACTAAGTTGCCTTTAAGTCGACACAGCTACTTCAGAAAGTAACTTGGTCTTGGCTCTGCAATGTGTCAACATAAGTCCTGTGTGTCGACACAATTGTTGTAGATTCAGAACTCAGTATGTGTCGACTCAGCCTTCAGGTGTCGACACAGCAATCTTCAATTCTGCTAAACTGTGTCGACTCAGTTTTCTGGTGTCGACACAAACATAGTCGACTTCTGCCAATATGTGTCGACTCAATCTCAAGGTGTCGACACATCCTCCCAGTGTCGATACAGTTGAGGTCGACTATCTTCTTCTGTGAGTCGACTATCTTTCTCTGGTCGACTATCTTTCACTAGTCGACTATCTTTTACTGGTCGACTAACTTTCTCTAGTCGACTATCTTTCACTAGTCGACTATCTTTCACTGGTCGACTAACTTTCACTGGTCGACTATCTTCTTCTGGGTGTCGACTATCTTTCACTGTGTCGACACTGCTTCCCAGTGCTGAGGTCGACGATCTTCTTTATGTGTCGACACTGCTTCCCAGTGTTGACATAAATGTGATCGACTATCTTTCTCTGTGTCGACACTGATATTCTGAAGTGTCGACACAAATATTCTGAAGTGTCGACACAAATATTCTGAAGTGTCGACACAATTTCTTCAGGTGTCGACACGTGGACTTAGAATATTTTTCTGCATTCTTTAACACTTCTTCACCTGCACATGTCAACTCAAAACAACATCAAATACACCTTGATGTATATCATTGAGCTAAGTTGGGCTTCTTCAAATCAGGTACACATTTTCCAATGTACCCAACACGAGATATATGGGGCCCAATAGGATCCTGGAGCGGATCGGCCCCTTAGCCTATAGACTGGAACTACCGCCGGAGTTAGCGGGATTGCATGACGTCTTCCACGTCTTCTCACTTCGGAGGGCTCTGCTACGCCCTGAGCAGCTGATTTCCTCGGCAGATGGCCCGGTGGTCTCGGATCGGTCAGTCAACTTGGAGCCTATCAGGATTGACGACACAGCAGTGCGTGTCTTGCGACGGAAGAAGGTTCCGTTAGTCAAGGTTCTGTGGAACAATCATGGGCAGGAGGAGCATATATGGGAGCCACAGGACTTGATGCGGCAAAAATACCCGGAACTTTTTCATCAGGTATACCTCACAACCCCTCTGGACAATCAATTTGCCTTCCTATTTTAAACCAATGGGACTGAAATTTCAAGAATAGTGGCTAATCTTTTGTTTATTGGGGTGTATATACCTAGTTAAGTGGGCAAATTAATCTTAGACTTGAAACTGCATAAAGCAAACATAACGTAGAGATGTAATTTCTTTAATTCTCATGGGATGTTACAAGCTTCTTTTCCCGATTAGAGTCCCGTAGGCTTAACCTTGATTTCGGGGACGAAATCTTTGTTTTGTTTATTGGGATTTGTAACATCCCATTTTCGGCTAGACCCCTAGGAGTCGGTTGGTTGTGGTAGAACCCTAGGGAGCCCAAAAATCGAAATAAAGTGACCAAGAATTCGGGTCACGGGTTGGTCACGCCCGTGACCGACCCGTCACGCCGGTGACCTAGGGCGTGACTCATTCGATGATCGTCGATCTCCTGGAGACGATCGTCGGGCGCAGCATTTTCAACCCGGCCCTGTCACGCTCGTGACCCAGGTGTCACGCCCGTGACCTGGGGCGTGACTCCTTCGACGATCGTCGATCTCAGTTAGACGATCGTCGGGCACGGAATTTGCCTCATGGCCTGTCACGCCCGTGACACATAATGTCACGCCCGTGACATAGGGCGTGACCACGTTCGATGATCGTCGATTTCAGTTCGACGGTCGTCGACCCAGAATTATTCACCAGGCATGTCACGCCCGTGACCCACAATGTCACGCCCGTGACATTGGGCGTGACCACGCTCGACGATCGTCGATCTCAGTTCGACGGTCGTCGACCTAGAATTGGCCACACGGGCCTGTCACGCCCGTTACCCAGGTGTCACGCCCGTGACCACCCTTCGACGATCGTCGATCTCAGTTCGACGATCGTCGAACCCAGAATTGGCTAACCGGGCCTGTCACGCCCGTGACCAAGGCCGAAACGACAGCCAGACTGGAAATTTCGGTAACCGATGCCATAATAAATTCTGACTATGGGAATGAAAACCAAGAGTATTTATGGGTCGTTTCCTACTTTAATTATGTTAATAATTAAGGAAAAGTGGGTCCAGTAGGAAATCGCCACCTGACAAATACCTCTTCATCTCCAGCGTTTCAACTGCCATTCGTCATAACCGAAACGTCATTAAGGGAAATATTAAGAGCCATGAACGTTTCATCCTTTCCCCTCCCCACTTGCTGATCTATAAAAGACTCCTAAGAGAAAGGGGAAAAAGTTACACTCTCCATCAAACTGTTTCAGATTTCCCCCTTGCTGTTGAAGAATTTCCGGCGACGCCACCACCGCGCCAATGGCTTCCCGACGCTCTGCACGCCTCCAGCCCGCGAACAAGGTCCTCCCCTCCCTCTTCTTCTGCGGATAGATCTTAGAAATCATTAGGAGAGATATCAGGCTCAAAAGAGCCAGATCGGGTGAGCGTATTCATGGTTTTTCCGAAAATTTCATGGTGGCGGGTCCGCCGGAAACCGCCTCTCCGGCGGTCGTGCCGCCGCCCGACGATAGCCCTCACCTCAACAGAGGTGGTGGTGGTGGCCGGCCAGGGAGATGGCTGGATGGCCGGGAAATAGCTTGGAAAAGCTACAGGAAATTAGGTTTTCAGGGCTCTGGTTTCGGGCTGTAGAAGAAGATGAACAGTGCCATTTAATTAGATTTTATTTGTGAAGTAATTTCTGAATGAAAATATCTGTCACTTTAAATAATTTAGGACAATTATCTAGAGGCTCCTACAGGAAAAGCGGTCAACATAGAAAATGTAGCCCTTGAAGTCTAGTTTAATTTAAAATTGATTTCACTCGATTTGGAATCCTGGTTAGACCACAGCACCCTTTTTGGTGAGGTCTATCCAGAGGGCTGTCTTGACCTTAGAAAAATTCCCCACTCCAATCCAGTTATCAAAATGACTTGAAATTTGGGGTATGACCTAATATTATCTATATTTAGTTGTTGTCCAAAAGTTAGGATTTTTGGGAAATATTTTTCTATAGTTTTTAGGAAAATTCAATAATCCTAGCTTAATTTAATTAGATGGCTAAATAATTTCCAAACCCTCCCAAATTTTGGTGAGTGGTCTCTGGGTTCACCACAAGGTTCAGTATAATTTTTCATCTCACTTGGAGACGGTTTGGATTAGAAATGATCAAACCTAAGTTTTGCCCTAATAAGGGGTCTTAGGTTAAAGGTGCACTTTTGAGATTTGAGTGGTCAGATCACCTCAACAGAGGCTGAGATTTTTACCACTGGTTAGTAATATTCTCTAGCACCCCCTCATAGAATTTGAGGTAGATCGGGGTAAGTTTGCCCTAAGAACCAAGGCCAAACCCTAAGGATGGATCTTGGTGGTTTGTGAAGGTCATGTGGTCAAATGACCTTGGATTGACCCGAAATTGGGTGAAGAGAACCATAAGGCCAATATAGTTCTCTGGATGAAATCTTAGTAGATTTGGAGACCGTTGGGATACCTAAAAATCTAACCCTAGTTTAGGGTGCAAAACTTGTAGAGATAGGAAATGACACCAAATCACATTGAAAAGTGATGAGAATTGGGTAGAGTGAATTATAGGGATGGTACAAGCTCTGGATATTTCTCTATGAATTTTTATGGGATTTTTGAAAGTTTAATTCTAAGGCTTGCTTCATTAAGTATGTTTTACCTAGAATATTTGATTAAATCTTTAGTGGTGTTTAGCAAGCTGGTAAAATTATGATTCTTTGCACAAAGATATTTTCTATACCATACTACTGATTAGTAATTTTTCTATAATTTTCCGATGAGTAATTTCAGTACTTCCTTCATTACGTAGAATTAACGTGATTATACTGGATAAATTATTTAGAGGCTAAATACTTTTTGTAAAATTCTGGAAATTTGTATTTGAGGTTATCTTGCTGTTATTTAATGATCATGATTTTTGAGTAGCCATTACTTAGGAGGATCATGTAGTTCATGTTTAAAATGACCCATGGCCCGTCCTTTGGGAAAATTAAAGAAATATCAGATTAATTAGGAAAATTATAAGTTTCTGGATTTAGACAAATTATGATATGGTAGCCCTCCAGTAAATATTATAGGAGATTTGGAAGATAATTTGTTGTACCTCCCCTTGTGTACCTCATATAGCTTAGGATGGTCTGCATATAGTAAAGCCACAGAATTCTGGTAGTTGATGGTTGGTAGGGCAAGTTAAGATTGAGTTCATCATTGGATGTCAGGATAAGTAGAGTGTGAGACTGGTTAGGATAAGGGAGTACGGGAACGACGAAAGATCGTCCACCCCGGATAGGAATGGAAGAGTCTTAATACTCTAGGGTTAGATCTAAAGTAACTAAAAGGGGATCGGGTTAAGGGAGATTAACCAATAACAATAAGTGCCTTGCGAAAGGGAACTTCGGGCCGTAATGCCGCCGTCTTGGTTCCTAGTGCCCCTTGAGAGCCCTTCACGGGGTATACCGGGGGCAGTCCTGGGCTAACGTAAACCATAGGGATAATAAATTAAAAGAGCAACTAGTATAACTAGGGTTGCACATACACACACCTCGGTAGCTAGGAAGGTAGAATAATTGGTTTGGTTGCTTTCAAACAGTAGCTCTGAAGGTAGATGCACGGACAGGACTGTCTGGGGGGCCGAGGGCTCGAGGGTTGGAGTACAGAATAAAGGTGGTGGGTCTTCGGTATCTGATTGTCATTCACACCGACATCGGTACGCTGACTCGGCGGTGTGGGACACTTAGCCAAAGAAAGTCTGGTGGGTACAGCCAGCAGTAGTACGCGGATACTCTAGGTTGTGTTCTTCTAGGGGCGTACGGAAGGGCTAGGCCTGGTAGTGTGGATGCCCGCCTAGTAGTGGGGGGCCCAACCCACTGTCTCCGTTTGCCACTACGGAGGTTCCTAGGAGTGAAGCTAGCTGCCCGAACAGGGGGAACTAAAGGTCTGTGCGCATAGAGTCGTGTGCGTGAGTTGCACTTGCATGAATCATGACATAGCATATCACTACACTCATATTTGCATACAACCGACACCCCAACGTATAAATCGGTATGGGACTTTTTATACGATGGGAGCCTTGCAGAAGACCCCTTAATTTATAAGTTTGTATGGGCATTCATATAAGTCAAGGTTACATACTTATTTACTTGCTTGTTTATTTACTGTTCTCTAGCTTTCATTTTATACAAATTGCTACTCATTAATTGCTCTCCTTATTACTTACTACCATAGGACTACTAGATGTACTTTATTCTAATCCAATGTTAGATTAGCTCCCTCGTCATCTGCTTGTTAATTCTCCACTTTTTGAAGCTTCCCTTTCCTCCTCTCCGCCCGATGCTTAGGAGCCGTGGTGGGAGGGGTAGGGGACGATAGGGCTTAGTCTTTATGACTAATGGTTTTCGAACCAAACATTACAGGAGCTCTGGATGGGAGACAGGGACCAGCACCAGCGGAGTACGGTGCGCATGGAGGTGGGACAGTCTAGCACCGGTGCATCTGCGACCAGCTCCATGAGTGATTAGTATTTTCTTAGCTTCCGCGATGAGTGACTTGTAGTGAGGACTCTAATGTACTGGGCTCGAGCCTAATTATCTATTTTCCTGTTATTATCTATTGATGGACTGGTTATGATTTCACTTTTATTTACATGTTTCTGTGGACTTGTTTACATTTATGTATAAATACTTCTCTCTCTTGTGATCGAAAAGGGCCGGCAGAATTGGCGTTTTGTAGTGGTTGCCTTCCCGTGAGTCGGTGCCACCGCAAAGCGGCAATTCTGGGCTAAGACCCCGGTGGTTAAAAAGAAAAAAAAAGGGGGTCTTACATAACTATTCTTACTAACGGGTGTGGTGCTATTAGTGCGCATGTAGGCGGGATCAAATTGATCCGAGAGGAGGTTACGCATGTGCGGCCAAGCATAACGATAGCTACCAACACGACGCTCTTCGTTTAACCAAAATAATCGGGCCTGACCTACTAATCGCTCTCGGGCAAAGCTAACCTTTTCGTAGTCATCCCATAAGTGATAATTAAAATATTGTTCTAATCCCTTAAGCTAGTCTCTAAAATTTTGGGGATACTCTAAACCGTCATAAGTAGGATAAATGTGGTGTGCCCTAGGGGTGTGTTTAGCCATATCCTTAGCATAGGAATAGTCTAACCGAGAAGCATATACGTCATATGTCATTTAGTGAGAACCGGAGAAGAAACTCGATCCGATACTTGTGCACATGCAAAGAAAAGTAAACTGGCCCTAATTAAATCTCAAAGATTTAATTGTTCCCGCTAGTTTCAAAAAATAATATATGCATACTTTTTTATTTTCTGAGCAAGAAAATTATAAGGATTATTAATTAATTTTTTCAGATTTTTTTTCGCAGAAAATAAAATTTAGCCGGCTATTGGCACACCAAATACTAAATTTTCAAATTAATTAATAAAAATAATTACTGAATGAAAAATAATAAAAAAAAATTTTGTTTTCTTACTAATAATTAGATGGAGAAATACATGAAATTCTAAATTTTAGATTTTGAGGAAAAAAAATAACATTTTTAGGCCGCTATTTGCAGATCACTATTATTTTTTTTTGTAATTTTGAGAAAAATTTGAAATTTGAAGTTGGAAATTTGAAATTTGAAATTTATTATTTGAAATTTGAAATTTGAAATTTTGAATTTTATTATTTTAAATTTTTAAATTTGAATTTTGAATTTTGAATTTTGAATTTTGAATTTTGAAATTTGAAATTTTTAAATTTGAAATTTGAAATTTGAATTTGAAGCTTGAATTTTGAATTTTGAAATTTGAAATTTGAAATTTGAAATTTGAAATTTGAAATTCAATTTCAAATTTGAATTTTAAAATTTGAAATTTTAATTTTGAAAATTTGAAATTTAAAATTCGAAATTTGAATTTTAAATTTTGAAATTTGAAATTTGAAATTTTGAAAATTTTAAATTTGAAATTTTAATTTTGAGATTTGAATTTTTTTTTTTGAAATTTCGCTGAAAAATAAAGATTTCAGCCCGCTATTTGCAGACCTACTGGACAGAATTACGATGTTCTAATTTTCAGGCTGACCTAACGAGGATGAATCGAAAAATTTTCTGTTTTAATGTTGCTGGAAATATGTGCAGGAAGCTACAGAATATTTTTCAGATTTTTTTGACAAGTTTAAAATTCCGAGGATTTTACTAAATGCAGATCAATCCGAAAATTTCAGATCTTTGAAAGTTCAGATCGACCAACGAAGAACACAGAGGATGTTTGCAACGTGGAAGTTGAAACAACCGCCTCTGATACCAAATTGATATAGTGACGACTGTGATTCGGACGTGACTACAATACAGACCCCTAAACGTTACCGAACAAGAAATAAAACGAGGGAACGCCGACCAAAAGCGAACGAAAAGGTGTCGGTTGGTTCCCAAAATCCGGGACTCGATACCACGTCCTTAGGACCTACCTCTCCAACAAGCACACAACTCACCGTAAGCCGGACTCGATACAACGTCCTTAAGACCTACCTCTCCAACAAGCACACAACACACCACACCTACACAAGCATCTATTCATTTCAATATAGCCGTTTCAAGCGCAACAATAATTTATTTCGGAGCGGCGGAAAACCTTTAAGAGCGATCGAAATTCGAGTCGTAATTAATTCCCTTGTTGGCACATAAATTGCGCCGAACGGAAGAGCAAATCGAGGCTAGGCCACGTTGCACTCCCGAGACGGATTTACCCGTTCCGGACAATAAGAGATTCAATAACAACACCTTCAAATTCAGATTTTGCAAGCGACGGATTTAAAAATCGCGGAAAAAACGGTGCACGAAAAACCTCCACAAACTAAAGCAAGAATCACACAAAGAAAGAGATTACCCAACCGGGATGAAAGTTCACACAAAGATAAGGTGGGAGAATCACTCTCTCCACGGATCCGCCGGCGTCACACCGAGGGGTTTGCAACCTTCTTCCACGGAGTCGCACCAAGGAAGCCGCGCCGGAGTCGCACCGAACGGATGGAGGGAGCAAGGGGCGGCGGTTTCACACCACACAAGGGGGGGCGGCGGTTTCACACCACCGAGGGGTCGGCGGCTTGGAGAAAGCTCTTGGCCGAAATTCTCAAAGGAGAGGGAGTTTTAGGTTTCAAATATTCAATGATCTTATTCCTCATAATCACCTCCTTAAATAGGAGTTTACAATAACTCTTAGCCTTCCATGATGGAGATGTAATCTCATCCATCCAAAAGGCTAAATGCACATAAAAATAAAATATTGTTCCAAATGAAAAATAACACATGCCATGAATATAAAATTATCACTTAAACATAGGATAATTTTATATTCCCAAAATATAAAATAAAGTGCATGAAAATAATAAAATTTGGCTAATTTTTCATGGCGGTTTTAGCACGCCGCGGGCGGAGGTGGTAGAGTTCACTTCCTTCGGCGTCATCACGGCGTCTCAGATCTTTATGTCGTAGCGCCTCGGCAACCGGGTCATCATCAAGTAGCGGTGGCGCTGCATCAATAAGATTATTAATAAAACTTTTTTTTTTGTTTTTTACAAATATTTTTTTTTCTTATTTTTTTCTTTTTCATATTTTTATTTTCACAATATCAGCAAATATAGCTTGGTAGCACTTCCACATTTTCACAAATAACAACACCACATCACAACCCAACATGAAAATATAAAACACTAAGCTTGACTTGGGTGTGCGACTAGGATAGGCTATGGGGCTTTGGTGAAATCATGGTGGAGCTGAATCGAAAGAAAAGGTAGGTACAACGGGGCTAGCGAGGATATAACGTTAGGAACAGTACAAAGCTCAATCGGGCCAAAATGATGGTCTCCATCACACCACGCTAGACTAACCATGTACCTATACTTCGAGAGTAGCTTGGGGCAAGTTCTTAGCAACCGAGAAAGATAATCCTTCCTCCCGATTCGAGAAAAACGAGTCTATTGACGGCTACACACATTCCTACACTACTGTTTGATTCACACCGGATTCACCAACTTTTGAGTAGAATAAAAAGTTTTTACGCAAATAGAAAAATATAAAACTATAAGCATACCGAAAAATTAAATCTACTCGAATTTCTACACGAGACGAGAGCAGTTGACTAGAAACACAGCAAGGTTAACATTTTACTCTGTCTCACAATCCTAAGACAGCACCATAATTTTCCAAAATCTAACAAAGACACGAGTTTAACTTACAACACGCAAAAAGCTAAGCACGCGCTCATGTGGGTGCAGTGGTGTGCGATGCAATGAACTAATCAAAATACAATAATACAAGCTTCTAGTATGCAAATGAAATGTGCACATGCAAAAGGTAACAAACATCAGCTCTCCCCCAGACTTAAACTAAACTACACAGCAAATGATATAGAAATTTAAATCAAAAATAGACAAGGGAAGAGGTTACCCAATGCTCAGCCAGTGAGCATACCAGAAGATGCGTGAAAATATGAAGCAGGCCCGCCATACGAAGAATCACAACCCCGCCAACACGAAGTTGCCATGAATACTGCAGGGGTGAGCTTCGCAAAAAAAAAGAGAACTATACAAAATACAAGGAATTACTGAAACTAATCTAGACATGAATAAAATAAAAATACAGAAAATCAAAGATAACTACTGGGGTTACTGTCATCCCAACACGACTTATTAAATTCTATACAGCTCTAGCTAATGGGCCTATGAAAAGAAAAATGCATAGGTAATTGGCCTAATATCCGTTGTGGTAACGAGTACTGATACGGAGAAAGAGCAGTTACCCCTCTACCTACATATTAATACCTGCTCAACACAGGTAGAGGAAATAGGAAGTAAGATGAGGAGGAGCGCTCGTCCTCACTCATCTCACCACAAAAAATATCCTTGCCTAACCAGGCATCGTATACAACAGGGAGACGGTAGGAGGATAAAGCAATCAATGGAGCTTTCTCAACAGAGGAGGAATCAACCTCCTTGTGAAAGAGGATGCTATCATTGATGACTCGAGAAGAAAGCTCCTATTCCTCCTGAAGCACCTGCGAAGACTCAACCCGCACGGGCTCATATATAGAAAGGGGATCTTGAAATAAAAGAGACGAAAGACTAAAAGAACCAGAAATAGGGAGAGTAATCCTGGTATCACTCTCAGCAGGATCCAGGCATAAATCATCGTTAGTGTCATATAAGTCATGGCGAGGGGGATCTGAGAGCTCGAGGTCCTCGGTGGTGGTTTGGACCTCCTCATCCAACAAGTAAGTGGAAACTTCCTCATCAGCCAGGATGTAATACCCCCCTCCCGGATCACAAGACACGGCACGAGAGGGGTCTTACGCCCAGAACAGCCGCCTCGGGGTAGCACTAACACTCGTGCTAGCCCGTACCACAAGAAGCCTATTCTACCGGCTACAACCAATATCAATATATATATATATATATATATATGCCAACCCAACCATAATAATAAGAAGAAGTCAAATCCACACAAAGCTATAAGTCCAAAGAACAACAATAGAGAAGCCAAACTTGCTTCTACAAAATCAGAGTACAACTAATAAAATTGCCCCGAAGGTCTACAATAAACCCTCATATACTCACATTTGCAACAGACGGTAGTGACGGCTCTATCACATCAGGCCTGGTGGTCCTGACCTGGCTGATCGACTCCACGACCTGCTGTATAATCTGCGGGATTTCCTCTTAAAAAGGAAGACGTAGCAACCGTTAGTCATAAAGACTAAGTGGCTTCACATCCGCTACCCCGACAACTCCTCGGCACCGAGCGGATAAATTGACAGGGTACAATATAAGTATATAAGCAGGAGTATAAAAAAGTAAGTGGTATAACATGTAGTAAGATAATCTAATATTTCTACCCTCAATCACAACATATGAATATAGAGTTATAACAGAAAGTAACTCAACTTATATGGATGCCCATACAAGCATATAAGTTGAGGATCATTCAATAGTAAGTAACCTATCGTATAGGAGTGCCCATACAAACTTATACAATGAGGATCTTGTGTATGTAATGAAGTGCAATGTTATGTATGCGATTCAATGAATCACCCACGATCACGCACATGTTATTGCTATGTCAACACCGACTAGTAGATCCCACTTTTTGAGCAGGTAGCTAACCTCTCAAGCGCCAACCGTCATGGCTAGACGGTGATAGTAGAACGGGCACTAAGTGGGTATCCACACTACTTCACTTAGGTCTCTGTACGTCTCAACGCTAAGAGCACAACAACGGATCCCATGCATACTACGACCCAGTGGGTTCACTTGGGTAGATGTGCACCAAGATCATAGCCACAAACTAACCTATGCGTGACACGGAAGGAACCTCAGAATTAAGCATGATGTTCAAGCCCAACCATTCACTTGGTACGGATGGCGCCCCGGGACATGAACACCGAGGTATGACGATTGGCGAGCCGGTAGACCTGCCACACTATCCTTAAACCAGGATTACGACACCGCATGTCGACTCACACCGTATGCAATTCCACCACACTGTGGCATGGAAGGAGCCTTGGAGAAAGCACGAGGACCAAGCCCAACCATCCACACTAGTGACGACCAATGCCGCACTCACTAACTTCCACAATGCAACCCGTAGGGAGACGAGTCTCTAAGCATTGGAATACAAAATTTCAACCTTCATAACACTACGATGGTTATCATAAAAGAGTTCGCACGAACTTCGAATTAGATTGCAACATTAATTCCACTGAATCTAAATCCATGTTATACACTACCCAGAAATTTAGGTGCAGTAATAATCTGGATAGCAACTTCAACTGAAGATTCCGGTGGCTACAGAAATTTGGTGAGTGCGTGTAACCCCTCTATGGAAAGGTCTTTCCATCGGCTACAACTTTCATGTTCAGCCTGCAACCCATATCAGGCTATAACCAACAAGAAATTGGCTCCAAAGTCTGCAGCATACAGAATATAATTTTTGTGCGCTTATCTTACAGCCCTTACTTCGATCAGACATTCCCGTGGCTAAATACTTTACCCGAAGGCGTGTAACCACTCGTTGGAAAGGTAATTTCAAGGTCTTCAACTTTCATGTTTAGTAGAAAGCCCAGATCGGACCATTTCTTGCCTGAAAACAGCCAAGAAAGTCGCTGCATGCAGAACACAGATTCTGCAGGCATCTTGAAGCGGAATGAACGGCATCGGTTCATCTTCCTCCTCAAGCCGATCACCCAAAATCACAACCAGAAATTCCTCCACCCTTATTATCCCTCTCAAGGTCATTCCTCTTCACGAATCCACCCCCATCATCACTTTGAAGAAGGGGGAGGGTTAAGATGAATAAACGTTAGAACAAAGTTCTAGATAGGCCTTTCTAAGAAACCTTCCCCTCACACATCAAGACTCATTTGAGTAGATGTCTCGCCTAAGAATATCTAAGGATCTAGAACCAAGGGATAGGGGAGGAAGCTCACCTCATTTCTAGCGGTACCACCATTTTCGGCCATGGATCTTGTCATCCTCCTCGGCGGCATTGCTTTTTCCTTGACGACGGTGGCGTTTCTCCTCCTCCAAGGTTTGCTCCAGCAAGATCTCCTCCTCCAGGAAGTTCTCTCAGGAAAACGGCCGGAATGAAGAGTGAAAATAGTTAGGGTTTCACTCTTTCCTTTTTATACAGAAGTTACACGGGTAGGGACACAGTCGTGTCCTTACCCGTGTCCTGCTCTAGCGTAACGGCTCGACTACCGTTTCGTGCCCTTACACAGGGACTGACACACCCATGTTTGTACCCGTGTCCAAGTGACACGACCGTGGTTCTGGCCATGTCGACACCCGTGTCCTACTCGGGGCACTTCTCATCGACCTAGGCTTGAAGAACACGGGTCGGGAAATGCCCGTGTCACTACCCGTGTCAATCGCACACGGGTAGAGACACGACCGTGTATCTACCCATGTCCTTTTATCGCCAGACTCGAAGCCATGACACTCAATGCCATAAAACACGGGTAGGGACATGCCCGTGTCTCTTCCCATGTCCTGCTCGGGACAACACACTCAACGCCATTTCACTCAAAGCAATGTTGGTCACTCAACGCCACTGAACACGGGTCGGGACACGCCCGTGTCCCTACCCGTGTCATACTCAACACAATTTTCAGCCTATTTCCTTGTTCTCTACGAGTGCGCACTGATCAACTGCACCCCTTTGAGCCTACACCAGCTCTCCAAATACCAAAAACACACACAAGGGGCCTAGCACGAATCAGGACGTTACAAATCCTATAAACAAAATAAAAGATTTCGTCCCCGAAATCAGGCTAAGGCTATGGGGAGTGAAGCATACAAAAAATAAAATATGCTTTTAAATAAAATTACCTAGAGCAAACAACTCCGGGTAGCGTCTTTGCATCAAATCCATTGGCTCCCATGTGAATTCCTCCTTACCATGATTAGACCATAGCACTTTCACCAGGGGAACACTTTTGCGGCATAAGGTTCTTATATCGTTGTCTACAATCTGCACCGGCTCCAGTCGCACAGACCTATCAGACGCCACAGTACCATCAGTTATAGGGATGGATTGGTCGGGCCGCATCAGCGCCTTCCGAAGCGACGACACATGGAACATGTCGTGGAGATTCTCTAACTCGGGCGGTAGCTCCAACCGATAGTCTAGTAGGCCAACCCTTTCTAGTATAGTACAAGGATCCACATACCTCGGGCTGACCTTCTTCACACCACGCACTCGCGACACTCCATGCATCGACCGGACTTTCTGAAATACTTTATCACCCACTTGAAACTCCACTAGACGGTGCCTTTCATTATAATACTTCTCCTGCCGACTTTGAGCCTCTAACATGTGATCCAGTATTAGCCTAACCACCGCATTGGTGTCATCTATATACTCAACTCCCAAAGTCTTTGGGTCTTCATATTGCACCTAAGACAAGGGGGTTCTACACCTCCTTCCATATAAAGCTTCATGGGGCGCCATGCCGATGCTCGCCTGATGGATGTTATTGTAGGAGAATTCCACCAGGGGTAAGAGCCTTTCCCATGGCTCTCCCCTATCCAACACACATAATCTCAACAGATCCTCCAATGTCCGGATGTTCCACTTAGACTGCCCGTCCGTCTGAGGATGGAACGCGGTGCTGAAGGTAAGACGCGAGCCCAAATACGCTTGTACTGACTTCCACTCCTTGGAGGTAAAGTGAACATCACGGTCAGAAACAATCGTCTTAGGTACGCCATGATTCCATACAAACTGCTCTACAAAGAGGCGTACCAAGACATCCACGTGAGTCTCCTTCTTCATAGGAATAAACCAGGCAACTTTCATCAGTCGATCAACAATCACCCATACTGAATCTTTCCCTGAGCGTGAGCGAGGTATCCCATGCACGAAGTCCATGAAAATATCCTCGAACTTCCACTCGGGTATGGGTAATGACTGTAACAAGCCGCCGGGACTCCTGCACTCCGCCTTCACCCTTTGACAGGCTTCGCAATGTGTAACAAAATATCGGACATCCTTCTTCATTCCTGGCCAACACATGGTCTTCCGTAAGCTGGCGTACATCTTTGCAATACCTGGGTGCACTGAATACTGAGAGCAATGCGCCTCTCTCAAGATATCCTCCCAGATTGTTCCGCCCTTGTGAATGCAGAGCAGGACGCGAAGATAAATGAGGATGTCTTTTAGTGTGTATTCATTGGTAGTCCCGTCTTCGATTGACTTGATTGCCAGGGTCAGAGCCGCATCCACTCCTTACTCCACCCAAATCCAGTCCCGGATATCACAAACTATGCTCATGCTGGCCAAGTACTCTGTATATTCTGCTGAAGGAGCCTTAAATATCAAAGTAATTTCCATCTCCTCAATCATCTGGGCCAACTCCGTACTCATCAACCGGGACTCTGGGCTCGAGTCCGGTATTTTTCTACTCAACGAATCGGCTACCGAGTTATCTTTTCCAGGGTGGTAGTTCAAGGTGAACTCATAGTCGCATAGAAATTCTAACCACCACCGTTGTCTTAAGTTCAACTCCTTCTGAGTATGGACGTACTTCAAGTTTTTGTGGTCTGAAAAGATATCGCAGATGATGCCGTATAAATAATGCCTCCAAACCTTCAAGGCCAACACCACTGCTCCCAGCTCCAAATCATGAACCGGGTAATTGATTTCGTGCTTCTTCAATTGTCTTAAAGCATAAGCAATCACGTGCCCGTGCTGCATCAATACCGCACCCATCCCTTAATATGATGCGTCCGTGTAAACTTGATATCCTTCCTTCCCAGATGGAAGGACAAGGATGGGGGCGGTGGTAAGTCTATCCTTCAATTCTTGGAACACAGCTTTACATTGGGGTGTCCACTCATACGACACACCTTTCTTCATTAGGGAAGTAAGAGGAAGAGCAATCTTTGAGAATCCCTTTACGAACTTGCGATAGTACCCGACAAGTTCAAGGAAACTCCGCACATCGGCCTCCGACTTCAAGGCTGACCACTCTCTTATGGCACGCACTTTGGCCGGATCCACAGCTATCCCAACTCCACTAATCACATGACCCAAGAAGGCAACCTCCTTAAGCAAGAATTCGCACTTACTAAATTTTGCGTACAAGGCGTGCTCCTTCAGTTTCTTCAATACCAAGGTCAGGTGCTCACCATGCTCCTCCTCCGTCTTTGAGTATACTAGGATATCGTCGATAAAAACAATGATGAAGATGTCCAAATAGAGCTCAAATACCTTATTCATCAGACTCATGAAAGCCGAAGGGGCATTTGTGAGCCCAAGCGGCATTACGGTGAATTCCTACAACCCATATCTTGAACTAAAGGATATTTTCTGGATGTCCCCTTCTTGTATTCTCAACTAGTAATACCCCGAGCGCAAGTCTAGCTTAGAAAACCAATGCGCTCCCACTAGTTGATCAAATAACTCGTCGATCCGAGGTAGCGGGTAAGTGTTCCGCACCGTCAACCGATTGAGTTCCCAATAATCTATGCACAGAAGCAGGGTTCCATCCTTCTTCTTTACGAACAATACAAGGGCTCCCCAGGGTGACGAACTGGGGCGAACGAACCCGGACTACACCATTTCTTGTAGTTGAACTCTAAACTCCGCGAGTTCTTTCGGGGCCATTCGGTAAGGAGCCTTGGATACAGGCTTGGCACCCGGTAAGAGATTAATTTGGAAGTCAACCTCTCTATGTGGGGGTAATCCTGGCAGTTTCTTAGGAAATACCTCGGGAATGTCCCGCACCACCCATACGTCTTTCACGTCCAATGCTACTTCTTTCAACTCGAACCAGATCATGAAAACTTCATCCCCCTTCATGTGCGCTTTTACAACCTGAACGGATGATAACGTCAGACGGGGTGCGAAGTTAATACCTTGGAAGATGACGTCGGAGTCTCCATGTCTCAAATAGATCCGCTTCTCTGCCCAGTCGATCCTTGCAAAGTGCCAGTCCAACCACGTCATGCCCATAATGATGTCAAATTCCAGCATTTTCAAGATAGTGGAGGGCGTAACGAAATTCCTTCCCTCAATAAGTACCTCAAGCTCGCACTTAGCGGTTGCAACCATATCTGAGCCGTACAGAAGGCGCACTAGTCAGGCTATTCCAGTAAAATATTGCACACCCCCATGTCCTTAATAAAATCCTCAGACACAAAGGTGTGTGAGGCACCAGTATCGAACAACGCATAGGCCGTCTTTTCGCAAATTATCACGGTGCCTAAGTACCAATAATCAAAACTTATTGCTAGATAGCTAGTGTGTCGTAAGCAACTTAAGTTTAACACAGAAAACATGAAATCTTACTGCACGTACCTGCAATAACATTCTGGGGATTCCGTTCTTGCGCGCCATGTCTAGCGCATACACTTGATCCCGAGCAGGGCCGGGGTTAACTCCTTGCGGTCCTCGTCCTTGACCACGCATGTAACCCCGCCCTCGAGGGGCTGCCAGAGGGAGAGCGGGAGGGGCGTTCCCAAACAATTGCGGGCAAAAGCGTCGAATATGACCCGGTTGGTTGCATTCAAAACACACCGGCCCAGGACGCCTCTTGAGTTGCTGAAGTTGCTGAGGCTGCGGCGGTGGAGGCAATGCGAGCGGTTGCAGAACCGGATGCTCTACCCTATAGTTTCGATGGACACGCCCTCCACCTCCTTGATATCCTCTTCCTCTTCTAAAGTCCTGTATCCTTCTATTGCTCGGGCTAGCTTCCATGACGCCCTCTGCAAGTCTCTTACCACTACCCAAGTGGTCCGCCTCTAATCTTTTCGCCATATCGATGCTCTTCGCCAAGCTAGCATCCGCTATAAACAAAAGGGCCTGCCTTAGGGGATCTCGCAGCCCTTTGTAGAAATGCTTGGCATAACTTCTATCATCCAACTTGTATGAGTCCGCGAACCTTGTGAGATGTTGGAACTCCCGTTGGTATTCCGTAACCGTCTTCGATCCTTGTTTGAGTAGAAGTAACCTCTCCTTAAGTTCATCACGAGCGGATGAAGGAATAAAGTGCTCCAAGAAAACATCTGATAACTCGCTCCAACTTATCTCTGTATAGACTCGGCCTTGGAAGGTTGAGCCCATGAGTGACTTCCACCACCTCTTAGCATGAAGCTCCAAGGTAGACACCGCCAGTGACACAACCATGTTGGCTGGACAACGGATACCAGCCAACAACTCCTGTATTGTGTCAAGCTATTTCTCCGTGCGCACGGCTGACTCCATCCCAAGGTAAGTGGGAGGGGAGAGAGCCCGGAAGGCGCACATCCAGTTAGAGCTCGGTGACTGTTCCAGCACCTGAGGCTGTTGTTCCCTAAAAGCATCCAAGATGGCGGTGAGCGTCTTCCCCAACTCGGACTGTTGGAACTGAGTGGGTATGGAAGGGGCGGGAATGCCCCCCAACGGCTCAACACATACTTGAATCTATACGAAGAATGCAAACTTACGGTCAGGTTGGCTAATCCTAAGGTTAGAGTTGGACAAACTTAATCTGAATTATATATGGGCACACCACTGCTTCCGCTAAGTCAATTTGTCCCCAAACTGACTAGTCGAACGGGAGTGGCCCCTTATTGAATGACTTCTTTAGTTGTGGATCGTGGCAAACTGATACCATTTGTAAGACCCCCCTCCCGGAACACAAGACACGACACGAGAGGGGTCTTACGCCCAGAAGAGCCGTCTTGGGGTAGCACTATCACTCGGGCTAGCTCGTGCCACAAGATGCCTATACTGCCAGCTACAACCAATATCAATATATATATATGCCAGCCAACCATAATAATAAGAAGAAGTCAAATCCACACAAAGCTATAAGTCCAAAGTACAACAATAGAGAAGCTAAACATGCTTCTACAAAATCAGAGTACAGCTAATAAAATTGCCTGAAGGGCTACAATAAACCCTCATATACTCACATCTACAACAGACGGTAGTGATGGATCCGTCCCATCAGGCCCGGTCTTCCTGGCCTGGCTTATCGACTCCACGACCTGCTGTACCATCTGCGAGATTTCCTCCTAAAAAGGAAGACGTAGCAACCGTTAGTCATAAAGACTAAGTGCCTTCACATCCGCTCCCCCGACAACTCCTCGGCACCGGGCGGAGAAATTGATAGGGTACAATATAAGTATATAAGCAGGAGTATAAACAAGCAAGTGATATAACATGTAGTAAGAAAATCTAACATTTCAACCATCAATCACAACATATGAATATAGAGTTATAACAGAAAGTAACTCAACTTATATGGATGCCCATACAAGCATATAAGTTGAGGATCGTTCAGCAGTAAGTAACTCATCGTATAGGAGTGCCCATACAAACTTATACAATGAGGATCTTGTGTATATAATGAAGTGCAATGTTATGTATGCGATGCAATGACTCACCCATGATCATGCACATGCTATTGCTATGTCGACATAGACTAGTAGTTCCCACTTTTCGAGCAGGTAGCTAACCTCTCAGGCGCCAACCATCGTGGCTAGACGGTGATAGTAGAATAGGCACTTCTACTACTAAGTGGGTATCCACACTACTTCACTTAGGCCTCCGTACGCCTCAACGCTAAGAGCACAACAGCGGAGCCCATGCGTACTACAGCCAAGCGGGTTCACTTTGGTAGATGTGCACCAAAATCCTAGCCCCAAATTGGCCTATGCGTGACACAGAAGGAACCTTAGAATTAAGCATGAGGTTCAAGCCCAACCGTTCACTTAGTACGGATGGCTCCCCGGGACATGAACACCGAGGTAAAAGCCCAACCACCCAAAGTCTATTTGTCAACTCACATCAGTGTGACGATTGGCGAGCCCATAGACCTGCCACACTATCCTTAACCCAGGATTATGACACCGCATGTCGACTCACACTGCATTAAATTCCACCACACCGTGGCATGGAAGGAGACTCGGAGAAAGCACGAGGACCAAGCCCAACCATCCACACTAGTGACGGCCAATGCCGTACTCACTAACTTCCACAATGCTACCCGTAGGGAGATGACTCTCTAAGCATTAGACTACCAAATTTCAACCTTCATAACACTACGGTGGTTATCATAAAAGAGTTCACACGAACCTCGAATTAGATTGCAACGTTAATTCCACTAAATCTAAATCCATGTTATACACTACCCAGAAATTTATGTGCAGTAATAATCTGGATAGCAACTTCAACCAAGGTTTCCCGTGGCTATAGGAATCCAGTGAGTGTGTATAACCCCTCGATGGAAAGGTCTTTCCATTGTCTACAACTTTCATGTTCAGCCTGCAGCCCAGATCAGGCTATAACTTACATGAAATTGGCTCCAAAGTCTGCAGCGTACATATTATAATTTTTGTGCGCTTAGCTTATAGCCCTTACTTCGATCAGACATTCCCGTGGCTACAGACTTCACCCGAAGGTTTGTAACCACTCGTTTGAAAGGTAATTCCAAGGGCTTCAACTTTTGTGTTTAGTCGAAAGCCCAGATCAGACCATTTCTTGCCTGAAAACAGCCAAGAAAGTCGCTGTGTGCAGAACATAGATTCTACACGCATCTTGAAGCGGAATGAACGACATCGGTTCATATTCCTCCACAAGCCGATCACCACAAATCGCAACTAGAAATTCCTCCACCCTTATTCTCCCTCTAAAGGCCAATCCTCTTCACGAATCCACCCCCATCATCACTTTGAAGAAGGGGGAGGTTGAAGATGACTAAACGTTAGAACAAAGTTCTAGATAGGCCTTCCTACGAAACCTTCTCCTCACACATCAAGACTCATTTGAGTCAATGTCTCGCCGAAGAATATCTAAGGATCTATCACCAAGGGAGAGGGGAGGAAGCTTACCTCATTTCCAGCGGTACCACCATTTTCGGCCATGGATCTTGTCATCCTCCTCGGCGGCATTGCTTTTTCCTTGACGGCGGTGGCGTTTCTCCTCCTCCAAGGTTTGCTCCAGCAAGATCTCCTCCTCCAGGAAGTTCTCTCATGAAAAAGGGCTAGAATGAAGAGTGAAAACAGCTAGGGTTTCACTCTTTCCTTTTTATACAGAAGTGACACGGGTAGGGACACGACTGTGTCCTTACCCGTGTCCTGCTTTGGCGAAATGGCTCGACTGCCATTTCGTTCCCCTACACGGGTACTGACATGCCCGTGTCTGTGCCCGTGTCCAAGTGACATAGTCGTGGTTCTGGATGTGTCGACACCCGTATCCTGCTCGGGGAACTACTCGTCAACCTGGGCTTGAAGTACATGGTTCGGGACACGATAGTGTCGCTATCTGTGTCAATCGCACACGGGTAGAGACACGGCCTTGTCTCTACCCGTGTCCTTCTCTGGCAAGACTCGAAGCCATGGCACTCAAAGAGATGGCACTCAATGCCATGGAACACGGGTAGGGACGCGCCCGTGTCTCTACCCGTGTCTTGCTCGGGACAACACACTCAACGTCATTTCACTCAAAGCCATGTTGGTCACTCAACGCCACTGAACACGGGTAGGGACACACCCGTGTCCCTACCCGTGTTATACTCAACACAATTTTCAGGCTATTTACTTATTCTGCGCGAGTGCGCACCTGATCTCCTGCACCCCCTTGAGCCTACACCAGCTCTCCCGACATCAAAAACACACACAAGGGGCCTAGCGCAAATCGGGACGTTACATAGGATCTCCTCATCAACCATCCTCGGTGCATCCACATATTCTAAGATATAATACTCTCCATTAATGACAATAATATCCTCGTCAAACCATGAAGCAACCTCAGACTCATAATCACAATCCGGCCTAACATCATCAACCGACTCACTAAAAAATGGATTAGATAATTTTTGCAAAGAAGGCAGAGGAATAATAGCATCAGAGAAAATATGTGCAGGTTCCTCCGGGGGTGAATCAACAAGAGAGGAAGAGGGTATTGGGAGAGACGGCACCACAATGTCGTCACACTGAGCAGTAAAAAGTCTGATCGGTATATCCGCAGTAGTCCCCCATAGACAAGGTGGTACTACGAATACATCATCAGAAGTAGAAGGAGCAGCCATTTGAGAGGGTGATAGAGTGAATCGGATACCCAGTTCATCATCCTCCTCCAGCTGGCGCTGAAATTCTGCGCAATCTTTCAACACGTGGTCAGTGCTACGACAACACAAACATCGTTTTCCATTACTCCTCGGTCCAGGTGGAACAAGAGAGGAATAAAAAAAAGGTGAATGCGTAGAAGAGGAGTGACCATAAGACCTAGGTTGGGTGTATGAAGTACCATAGGAAGACGGTGCTCCATATATAGAACCACGAGAATTATGCTCCCAATCTTCAGTGGGGCATTCCTCACTACCATGCCTATAATCCCCGCACCATCGACAACGAATATTCAAATAAGAATACATGGTGCAACCATAAATGATTCACCAACAGAATTTTCTTAGCAAAGAATTAACTACACACTAGCAGATAAATAAAAAGGAATACCTGCTGCTGAAAAATCAAACCTAGAAAAGGAACAAAGAAAAATAAGCAACCAAATATAAAAACTAAAGCAAAGAAAAATAAAACATGGAATTAACAGATGGAAAATGGGTTCTATCTCCTATCTCCCTCTCCAACAACTCACACGATTGTGTTCCCCGGCAACGACGCCAAAAACATGATGCTAAAGATCCCGATAGTGAACCGGTCGCACAAGTAATATAAAATGGGCGAATTTCCCCAATTATCGATTTCGAGGGAACACAGTAAGGTGGAGTTAATTTCAAGGAGGACTTGAGATTGAAGTCCTTAGGTCGGCGTTAACGATGGGTGTTTTGATTGCGATAAAAATAATATAAAATACTAACAACTACTCCTATGCAACGCCGCTATGAAATGCTTCGCCGGGCGGGATGGAAGACTAGTCGGGACTCTATGCATAGAATCACTTGGTAGATTGGCGAGTAGGAAAGCGTTAGAACCGAGAAAATAGTGAGGGTCGCAAGAACCTCTTCACAACGTACGCCACTAGCAATCACTAGTGCGACCAACAACAATTGAAGGTGAAAAGTGGATATAGGTGCACCTCAAATTAATATAACGAAAATACAAACAATCACATAGACATGATTAAGCGTAAAAGTTAATTACAATAAGCATACTTCATCAAACACAAGAGATCAAGCTAAACTATCAAAAACAAAAAGATAAAAGTGTGCGAAATCGACCTGATCCGAAGTCTCACCAAGGATTCACAGAAGGAATCGCTAGGTTGTCAATCCGTGTCCTAGCTCGGTCCTCAGCTACGTTCGGGGTACAGGAGGCTGTGACTCACTCCCAATGAACCCGTCTTCTTCATTTCACGAGCCGGTGGAGGATGGCATAACTTCTCCTATCTTGATGTATAAATCTTGGTCGAATCTCCTCTTGAAGCTCGAGGATGAAGGAGGAGGACGAGAGGAAGCTCCGACTTGTATTTGGCGTTGAATGCTTGCCCAGATCTCCTCTCCCTGGTCGAATGGCGAAGTTTCGCCCTAAAATCGCGAAGGGAAATGGCTGGAATGAAGAACTTCGCAATGGTTGAAATCTGCGCTTTAAATAGAAAAAGATCAGAAAAAAGGTCACGCACGGTCCCGCGCACGACCGTGCTCTAACTGTGTATTATTAACTTACACATCTTGATCGCGAGAGAAGAAGTATTGACCCGTGCATTTTACTCTCGCACGGACGATTCCGCCCGTGTGTGAAGGAAATCGCACGGGTAACGACAGAGCGCTGGATATCCAGAGAAACGGTGAACCGTGTGTTTTACTCGCGCACAGGCGCGTTTGCCCGTGCGTGAAGGAAACACACGATTTACCCCAAGATGATGGAAAACAGTGAAAAATGTGCAGACAGTGCGATTCCTTCTCGCACAGTTTGGCCTAAACTGTGCGGGAACAAAACGCATGGGTAGAAACAGAAGTCCCAAGAATTGCTGTTTGAAACGCACGATCGAACAGAAACCGTGCACGAAGAAACGCGTACGACCGTATGTTATACACAGAAATTTAAAATGAACTTCGGGACAACCTAACTACCTGCACAGCAATGAAACCAACTGGGGCACCAACTCCCAACAACAACACACAGCATAAAATAAATTAAAGGACCATGGGGAGCACCATGTGCTTACCCCCAACAAAAGAATGTGCAATCGCACATCCTCAGGCCAAAATAGTGCACTTAGCGTGAAAAGCAGCATGAAAGAAATATCAGCGATAACATACTAAAAGTGAAGTGCAAGTACGTTAAAACTAGCCTAGATGAGTCCGAAAAACCCTATATAAATAGGACTCATCAGTGACAGTTATCTTCTTCAAGTTTTTATCTTTTTCTCCTACCTCTTGAAGTAAAGGAAAGGTTTTGGAATATATCTGGAAAGCATTTTCTTAGGATTGCTCTTCCTTACCAGATTTTCTTTGAATACTCTTTCCCTTAGAGAATTTCTTTCCAAATGCTCTATCCATTCCTTAGAAGGATATACACTATCAATATTCTTTAGAATTTGTCCATGGCTTACCCAGGCATTTATAATGATGGATTCAGAGGCATCACTTAGCTGTTCATAATCTGGATCATCTCTATTTTCAGCTCTCCTCTTTGCCATGAACTCTTCAGCTATTTGAGTTCCTTCCCTCTTTCTTCTGGCAGCAAGTTGTGCATCCTGTGCAACACTAGCTTGTGCTGGGAAGTCTAGGTCCTCTGGCCTTTTTCTATCCAGGAGGGGCAGATGTAGTGACACCCTGGTGCCTTGAATTATATTGAAGGCTTGTTCTTCAATGAGTGCTACTGTATTAACATGGCTGCTCTCCCCCTTTCTGCCTTCTTCACAGATGGTATTTTGCAGTAGAGTGTTGTTGGCTTCATATTTACTTGATATGGATAGGAGTATTCTCTCATTGTCAGCAAACAGCTCATTTTTAAGGAGTAGTGCCTCCTTCATAGAGTGGAAATCAACATTGGTGACATGCAGATTTACATGATCTGATGCACCCTTGATCACCTCATCAGTTGCACTTACATAATTCTAGACATATCCTATGTCAGCTGGTGAGAGTTTTTGGCTTGTGTCTAGGGATTTCATGAGGGTGGTCAGTTTGATGCCAGCCGTTCCAGCCTTATCAAACCAGGTGGTGACCTATTTGTTTAAGTGAGAGATTTCTTCTTTATTTTCCTTGACTTTGGTTGACAATTCGTCCCTCAGCTTAGCAATAGATTGGTCAACATACTCCTTGAGGGTTGTGGTCTGAGCATCTATGAGTGGTTTGATTTGGTTTACTATTTCCTCATTTGATATAGGGTTAGATGATGTATGGCTCATAAGAGGAGGGACAACATCCTGAGCAGGTACTTGAGAAGGCTCCCCCTCAACTATAACACCTATAGAAGGAGACATTTCCTTATTTAAAGCTCTATTAACACTACTAATTAAGAGGGTATGGGTATTACCTGTAGTGGGTCCAGACTCAACCACTCTGTTGACCACTTGATACAAAGTTGTCAGATCCATCTGATCATTCTCCCCCTCTGACTGAGCATTCTTTTCTGGGCTTGACTTATCAAGATATATATATCTAATGTCTCAGGAGGCTCCCTGTTATCTTCTGTAGCTGAGATGACTTTAACTGCTGCTACATTATCAGTATCATCCATGAAGGCCTCATCTTCTACAACAACCTCTTCTTCAGTGGCATTCTTTGACACTTGTCCTGACTTAGGAATTGCAAGGATTTTATCAACATGCATATCACTAACTTGGAATTGAAAGTTTGCAGAGGTTTGATTGAGTGATATGTCAACTTACAGACAAACATCAGCTGGAGAGGAGGTTCCAAGATCTGGTTCAGAGCTGGAAGTCCTTTCCTCCTCAGTAGGTTTCTTCCTTGTGTCCCTAGAGGAATTCTTTATTAATAAAGGTTGGCTCATTGGTAGGACCCTAGTGAATCTATCTAATGTTTTTTATGTCCATTCTTTTTAGGTAGTGTATCGTCACTCCTTGCTCCTGCTTGAATGTATCTGGATATGTGTTTACTAGGTATAAGGAAAGAATTCTGCCCAAGTTTGGAGTGTGTAGGTCGTCTACTATTCTCTGGTAGATGATTGATGACCAAGAAGTATGTTTATTGAAGATTATCCAGGTCATGACATCAAACATTGACCTGGAGATGGTGTCATGAGATCCAGGTTTACAGATGAGGGCTTTCCCTAATATATCTGCCAGCAGTTTGCCTCTTTGAATGAAGAATTTCCTTTTTAGAGACCCAGATTTGGCCTCACTATATTCACACCACCTGAGAGCATTGTCTCGATCCATGATGGTGGTTTCGTCTTCCTCGCTAGGGTTGACGGCGGGTAGATGAAGGGCTTTGTCTAGTCTCTTTGGATTTATTTTAATCTTGATGTCACCAATCTTAGATTTCAGCGATTTTTGAGAGGACGACACCTTGACGTTGGAGTAGAATTCCACTACCTCTTCTTTAAGAATGGTTGAGGGTTCAGAAAGTGCGTACTCCAACCCCGCGGTTTCAATCATTCTCAACACTTCCTTAATCTCTGGTGAGGCATGACTGAATCCATTCCTCACAATTTCATAGCCCTCTTGGAGCTCCTTGGATATCTTTGGCGCCATTGAGTCAGAGCAGCAAGACGCTGAGAAAGTTTCATTCTCGACGGCTAGGGTTGAGATTTTTGAGAGCGATGTGGCTTTTCGTTACTTGTCGCCTTTATATATGTGATGAAAAAGTCTAATTATCATTTTCATTTGATTAACCAATTAATCATTTTTAGATTTTTGGATTGCGCTTACGATTTCTGTTATGATATAGGGCATTTAGTGCCTGATTAATTTGTGTCTTTCCTCACAGTATGGATGTATATTCTATTTGTCACATCATTAACCAGATTTTTTTATTTATTAATTCATGTATGATGGATACCTAGCATGCTAATAAGTCATTTTTATTGATAACTTTATTATGCACAAATTTATATGTTATTTTTGGCATGAGAGGAAGGACTACTTAAGTTAACAATGTAGATGATTATGAGGGATAATTGAATCATTGCTATCTGACTGGTGTGCTTGAATAGTTTCATCTTAAGCACATCTAACTTAGTACATGAACTTGCAAACTTAGTCTCTATATAGGAGAGAGAGACTTACCTTGAGGCTTATTGCCTCTAGCTTTTGAGGATTTCACACTTATCAGTCTCAATCTTTGTTTATTGCTTTTCATGAGGCATGTTCCTTGAGCAATCATCCTATCCCAAACACTTGTATGGAACAATCATTGTATAAATACCAAGTCTTGTCTAGATAGGTATTTGGACAATCTTGCAAAAGAAATTTATTTACCCTTAGGCACTCAACACTGGTTGGGTCCCAGGTTCTTGTTAGGAGTAAACACAAACTTGTGCCCAACTCTCTGCTTTGACTGAGCATCTTTCTGTCCACTAGCCACATTCAGATTATGCCAACAATCAATGGCAAAGTGTCCCACCTTCTCACAGCACCAACATTTATGAATGTTGTATCTTCTCTTCAGGACAACACAGAATTGCTGTCCATGAGAGATGTGAGCAGCTGCAGATTTTGCAGGAAAAGCCTTGCATGATGCTTCTTCCTTCTTCTTGAATGAAGGTGCCGAGGAACCAAATACAGCTATTCCAGGATGGGCCAATTGTATTTTTGGAGCCTGCCATATAGTGGTCTCTCTCATCTCCTTAGATACAGGATATTTGGATCCAAATCTAAAGACCTTATCCTGAGCTGTATGGCTAGAGTGTACAGAAACACTCCTTCTGAGATCATGTGTCTTAACCCCACTGGTAGAGCACACATTTGCTTGATCCTCATTGTGAGGTGCAAAGTTGACAGTTTTGGAATGTAAGTTCACCTTCTAAAATACTATCAGCTTATCAGGGAATTCAAATTTGAAATGATGATTAGTGTGATTGATACCCAACTTCCTAGGGACTTGGCAAGTTGCTGCTTTTGGCAACTGACCCTGTGACTAGGAAGGGTTAATCACAATCCCCAATTTCTCTGTGAACTTTTGTTCCAGATATTTGATATGCTTACTCTTCTCTTCTAGAAGCTTGGTCTGACACTGGAGACTTTTCTTGTGTTCAGACACCTCATGACTCTTCTTATAAAACTCAATAGATTTATTGTTATAGAGAGTTTTATAAGGCTTCAGGACTTCAGTCTCCTTTTCTTGCCTTTTGGCATGAACTCTTAATAATTTAAGGTCTTTTTCTCACTTTAATTAAAGGGCTTAAGGTTTGCCCGGGTATACGGCGCGTAGAACCACATATCAATGTGTGGGCTCTATTTTCGTTATCCATACGCAAGCTGTAACACCTCTACCCGTCAAGAAGAATATAATAGAGGGTCTGGTCGGGGCCCCACACCATATTCCATAAACAGGCGGAGACGCTACAAAATAATATCAAAACCAACGCATCCTAACACAGAGCATTCAAGCGGAAGCTTCACGGTTGAAAAACTTGAACTCAAGAGTAACAAGTACTGTCCACTAAAACATAGGAATGTATAAAACCAAAGTATCTAGCTTTAAGGCTTTACAAATTTCTCTTAACAAGGTGTGGTTTACAGACATCGACACGGAGGCCGGCCACACATGAACAAGAAGAAACAAAACAAAGCCTTCGAGGGCAGCAACGCAGCTTGGGCTTCAGCCGGCTAAGTCCCGCTCGGACCAGCACCTCCATCACCTGCAAGAACCAATCCACAAGGTGGCAAACAGGGCACGGTCATCATTCAGCTGACCAATTATAATGACCCTGCCCCTGGCACGAGGAAGCAGAATTCCATCCCTGCATAGCATTTTCCAATATGATATATATAGCAAACCACGTAAGACGTGCATGACCGCACAGTCAATACATATCAAAAACGTCGGCACGACGGCCCGACGCTCCGTGCACTCAGGGCACATTCGGGTGTACCGGAAACACCGGATCCCACCAATGAGCATTCTAGTCTTGATCGGCACGCAAGCCATCGACTCTCGCTATGTGATCCTAACAGGGCCTTAAGCACCCAAGGTTAGACAACCATAATGCAGGTACAGATCTGCCTATCCCATTGCTCACATCGTCAGACTCAAGACTGGACTGACACGGGTACAGCTTCACCTTGCCCGTTCACCACAAGAGTTGAACCCAACTCGCACAATTTCCTGGACTTCCTCCAGTACTTCCTGCTGCACCAAGCAACAAGTATGCACCAAAGATTGCACACAAACAATCAAATTCTCGGAGATTCCTCCGAATGAAAACAAGCATCACCAATCCAGACAAGCACGTCCAGATGGGCTTCACACACCATGCCTAGATCCGTACTCAAATTCCAGACTATAACAAGGGGGACTTAACATATCTACCCCAAGGGACACCACAACCCACCGCACACTCGCGGGGACGAGTTTTCCCTATGCAAATGCAAGAAAGTAGCACTTCACATGTCCAAGAAGGAAATCGTTACCCTTTGAATTCGCCTCAGAGCCATGGTGAGAATTGAGACAGATGAAAGCCTTCGTAGCAGCCTTGCCTTCGTAAATCCTAACTCAGCTCGCGATTTTGACCACCGCAGCACCACCGGCGGCCGGATTCCTCTTCTTCTTCCTTTCTTTGATCTCCCCTCTCTCTTAACTTTAGAAAGAGAAAGATGAAACTCAAATGAGCTTTATCCTCTTCAATCCCGGCCTTATCAACCCAGGGAAGAGCCCAGACCATTGGATCTTTGTAAAAGAAAATGAACAGCTCTGATCAGCCCTGAATTTTATTTCCTGGGCCGAACACGGGTTGTGACACGCCCGTGTCATAGGCCGTGTTCCTGAAGCGGTGCACAACCGACTTAAAATAAACAAGAACATGGGCATTGATACGCCCGTGTCAAGCATGATACGCCAGTGTCACACAGTACATGGCCGTGTACCCGACCGTGTCACCCCTGTAACACGATCTCCAAAAGTTCCCGAGCAAGACACGGCTAAGGCACACGCCCGTGTCCCTAGCCGTGTGCCAAACATGCCCCTGTAACACACCCGTGTCACAGGCCGTGTTCCACACTCGACGATCAGTGCTCGAGAACTCGTCGAGAATAGGGACACTCCCTGGGACACGCCCGTGTCCCAGGCCGTGTACACCTGACACGCCCTGAGACATGCCCGTGTCTCAAGCCGTGTCAGCCAACCTGAATTCCATTTTGTCTTTTTTTTGAGATTTTTGGGGTGTTACAATCCTCCCCTCCTTAATAAAATTTCGTCCCGAAATTTGAAGACAGCAGGGAGATAACAACATAACACAATCGGAGAAATAAATGTTTCTATCACATATATAAACGAGCGAACAGGTTACGAAAATAACTCGGGAAACTCGGCTCGCATGGTCTGCTCCCGCTCCCATGTTAGTTCTTCTCGGCAACAATTGTCCCACTGGACTTTGACCATCCCGATCGTTTTGTTCCGCAACTGTTTCTCGGCTCGATCCTCGATCCGAATGGGCCTCACCTTTGTCGTTAGCCCATACTCAACCGGCACCCGATCATTCTCAATCACTTGAGCTGGATCCTTGACTTCTTTTCGTAGTATCGAGATAGGGAACACATCATACAGTCCACCCAATTCCGATGAAAGAGCAAGACGATAGGCAGCTTCCCCAACTCGCTCCACCACTTCAAACGGACCAAGGTATCGCGGACTTAGCTTTTTCAACCGCCGAATCCGAGATATGCTTTTGAAGGGTTTAATATTTAAATAGATTCAGTCACCCACCGCGAACTCCACGTTCCGGTGCTTAGAATTGTAATACTTGGCTTGCCGATCCTGGGCTATTAGTAGTCTCTCTCGAATAGAGCGTATTGTTGAGTTAGCATCCTCGACTGCCTTTTGTCCCAAAAGTTTGGATTCGCTAGTTTCTGCCCAAGCTAACGGTGTACGGCACTTGCGACCATACAGAGCTTCAAACGGTACCATGCCGATGCTCGCTTGGTAGCTATTATTGTAGGCAAATTCCACCATAACAAGATGATCTTCCCATTTCTTACCGAAGTCCAGGGCGCACATACGGAGCATATCCTCCATTGTTCTGTTGGTTCGTTCAGTTTGGCCATCCGTTTGCGGATGAAAGGCCGTACTGAATGCAAACTTCGTGCCCAACAGCTGATGGATTAGACTCCAATCCTTTGAAGTAAATCGCCTATCACGGTCACTGACGATGCTTCGGGGGATACTGTGCAATCGAACAATCTGCTCCACATAGAGCTTTGCCAATGTTTCAACTAAATCGTCCCGCTTGTTTGGTAGGAAGTGAGCCACCTTTGTTAATCGGTTGACAATCACCAAGATTGAGTCATTCCTACGTTGAGATCTCGGCAATCCGTGCACGAAATCCATAGAAATATCCTCAAACTTCCACTGCGGAACTGGCAATGATTTCAGGAAACCACTAGGACGTTGACACTCTGCCTTTACCAAAGCACAAGTATGACACTTAGCCACATACTCGGCTATGTCATTCTTTTAACCGGGCCACCATAATAATTTCTTCATGTCCTTGTACATCTTTGTGCTCCCAGGGTGAATTGAGTACTTTGTAAAGTGTGCTTCATATAACATTTCTTCTCGCAATTTACCCGCACAAGGGACGCACAATCGGCCATCCTTCCGTAATAACCCGTCATCCCAGGAGAATTGGTCACCAGACCCTTCCTTGGCATAACACTGGAGACTTTCATCAAACTCCGTTGCCCGCCGAACCCTGTCTGCAAGGTCATATTGAACTTCCATCTAGTTCAAGCATGCATCGGCCGAAGAATCCCTTTCCACACAAGATATCTCCAATGCTTCAAACTCCTGGATTAGACACTCATCATGTATCCGCAACCAATTTGCCCGCACCGGAGTCCGACGACTCAAGGCATCAGCGACCACATTCCCCTTTCCGGGAACATAGTGAATGCCGAAGGTATAATCCCATAGGAATTCCATCCACCTCCTTTATCGCATATTCAAATCCTTTTGATCGAGCAGATACTTTAGGCTTTTATGATCTAAATAAATATCTACTTTCACGCCAAAAAGATAGTGCCGCCACAACTTTAGCGAAAAGATCACCGCCACCAACTCCAAGTCGTGGACGGGGTAATTACGCTCATGCACCTTTAATTGACGTGAGCCATAAGCGATCACCTTGCCAAACTGCAGGAGAACGAAGCCTAAGCCGCTTCCTAGCGCATCGCTTTATATCTCAAAACCGCCTGTACCACAAGGCGATGTCAAAACAGGCGTCGTGGTCAAAAGACCTTTTAACTCCTCAAAAGCTCGCGCGCACTCCGGCGTCCAAACGAACTTCTGATCTTTTCTCGTCAACGTAGTCAAAGGCAAAGCAATCCGATAGAAGTTTGCCACAAATTGTCTATAGTAGTCTGCCAGTCCAAGAAAACTCCTGACTTCAGCCACCGAAGACATCACTGGCCAATCACGAATGACACTTATCTTTTCCGGATTCACCGCTATGCTCTCTCCACTTACCACATGGCCCAGAAAAGCCACCGACGAGAGCCAGAACTCACACTTAGAGAACTTGGCATACAACTTATTTCTCCGCAAGGTATGCAATACCTACCGCAAATGGTTTGCATGATCATCCTCCGACTGAGAGTACACGAGGATATCATTAATGAACACAATCACAAACAGATCCAAGTATTCGCGGAACGTTCGATGCATGAGATCCATGAATACCGAAGGCGCATTACATAAGCCGAACGGCATCACTGTGAACTCATAATGACTGTAGCGTGTGCCAAATGCTTTCTTAGGAATGTCACCTTCCCTAATCCGCAATTGGTAAAACCCGGATTTCAAATCCAACTTGGAATATGCGGTTGAGCCCACTAGCTGATCGAACAAGTCATCGATCCGAGGAATCAGATACTTGTTTTTCTCTGTAAGCTTATTCAGTTTGCGATAATCAATACATAGTCGCAAACTACCGTCTTTCTTTTTCACAAAAAGAACAGGCGTGCTCCAAGGTGACATACTTGGGCGTATGTATCCCTGCTCCAACAGTTCTGGCAACTGAACTTTTAGTTCGGACATCTCTTTTGGCGCTACCCGATACGGCGAACAGGACACAGGTTTCGCACCCGGCCCCAGCTCGATAGCAAAGTCAATTTCCCTTTGAGGAGGTAACCCCGAAAGGTCCTTTGGAAACAAATCAGCATACTCCGACACAATCGGCACTTCACTCACACTGGCCTTCGGCACCACCGCCTCTACGAGTGTGAAGAACAACTCCTCACCCTTCCGAACTGCCTTAACGACTTGGAGAGCAGATAACAACATCCCACTCATCCCTGGTATACCAATTAACTTGGTCTCCTGTTCAGTATTATGCCCAAGTGTGACCTCTTTTGAAGTTCAATCTATACAGGCACGCTGCTATGACAGCCTATCCATACCAAAGATTATATCAAATTCCTTGATCGGCAATACTAATGTTTCCACCTTGAACTCCCGACTCCCTATCTTGACCTCAAGACCGCAAGATTTATCCGCGCACATCAAACATCCATTAGGTAACAACACTTTTACACTGTATGTCGTGGTCCGGATAGGTAACCCGACACAAAAGACGAACTCTTCAGACAGAAACGAATGTGAAGCACCTGTGTCAAATAGTGCTCATGCCGAATACTCTCGTATAAGGACAAACCCTACAACATCACAATAAAAACAAGCACAACACACATTATAAAATAACATTAAAAACTACGCGCACCTGTGACGACATCCGCCTGCTTAATGGCCTCCTGCTGTCCAAGGTTGAAGACCCTGGGCTGCGCGTGCGAGGCAGAAGACTCCACCATAGTCTTCCCTTTCTCCGCATAAGATGCTCCCGTCTTCTTGTCACCCTTTGGAGGACCAACTCGGCAATCACGTGCGAAGTGTCCCAACTTCCCGCACGTAAAACAAGCGTGAGATCCATACTAAGATGTTTCTGTCACAATCGCAGAAGGAGCTTGTCCAGTATACTTGGACTTCTTTCCCCATCTCTTACGGTACCCAAACTTTTCCAGACGCGGCGGCTTGAACTCTGGCTTTGTCAAAGCCAAGGTCCCTTTTTCCTGCCCTCTTTTCATGTCCGTCTCCAAAGACCGAGCCGTACAGACTAAGGCTTGAAATCCCTGACTCACAGAACTCGAGAGCAAATACCGCAGCTCATCTCGCAGTCCCGCATAAAACTTACTAGTCTTACGCTCTTCTTTGGCGAAGATTGTACCCGCATATCTTCCCAAACGTGTGAAATCATGTAGGTAATCATCCACACTACGATCTCCTTGAGTTAACCGTTAAAATTCCATTTCCATCGATATCCTTCGCTGCATTGGTAGATGTTATGCCAAGAACAACCGAGAAAATTCGTCCATTGAGACTTCTGCAAGTTGTCTACCGGCCAAGTGATGCAGTTCAATCTCATCCAACCATAAACGAGCCTCTCCTTCCAGTTGGAAAGTGTCCAACATAATCTTCTGTCCCTCCTGAACCTTGATCGCTCTGATGATCCTCTTGATCCTTGCAAGCCAATCCTCTGCTTGGGCCGGTGACCCTGCCCAAGTAAATTGTGGAGGATTGAAGCTCAAGAATTGCTTCAATTATTGACCTGCTGCCCGCAGATCAACTACAGCTTCTACCGGTTCTTACCGTACCACAGCATGCGTTGGCACCACTACAGGACGTGCCTGCCTAGCCTGCTGAGCATTCATCACAGCAAGTACTGTTTCCGTGATGAAACGTACTGTTTCAGCAGATGGAGGAGGTGTGGGCACCTAAGCTGGTGCCGCACTTTCTACAGAATATTGAGGTTCGGATTGACCCGCAACACTTCTAGTCACCTATATGTGTAAAACACACAATTTAGCGACCAAGTAAAACGGCAAACATACAAACAGAATACACAGGTTCAACAAACAAGTGTATTTACATTCCTAAGTGGACATTTTTTAGTTCAAGTTAAGTGTTATAACGACAGCACTGACACGTGCACTCCACGACTCAAAAGAATGCGTCCGCAAATTCGGAAGAGATCGACCAACAAGCTGATACCAAATTATAACACCTCTACCCGTCAAGAAGAATATAATAGAGGGTCTGGCCGGGGCCCCACACCATATTCCACAAACAGGCGGAGACGCTACGAAATAATATCAAAACCAACGCATCCTAATACAGAGCATTCTAGCGGAAGCTTCACGGTTGAAAAACTTTAACTTAAGAGTAACAAGAACTGTCCACTAAAACATAGGAATGTATACAACCAAAGTATCTGGCCTTAAGTCCTTACAAATTTCTCTTAATAAGGGTTGGTTTACAGACATCGGCACGCAAGCCGGCCAAACATGAACAAGAAGAAACAAAACAAAGCCTTCGAGGGCAGCAATGCAACTTGGGCTTCAGCCCGCTAAGTCCCGCTCGGACCAACACCTCCAGCACCTGCAATAACCAATCCACCAAGCGGTGGCAAATAGGGCAACGGTCAGCATTCAGCTGACCAATTATAACGACCCTGCCCCTGGCACGGGGCAGCGGAATTCCATCCCTGCATAGCATTTTCCAATATGATATATATATAGCAAACCACGCAAGACGTGCCCGACCGCACAGTCAATACATATCACAAACGTCGGCACGACGGCCCGACGCTCCGTACACTCAGGGCACATTCGGGTGTACCGGAAACACCGGATCCCACCAATGAGAATTCTAGTCTTGATCGGCACGCAAGCCATCGACTCTCGCTATGTGATCCTAACAGGGACTTAAACACCCTAGGTTAGACAACCATAATGCGGGTATAGATCCGCCTATCCCGTTGCTCACATTGTCAGACTCAAGACTGGACTGATGCGGGTACAGCTTCACCTTGCCCTTTCTCCACAAGAGTTGAACCCAACTCACACAATTTCCTGGACTTCCTCCGGTACTTCCTACTGCACCAAGCAACAGGTATGCACCACAGATTGCACACAAACAATCAAATTCTCAGAGATTCCTCCGAATACAAACAAGCATCACCAATCCAGACAAGCACGTCCAGATGGGCTTGACACAACATGCCTAGATCCGTACTCCAAATCCGGACTCTAACAAGGGGGACTTTACATATCTACCCCAAGGGACACCACAACCCACCGCACACTCGCGGTTACGAGTTTTCCCTATGCAAATGCAGGAAAGTAGTACTTAACATGTCCAAGACGGATATCGTTACCCTTGGAATACGCCTCGGAGCCATGGAGAGAATTTCGACGGATGAAAGCCTTCGTAGCAGCCTTGCCTTCGTAAATCCGAACTCGGCTCGCGATTTGGACCACCGCAGCACCAACGGCGGCCGGATTCCTCATCTTCTTCCTTGCTTTGCCCTCCCCTCTCTCTTAACTTTAGAAAGAGAAAGATGAAACTCAAATGAGCTTTCTCCTCTTCAATCCCGGCCTTATCAACCCAGGTAAGAGCCCAGACCATTGGATCTTGGTCAAAGAAAATGAACGGCTCTGATCAGCCCTGAATTTGATTTCCTGGGCTGAACACGGGTTGTGACACGCCCGTGTCACAGGCCGTATTCCTGAAGCAGTGCACAACCGACTTAAAACCAGAACACGGGCATTGACACGCCCGTGTCAAGCCTGACACGCCCGTATCACACAGTACATGGCCGTGTACCCGGCAGTGTCACCCCTGTAACACGATCTCCAAAATTTCTCGAGCAGGACACGGCTAAGGCACACGCCCATGTCCCTAGCCGTATGCCAAACACGCCCCTGTGACACGCCCATGTCATAGGCCGTATTCCACACTCGACGATCAGGGCTCGAGAACTCGTCGAGAATAGGGACATGCCCTGGGACACGCCCGTGTCCCAGACCGTGTACACCAGACACGCCCTGAGACATGCCCGTGTCTCAGGCCGTGTCAGCTAACCTGAATCCCACTTTGGCTTTTTTTTAGATTTCTGGGGTGTTACACTAGCTAGCTGAGAGGCTGTGCGTATGGACTGATCACCCTTTGGTAAAAAGAGTTGCGTGTATACCCTTGAGAGAGGGGAAGCGTAATTCTACCGGATTGGGTTCCCCACCTAATAGTGGGGTTCTTAGTAGCCAGATGCATTTTATACGAAAGAAGCTTTCCAAACAGAGTTGGTTGAGGAGTGTCTACCAACTTGGCCATTTCCCTAATGTCACATATCTTAATGTCCCAATCTCTAGTTAGAGATCTTAGGAACTTGTCATTCAGCTCATAGTTACTGAAGACCATACAAAAAGTTCTTTGTTCATTGACTGTTCTAAAGAACCTTTCAAAGCAGTCAGCCATCTTTTCAGATTTTATTTGTCTGAAAGCCTCATACTCTTGGTTGAGCATGGCTTCCTATCATCTCTAACTTCCTCAGAGCCTTCCATGTAGACCATAAGTGTGTCCCACATTTCCTTGGAGGTCTTGCAGTGTAAAAGATTCTGGAAGATTGAGTCATCAATGGAACTGGCTATGATATTTTGTTCCCTCTTGTCCATGGTAAACAACACTACTTCACCTCTATCCATCTCTGTATATGCCTTGGGCACTCTCAGAGTTGGATCTATGGTAGAAGCCTTTATGGGGATAAAAGGACCATCCATAACTATTACATATATCCTAGGGTCAGATGCTTCCATGAACAATCTGACCCTTTGCTTCCAAAGGCCAAATCCTTCCTTCTTTCAGATTGGTAGTTTCATGGCCCCTAGCTCCTTATAGTTCATTCCTGACCCCATACTTGTATCATATAGCAAACCCTGGATGTGTGCTCAGATTGTTAGATCCCTTTTTTTAGCAACCTCCCTCTGATACCACTTGAAAGTTATTACTTAGAGGCTAACAAGTCACCTAGAGGGGGGGGGGGGGGGTGAATAGGTCTTTAAAATTACTTAAGCCTTTTTGTTGTTTATAAGTTTGGTGATCTAGAGCTTGTCCTAATTACATGTAATACAAGAAAGAAACAAACAATACAACAAGAACACATGTATTTATAGTGGTTCCCCAATTGGGTACATCCACTTTCACTCCCACCTATCCAACTAATTTATTGGACTAGGCACAAACTCCCCCAATATGCTCCTCAGAGCTTACACCTCAGGCCCTCATCCATACACTTAGATTCTTTTCAGAATCCAAACTCAGAACCACAAAAGTTCCTACCTCAGAGCCCTGCAGTGCTCCTACAGCTCAGTGGTCCATTGACCACCTACCTCAGCCTTATTTCTAATACCTACAGCTCAGGCTTCTCAGCCTTACAATTTAAAGCACACAACCCTACTCTCAGAGTGTTGCAGCACTCCTACAGCTCAGTACCTATCTAGTTACCTACCTCAGTGCCCTTCCAGGCACCTACAACTAAGCCTCCTCCAAGGCCTATAACTCATTAACACACTTGTCATCTACAGCTCAGTGACTCACCAATCACCTACCTCAGGCACTAGGCCCTACACTCAGGCTGGGAGGACAACCCTACATCAGATCCACACTTGGATCCTACCTAAGAGAGCAACACTCTCCTACCTCAGGCACTTGAGCCCTACATCTCAGATCCACACTCAGATCCTACCTCAGTACCCCTGCAGGGCACACACCTCAGTGACTAATCCGTCACCTACAACTTAGGCACAAAGTGCCCTACACTCAGATTCAGATAAACTAAATCCTAGATGAAATAATCAAGTAAAATTGAAATACTGACTCAGGGATAAATCTCTGAGTCTAACATGCTGGAGTGAGCAGATATCAGTCCAACCCACTTGATGTAGAAGGGATGAGTCTTCTTCTACAACCAACTTCTTATTTGTTGCACAGGTGAGCAGCTATCTGCTATTGAAGGCTTACACCCCCTTCACACAGCTATCTTCTTTTGCTGATAGATTGAATCAGCCAACTTGTTCTTCAAGGAATAATCCTGCTGAACTGGAAGAAGCTTCAGCTATCTTTTCCTTCTAGCTTTCACTACTGGGCTTTAATTTCAAGTTTGTCAAAGAAGATGAAGTCCAGCCGCCCATTTTTTTCTACTTCCGTTGGTTTTTCGCTAACCCTAATCTTCTTTTCTTCTCTTCCTTTTATATCTATTGATTTGAATCAATAGCACAGTGGGCCCAGTCAAGTATGGTGAGTGCCGCCTCCCTCAGAAGAAGACAAACAATAGCTTCTGGCACTACAGTAGCTTTTCTGCAACGACATGAAGTATTTGGACTGGGCTCGACGATCATCGATCTGAGATCGAAGAACTCTATGCTGAGCTCGATGAACTTCAGAATCTTCAACTTTAACTTGAGCTCGATGAAAGGCAGGCTCAGGTCGATGAACTCTGAATCTTTAAACTTTAACCTGAGCTCGACGATCTGTGAGCTGAGCTCGATAAATGCTGAATCTTCAACCATCAACTTTAGCTCGACGATCAGTGAGCTGAGCTCGACAAACTCTGAATCTTTAACCTTTAACTTGAGCTCGACGAAAGATGACCTCAGGTTGATGAACATGAATCTTCAACCTTTTACCTGAGCTCGACGATCTGTGAGCTGAGCTCGACAAACTCCACTTTCTGGACTTAGAAGATTTCTGCTTGCTTTGTCTCAGCAGTTCTTTTTCAACTGCCTCAGTGGTTTTTTCTTCACAGCTGAGACTCTTCTATCTCTTCGGTTCGTTATCAACTGTCTCAGCAGTTTCTTCTCCACGGATGGGATAGTCTTCTGTCTTAGCAGTTTAGCTGAGAACAACACTTCTCTCAATGATATGTGCCAAGCTTCTCAGCTTTCTCTGCAGTTCTGCTGAGATATTCTTCTCAGCTGTCTTAGCGGTTATGCCTTAGTCAAATTTTCTAACTTCAAGCTTCCTCTTCCTGTTTACCTGTCCAATCAAGGACAACCTGCATGTAATAACTCAAAAATACATCAAATACATTATGCCCCTTAGCATGATTGATGATGCCTCTTCAAATCCTAAGGAACATTGAAGGGCACAATTCCCAACACCTTATATATTTGCTGGCATGACTTGTGAAATTACATACGATGTGAGTTGACACGCAGTGTCATAATATTGGGTTAAGGATAGTGTGGCAGGTCTACAAGATCGCCAGTTGTCACACTGGTAGGAGTTGACAGATAGACTTGGACGGTGGGACTTGGTCCTCAGTGCTTTTTCCTGGGGCACCCACCATGCTAGTGGACGGTTGGACTTGTTCCTTTTGTGATACACTCCCATAGGCTCCTTATGTGCCACGATGATAGGCCATTTAGACATGGCTCTTGGTGCACATCTACCCGAGACCCCTTCTGAGCCTTAGTATGCCGGGAGGCTCCGCTATTGTGTTCTTAGCATTGAGGCTTATAGAGGCCTTGGCCAATTAGTATGGTTACCAGCCTAGTAGTGGAGAAGCCTGCTCTAATGTCACCTTCTGGCCATGATAGATGATGCCTATAAGGTTAGATACCTGCTCGAGAAGTGGGAACTAAAAGACTGTGTCGACAAAGCTGTGTGTGTGCATGGGTGAGCTATAATGTTGTATTCATAACATTGCATTGCATTACACAAGATCCTTATCATATAAGCTTGTATGGGCATTCGTATATAATTAGTTACTTTACTTTTAAGCCGATCCTTAACTTATAAATCTGTATGGACATTTTTATAAGTTAAGTTACATTCCTATTATGGATTTATATACTGTCGTAGATTGATATTACTCATGTAGAACTGATAGCATAGAAGGATGTTGATGTTTGTTTATATTGCTATTGCTACTCCGATGATATATTGTGATACACTTCTTGTTGTACTTACTATATATATATATTATACCTTCTAATTTTCCCGCTTGGTGCCTAAGAGCCGTCGGGGTGAGAGGATGAGATAGCCACTTAGTCTTTATGACTAACGGTTGTTATGACTACCATTTTATGAAAACACTCCAGGGACGGAGTCGCACCAGCAACAGGCTATGCAAGTGGGCAGCCAGGCCAGGGTGACAGGGCCTGATGTGATGATACCTTCACTTCCATCAGTTACCGACGTGAGTCCTTGTGAGAGATTATATATTTTAGCCTTCGGGCAAGGTTTTATGTACTCTGATATTAAAGAAGCTGTTGTAGCTTCTTAGTTCTATTGTAATATTTTTGGACATATATAATTGTGTGGATTTTGACTTCTGCATATTCTTAAAGTTGGGTTGGCACTGATGATATGGGTTTAGCCGACAAAATAGGCGTCTTGTAGTACCGGTTAACCCGTGCGTTTACACGATCGCAAGGCGGTTGTTCTGGGCATAAGACTCCCCCCGGCTGTGTCCTGTGTTCCGAGGGGGGGGCTTACAAGCCCAACGTGGAATACCTTCGGGTGTTTGGGTCGACCTGCTATGTACACATCCCAAATGCTCTCAGGACAAAGCTGGATGTGAAGGCGAGGAAGCTTGTCTTCATGGGCTATGACGAGCAAAATAAGGTATGGATATGTATGGATCCTGCGACGAAGAAGTTCGTCATCTCCATAGACGTGGTTTTCAACGAATTGATATGATATGGAGGTGGCTATTCTGTGGAGCTGCAGGAAATCAGCTCAGATGGTGGATAAGAGGAGGCTGCTAAGGATCTTCTGGTGGAGCTGCCTATATCACCGGGAGATCCAGGTGTTTCTAGCTCTAGGGAGGAGGCTTATGGTTAGGAAATAGGGGGATCGATGCTTCAAGTGCTTCTAGTTTTAGGGCAGAGCCATATTGTTAAGGATGCAAGGGGAGCGATGCTCTAAGTTTTCCTGTTAGCAAAGCCGGTTTAGAAGGAGCAACATAAGTAGTTAGCCGTGATCAAGCTCTTCGGAGGTCAAAGTGGATCATTAACCCACCAGCTCGATATAGCGAAGGAAATACGGTGAGCTCGGTTTCTTATTTCTTCGTAGGCCCTCTGGTCGAGCAAGAGCTTTTTAGATTTGAAGATGCCACTGGAGTCAAGGAGTGGGATAATGCCAAGGAAGAGGAGATGTCTTCCCTCAGAGGAAATGAGGCTTGAGACCTTATGCCCAAGGTCATTGGTGTTACAAATGTGATGTACAAGTGGATGTTGAAGCTGAAGAAGAATGAGGAGGGATGCATTATTCCTTTAGGCAGGTGCTGGAGGGATCCCTTTGGTCAAGCATATGTAGAGCAAGGACTATGTTGCGAACATCTTCTCAAAGATGCTATCGGAGGGGCCATGTACACGGTTACGAGGACTGCTGGGGCTAGTTTCCACTTCTCACTTAAAGGGGGAGTGTTGAAAGTTTTGAAGTGAAAGTGGTGACCTGGGCGACCTGTTTGCACGGTCTGTGCAGACAATAATGTCTGTTAGCTAGGTCGGCAAGCATTATGTAGGTTGCGTGTTCCCAGAAGGTAATCGGGCAGATAGGTTGGCGATATGCAGAGTTCTCCAAGACCGACGTAATGCAGACTTGCATGGAGTTCACTGAGTCTGGGTTGCGGAATGGACTTGAGTTTGAGAGATTGGCATTATGTGTTCCTTGGTCTTGCTCTGCTAGTGCTATTGGTGGTAATCATAGAGTTTGCCACTTAGTGGGACTGGTGCTGGAGTGCACCGGTTTGTGCGGACTGGCCCTTGTATCCATTAGTGCTGTGTTCGTACCAGGGATGGCTAGAGGTGTGGACTTGGTTTGTATTTAAACCAAGTCCAGTGGTGCTCAGTTCGGGAGATCGCACGGTTGAAGAGGACTATTTTCTTTATCCGCTGAGTTTGGGAGTTGTCAGCCTTGTGTGCTTTGGTTGCGAGCTCGGAGTGTGCAGACTGGAGTAGTGTCTCTAAGGGAGTGAGAACTAGAGCTCTGTTCGCAGAAATACGGATCGGTGGAGTATCTACAGGGTCTGTTGGTGTTGCGGACAAGTCCTGGCTTAGCTTTATGGTGACAAGGCAGATAGGATTTCTATCCGACCTTTGTGGTGCGGACTTGGAAAACTAGCTATCTTGCTAGTCGCGGCTACAAGGCGAACTAGCTTTGTGTCCGCAGTTTGGAAGATACACTCAGTGCTCATCGCGAGATAGGGTGGTGATTCTATAGTCTAGGGAATTGATCATACTCCTCTCCACGCCTATAAATAGGTCCCCTTGTCACATCAACATACAACCGAATGAACAGTAAGTGAGCTTGGGTGGTTGCTGCAAGAAGGTTTTTGTGTTCACACGGTTTGAAGGAGTTGACCGGTATTTGCTATGTAGGTTGTGCGGATAGCGCTGAGAAGCCAGGTACTTGGTTCTGACTTCGGTTAGGGATTAGTGCGAACTCTGCGGTGAGCAGCAGGTCGTAGTTTTCGACCTGGCGATCTTCTCTCTTCGGCAACCTTTTTCCTTGTTCAATAAGCTGTCCTCTTCTGAAGGCTTATTCAGTTCGACAGCAGCAGTTCACGGAGATCTGGAGGCTAGGCGAACTCACGGTTAGGCAGCTTGCAGACTAGCGAATAGATTTCTTCCGCATTGGAATAAGGGGTTGTCCGCATGGCGAGGTTGCGGTTTGGCGACTAAGCGGCATTAGCGGACTCTGTAGAGCAGCTCTGTAGAGTTGGCGGTTACTCCTTGAGTCTGCGTGGCTTGTTTGTTACTTGTTCTTTTTTTTTTCCATCGGGTACATCGACAAATCATGTCTCAGCATGTATGCCTCGCCTTGTAAAGATTTTTTATAGTACAAGATTCTTTCTCTTCTTTTTGCATCTGGTTTATTTGGCTCTGGATAGGTTGAGTGTTCCTGCGACTGGTTTCCCATTTTCCGCGGTTTAAATTTTTTTACAATGGCTTCCTAAGCTGCCAAGACCGAAGCCTTGTACTTCTCTTCCATTGTAGAGAGAGACACCAAATCTTGCTTTTTATTGCACCAAGAGATACCTGCTGATCCACATATGAAAACATAACCTGACATCGACTTCCGGTCATCTGAGTCTCCCCCATAATCAGCATCTGTGTAATCATGCAGGTTGAAGCTCTTGTCACTCCCATAAAGGAGCCACATATTAGAAGCGATCTTCACGTAATTCAAGATATTCTAGGCCACTACCAGATAAGGCTTCCGAGGCTTCGCCATATAACGTCTTACTCAGCCTACAACATAAGTAATGTCTGTCCTTGTAATCATCAAGTATATAAGACTCCCAACCAGATCCAGGAACACCAAGGGATCTAGAAGAATCCTCTCCTCATCACGTCGAAGTTTAAGACCAACATCTAGTGGAGTAGAATAACTCTTTCCCTCCAGTATACCAAACTGCTGAACGATTCGTTCGGCATAGCCTCTTTGGGAAACAAGTATGCCGCTCTTTCTCCTCTCCTCCTCGAGTCCATGGAAGTAGTGGAGCTCACCCAAAACCTTCATCTCAAAATGAATAGCTAGCTCTGCCCTGATCCTAGCTACTTCTTCCTAGAAGTTCCCCGTGATGATCATTTCATCAACATACAACAAAACTAAGACTTGCAGCTCACACTTCTTCTTTACGAACAGGCTTGAATTAGAATTAGAAGCAAATATCCGTAGAAGTTGAGGTGTTCTTCACTCTTCCCGTACCGCGCCCGAAGCGCCTGCTTTAAGCCGTAAAGGACCTTCTGGAGCTTGCATACATATTCTGGATGATCTTTAGACAAATAACCTGGTGGTTGAACCATAAAGATGTCTTTATCAATTTCTCCAATATGAAAAGCATTCTTTATATCAAGCTGCCACATCTTCCATCCTTGGTAAGCCGCCAAAGCAGTCACTACCAGCACTGAAGTCATTTTTGCAACAGGACTAAACGTCTTATCATAGTTAACTCCATACTGTTGAGAGAACCCTTGAGCTATAAGGTGAGCCTTGTATCGCTCGATTCTTCCATCCACCTTTTTCTTCAGCTTGTATACCCACTTGCATATCATAGGAGTAATTCCATCGACCTTGGGCACAAGATCCCAAGTCTCATTCCTTTGGAGGGCAGCCATCTCCTCATGTATTACATCATCACACTCCTTAACTCCAGTGGCATCATAAAATCTAGAAGGCTCTCGCTCGTCCAGAGGGCCTGCGAAGCTCACCATGTTCCCTTCACTATACCAAGCTAGTGGTTATGGTCCTCTTCGAACTACGAAGGAACTGACCATGGCTAACCACCTCCGCTGATTCTCCTGAAATAACTCCAATCCTGGGCATACTTGCAACATCGCTCCCCTTGCTTCCTGAACCAGAAGCCTCCGCCCCAGAGATAGAAACGCCTGGAGCTCCTAGTGACACAAGTAGCTCTACCAGAAGATTCTTAGTAGCTTCCTCTTGCCTGCCATCCAAACTTATTTCCTGAAGCTCAACAGATTATCCTTCTCCATACAACATCAGTTCTTCAAAGAAAACATCTCTGAAAATGACGAACTTCTTCGTGAAAGGGTCCATAAAATTTCATCCCTTCTTCCTCTCATCATAGCCCATAAAGACAAGGTTTCTCGCCTTCACATCCAACTTAGTCCAGAGAGCATCGAGAACGTGTATGTAGTAGGTCAACCCAAACTCCTGAAGGTGTTTAACGTTGGGCTTCTCCTTAAACATCAAATCTGTTGGGTATTATACCCACAATGGCCTTGATTTGAAGAAGTGATCCTTGAACTAAGATGAATTGAGTTTGTATTTGATTTTGTTTGTTTATTCATGTGCTTACAGGATCAAGTTGCAAAGTACAAACAAATGTCAGGTTACAATGGGTTATGAAACACAGTACTATACAATGTAATCCCTCATTGTATAGGCCAAAGTGTTGACTCATGTGTAATCTCTCTATTATAATGTACTTCCATTTCAAGTGCATTAGAAGATTCAAGGAAGCGTGTGTTGCTGAATTCAGAAAGAACATAATTTTCTCTAAGGAAAATTTGTCAATTATCGCAGAGTAGACTCGTCGAATTCGTTGAGGTTATATGTTGATACTCGTCGAGTTTGTCGGATATTCCTACTAATACTCGTCGAATTCGTAGGAATTAACTCTGCGAATTTCTCCTGCATCCCTGAGAATCAGCCAGGTAGAATTCGTCGTATATCTCCTTGCTTACTCGTCAAATTCATTGAAGTTATCTATCGATACTCGTCATATTCATCAGGTATGCTGGTCAATATTCATCGAATTCACCGAGTCTCTCTAGGAATGTGCTGAGCTCTCATATCGATCTATATGGATTCATCCAAGTCCTTTTCATCGTATTTCGAAGTAGTTTGATGAGTACACCTTTATATACTGGACAATACTCGATGAAAATGACTTAGGGTTTATTTTTTGAATTTATGTTCGGCCCATCCCGACTGCCATGTACAGTAATACGTGGATTTCTCTGTATGGAAGGAACGTCTAGCCATTATAGATGGGGAGTTCCTATAAATACCTAGGGTGATTTTTTTTATCCCTAATCGTGCTTTTACATTTAAAATCGAGAAATTTAAAGAACTTCCGTCGGCGTACGCGATATCATCATTTCATGATACTCTCTCGACCGACTAATTGATTCACGTTTCGATTGTCAACAAAGGATTTAACTTGATCTCTTACCACTAAAAGTCCAAGAACTATTCAGATTTAGTCGATCCCGATTGCTAAGATCAAGATTTCAAGGATTTCAAGTTCTCTCTTTACTCAAGGCTTTAAAGATCTACTGTTCAGAGGAAAGGAAGACTGAAGATTTCAGATCTAAAGAAGATTATTCATAATCTATTATTGTATAACTCTTTTTATACTATTGTAGGTGGTCTTGCCTCCGAGTTGTAGATCCTTGTTTATAGGACCGAGTTTGTAGGAGAGGTTGTTCTCTGAGTGGTAGGAGAGTTGTCTCTGAGATTTTAGGAGTCGAGGCTCTGAGTTGTAAGATTATTTACAATCTGAGATAAAGGTGAAGTAGTCGAATCAATCCGTTCGTGGTAGATAGACGAGGTGGGACAGTGGACGTACCCAACTCGGGGACCACAATAAATTCTGTGTTTTTGTGTGCTTATTTTATGCTAACTTTTGATTTCGCTAAAAGACACAGAACTCACCTTTTCACCCCCCTCTAGGTGATAGCAGACAACTAGATACTTTCAATTGGTATCATAGGGAGGTTATTCATTAAAAGGTTAACACCTTGAACAAGATCTCTAATCTAGTTATCAAGAGATACCAATTAGCTGAAATGGACAAGAACAAGGATATGTATTTGATGAAGTTACCCATGTGCACTAAGGAGAACTTCCCCATGTGGAAGGAGAGAGCCAGATTCTATATGGAAGCTGCTGATCCTTGTATTTTTCAGATTGTTGAAGAAGGCCCTCATTGAAAGTCTTTGTTTCAAGAGTAGCTAAACACCTAGAGGGGGGGGGGGTGAAAAGGTTTCTTAGTCTTTAAGACTATCATTTTGTTTTGGTGTGTTGAGTGTTCAATGATTTTAGTTAGCTTTCAAGAAAGAGGCACATCGCACCGGTATTTATATTGGTTCCCCAAGGTATGGGTAAATTTACTGTCCCTCCCACCTTTCTAATAGTGTGTTAGACAAGTAAATATTCTACAATCTCAGCTCAATAAGCTTATAACATTGATCCTTCAAGATCTATCATACTTCCTCCAAGTCCTACCTTAGGACAATGCCCTACAACTCAGACTAGACTTAACTCCTATAACTCATTGATCCACAGATCACCTACCCCAGATTTAATCAAAAGTACTAAACCTCAGGCTTGTAAAATAGCCCTACACTCAGAGAGAATAATTAGCCTACAACTCAGAATAAGAATGATCCTACCTCAGGCACATAGGCCCTACCTCAGATCCACAACATGATCCTATAACTCAGCCTTTATAATTCTAGCTTACAACTCAGATCAAGACTGATCCTACAAAATAAGTAAGTTTGTTGTTGTTGATTGACTCCAGAGAAAGTGTCCTCTAAGCCTGCCTACTGAATTGAGTAAACTCAACACTATCTTCTTCACAACACTAAGAATAGATCTTCAAGGTTGTTCTACTTGTGCTAAGAAGTAACTGCAGAGCACTGTTTCTTCAAGCCTTTATTATAGTAGAGTTTATAGCAAAGGCCTTGAAGATAAGCATCAACATTAAGCTTGCTCTGCTTCTCGTTCTTACTCAAAAAATAATGTTTCTGAACTTGTTATTGAAGACAGAATGAGATTTCCGTTCTTTATCTCTTCAACAGCCAACCTTGTTTGTGGTTCACAAACTTGCTTTCAGAATGAGTTCCTTGAACATGAAAGTCTTTGATTTCAAGGATAGCTAAATCACCTAGAGGGGGGGGGGTGAATAGGTTTCTTTGTCCTTAGTGACTATCTTATATTTTCCTTTGGTTGGATGCTTTATTAGATTATATTCTTCTTTTAAGACATGCAACCTGCAATAAAACCAACACAAAGAAACTATATAAAGCACACAAGATTAAAAGTGCTTCCCCCCAAAAGAGTACATCCACTTTTCCTCCCACCTATCCAACTATCTTGTTGGACTAGGAACTTCTCCAAAACTCTGCTCCAAAGAGCTTACACCTCAGATCCCTCAGGATCTCTCAGTCTCCTCCAAGACCTACAACTCAGCCACAAGGGCCTACAACTCAGTGATCAGCTAATAACCTACCTAAGGCCAAAGGCCCTACACTCAGGCTAGGAGGACAACCCTACCTCAGATCCAGAGGATCCAACCTCAGAGAGTTACACTCTCCTATAACTCAGATCCAAGATGATCCTACAAGATGGAAGTTGGTTTGTGAGTCTTCATTGGACACAAGAGAAATTTTTCTGTGCCAATCTACCTTGACTGAGATAGACTCAGTCCAACTTTGACTCCAGGTATATAATGCATGAGTCTACCTTTACTTGAACTGAGATATACTCAGTCCGAAATTCTTCTTCACAGCACCAGGGATTCTTCCTGATGGAACTGTGAAGTGACTGCAGCAAAACTAGCTGCTAACTGAGCTGAAGGATTCTCAGCTCAACTTCTTCATTGTAATAAGGATACAGAGCTCGTTTTAGCTTGTGCTGGAAGTAGCTGGCAAAAAACAGTTATGCTTCTTCTTTCTTTCCTGGACTGAGGGTGTTCAACCCTAACTTTTTCTTCACAGCCTCCAATAGATGTTCTTCAGTGTTGTGCTGCTGGATCTGTGAAGAACCTACTAGTGCAGATGGAAAATAAAAACCAGCAAACTTTCTTTTCCTCTTCAGAGACTTTCTCTGTTCTTTCTATAGTCGAAGATCAAGACAAATAGCTAACTTGTTTATCCTTTAGACCTCAAGTATTTTTGCTCTCTGTTCTTCTCTTCACAACAATAATGGCGATGAAGAAGAAATAACTCCAACATCTGCCTTTTTCGTAAAATACTTCTCCTTTTATTGAATGCAACTCAACGACTCGTTTAGTAGTGGGCCCCACACATTTAATGCCAACTGCATCCTTGCTTTAACGTATAACTGTCGTATTGTAGGTCTGCAGAGCCTTTTGTCATGTACTGTAGCTTTGTCGCTAACAATTTGAATAAGGTTAACTTATTGACTTACTGACGCCAGCACCTGTGGACTTAGTCAAAAATTAAGCATCAATATAATGACGTGCCTGCGACCCCTCCTTCAGTTGAAAGCATTGAGTGAGCACACCTCACTCAACGCCTTGTGCCTTAGCTTATGCATTCTTTAATTTAGGCGTTGAGAGCATTGAGTGAGCACATCTAACTCAACGCTTTTTGCCTTAGCCAATTTTCCTGCTTCTTGGCATTGAGAGAGTAAGCTCCACTCAATGCCAAACTACTTAACATAGACATCTTTTATCTAGCGTTGAGTGAGTGAGGTACACTCAACGCATTTGGTCTTAGCCAAATTTTTGTGTCAAGAAGAACACTTCCTTTGAGAATTAGTCAACGCAATATCACATGGCATTGAGTGAGCTTGCCACACTCAATGCCTGTGGACTTGGTAAATATTCACAGTTTTCCTGTGGCATTGACTGACTGAGCTATACTCAACGATTGTGAAGCTATGGCGTTTGATGAGTTGTAAATATACACATTTTTTTAGTATTTTATTTACGTAGTTTTAGAATTTTTTAGTTATTTTTTTGTTAATTTTCTTTAATAAATATGCTTCTTTTTGTAAAAACTAATCTAACTTAGTTTATTTTGATTTTCTGAAATTTTTCAAAAAATTGTCAAAAATTGACCTGACACGCTCATGTCATGCTGACCGACACCCCCGTATCGCCCCTCAACGATCAACCATCATCGACCCCAACTCGACACTCAATGCTTCATCAACTCGAGCAGGACACACCCGTGTCCGAAGACCCGACACGGTCGTGTCAGCCACTCAACACCTTCATCCAGTCGACACTCAATGCCACTCAACGTTTTCAGCCACTCAATGCTTTTACTGTTCACCTCTCAACGCCACTCAACGCCATCAACTCGACACTCAACGCCAGTGTGTCACGCCCGTGTCCAAGCACTACACGCCCGTGTCGGACACGTGTCCCATCCCGAAGCTTCCAGAAATAAGACAGCTCGCCGGATTTTGCCAAGTCAAACACGGCAACTGTGACACGCCCCCCGACACGCCCAAGTTGTAGGCCATGTCACGCCCGAAATTTTATCTATAAATAAAAAATTTCTATAAGGTCCAAGGGTTAACTTTTTTGAGCCAAATTTAGTGTGTTTTGTGGGCTGCTTGGTGTGTTCCATTGCCATGTAAGGAGAACTTTCTCCCCCTGTTTTTATTTTTTGTCTTAGCTTTGTAATAGTTCTTTTTCTTCAATTAAACATGTTAGCTTTTCTCTTCTTAAATGGTTTTGGAATGAACTTGTGTGCCCACTTTGTTCTTCTTTTTATTCTCATGTTTTTCTTAGTGATTCTCTTTATGAAAAGTGTGTGTGTGTGTGTATTAGTTTAACTAGTTAATTTCTTCATGCTTTTAATTAGTTATTATGTTAGATTTTATTATAGTTTTTATTTCAAAAAAAGAAATGTTATTAGGATAGTTTTTCTTCAACCTTTTATGATACTTTAAAATTGTAACTTTCCCATCCTAATGAGTTTTGTAAAAGAGATTTTTAAAGTGATTTTAATTTTCTTTAACATAGTCTTTGTTTAAGTTGTAAAACTTTTTGTCCTTTTAAATTTTATTTTTACTTTTTCATCACTTTTATGAACTCTTAAGAATGAAAAAAAATTTAATTTTAATTTTTGGGCACCTTTGATTTTAACTTTAATATCCATAAACTTTTGCTCTTTTTATTTTTATTTCATCTTTTTATGTGTTTTTAACAAATTCTAAGAATAGAAAAGTAGTTGTTTTAATTTTTAGTTAACTTGCATTTTGTTTTTAATTTTTGTGTGTGAGTGTATGAGTTAGGTTTTAATTTTGTCCTTTTAAATTTCATGTTGTGTGTGTGAGTTTATGAGATAATTTTTTATGCTTTATTTTATTGCTTTCTTTCAATTATGTAGACTGTGTGAGTGTATGAGATAAATTTTCATGCTTTATTTTATCGCTTTCTTCAATTATGTAGAGTGTGTGTGTGTAGGAGATAATTTTATTGCTTTCTTTCAATTCATGTAGAGTGTGTGCGTGTGCGCATTTATTTCCATATACTCGTTAAGAGTTAAATATCGTGTTTTCATTTACCGCCTACTCATTTGAGTAGGACTTGTCATTTACCTTCTACTCATTTGAGTAGGACTTGTACACGCATTTATTTCTGCCTACTCGTTAAGAGTTAAATGGCGTGTTTTCATTTCCCGCCTACTCTTTCGAGTAGGACTTGTCTTTACTTTATTTATGGTTTTGAAGTGTGTGTGAGTTCTCGTTTTAGTTAGCTTTTCAATTTTTCTAACGTTGTGTTGTTTATGTTTTCTTCTTATAATCTTTTAGTGTTTAGTCTCGAACTCACGCTTCATTAAAACTATAAAGCCATCCCCATACTGATGAGTGGCTAATCGTTATTAGCCCTTGGCATCGAAGAGAATTGGGACTTATAAAATGATTTGAAATAATAAAAGTTTTTTATTTTCATTTTAATTTTAGGACTTAAGGTTTGCCCCGGGTTAACGACGCGTAGGACCACATAATTGATGTGTGGGTTTTATTTCCATTATCCGTATACTAGCTTGCCGAGAGGCCATGCGTATGGACCGATCCCCCTTGGGTAAATAGAATTACGTACATACCCTCGAGTGAGGAGAAGCGTAGTTCTACCGGATTGGGTTCCCCACCCAATAGTGGGGTTCTTACTGTAAAGCGGGCGTTAAGAGGAATCCTTCATCGGACTAACGTTCGGTCGAATAGTCTTAGCGTTCAGGGGAGCGATATTACCTTGAGATAGGTGTGCTCATATTTTTGGAACCTCCACAGCCAAGTTGCCTTTTATTAATTTGAAAATTAAGTTCAATAATTATTAAAAGTAATTTTTGACTTAATCCGATTCGGTGCCAAGCGTTAACCCGTCATCGAATAATCTTGTAATTTTAAACTTTCTTTTATTTCCGTTGTTAGTGACAAACAAAAATCCACCTTACTTTCAGTAAAATAATAGTCCTCCTGGAGTAGTAGGAATAATCAACCCGACCCCGAGAACAATACGACCTCGGTATTCTCCCGAATATCGAGTACTACATGCTATAGGTGCACTTGCCTCCTTTCGTTAGAAACTTCGATTTTCTAGCAAATTTGCAACGGTAGACTCATCGAACCAACCACCCCAATAAGAGTCTGCTCGCGGGCCCATCAGCATGGAGTGAGTGAGCTATACTCAACGCCTGTGGACTTAGCCACTTTTCTGCTCACTTCTACTTAGGCTATTACAGCATTAGCCTGTCTCGCAGCCTTTTGTTGTATGAAATTGAGTGAGTTAACTTCACTCATCGCCTGTGAACTTAGCCACATTTCCAGCCTATAATTACTTTGTCTTTGACTATATAGGCTCCACTCAGCGCTATAAGACATCTGGCGTTGAGTGAGTAACCTTCATTCAACGTTTGTGGACTTAGGGTGATATCTGTCAATCCACAACATAGGTAAGTGTTTTACCTGACTTAGCAACTTAGGCAAACTGTCCCATTAATTTTATAGGATAACCTGCAATCATTAAACTTGTACACAAGTTAGATCACCATATGTGTATACATTGTTTACTAGGTCTTCTTCAAATCCAGGACATTGGGATCAATGGACCCAACAGAACACTTCTTCGACTATTCACCCTAGTAAGAAGATGATCAAAAGTTTTTTTTAATTTCTTGGGACTCTGCTTTTATATCCCGCCATCCAACGGCTCTTTATGCAGTATGGAATACCGGAGTTTATAACTACAACACTTCTATTGCATTAAAAGATGTACTAAAAGCAAGTGATGCCTTTTATCATCTATCGAGCAAAACCAGCAATATTTGAATTCTTGATGACGTCAGTATGACTCAGTGCTTCCGAACTTTACAAATTTCATACAATCTGCATATGCGTTGAGTGAAGCCTTGTTACTCAACGTAGAAACACATAGCAGAATTTTTCATTTTCAGGCGTTGAGTGAGCCTTTATCACTCAATGCTTTTTGAATTTTATAGTCTAACTATTAAGCCATTGAGTGGACCTTCATCACTCAATGATTCTTATCTTGGTTGAAATTTCTCTTTATGAAGGCATTGAGTGAAGCTTCCACACTCTACGCTTCTGACGTAGCCTGACTTATTGATGAGGCATTGAGTGGAAAGTCTTCATTCAGTGCTTTTAAACTTAGACAAAATTATTGAGTAGGCATTGAGTGAACTATCTTCACTCAACGCTTCTGTCGTTTGAACAGATTTCTTGATGAGGCATTGAGTGGCCCGTCTTCACTCAACGCTTCTGTACTTGGATAGATTCTTGATGAGTAGGCATTGAGTGAACTGCCTTACTCAACGCTTCTATCCTTAGACAGATTTCTTATCAGCAACACAGTAGCTTTGACTGTATGTAGTTCTGTCAATGCTTTTGCTCTTCTGGCATTGAGTGAAGTGAGTGCACTTAACGCTTTTGGACTTAGCAAGTTTTCTGCATGTTCAGCAACTTGTATTGAGTATAAAAACCATTATGAACCTGACAACCTATAAAATCAATGTAACAGTATACAATCTGCATACAATGAACTTTTAGCATATATTAGATTCATGCCTGTGTATACTATTGACTTGTGGACCTTCTTCAAATCTAGGATATTGTGATAAATGGACCCAACAATCTCCCCTTATTTGAAAAAGCCATAACCCTAGTCATTGATAAACACTACCATATATAGAAGATAAGCATTCATAGAATTTAAGAGAAGAAAATGATGCACACACACAAAAATTTGATTATTATTAAAGGCAATAGTCATAAATATTCAGTGTGCTTAAAATAAAGTTAACTTTCCAACAATCCTTGAGGAAAACACAAAAAACATGTCATGTTTATAGTTCCTTGATCTTTATCCCCCTCCTAGGTTTCTTTGCAGCCTTTTCCCGATCTTCATTCTTCTTCTCCTTTTGTCTCTCAAAATAGCAGTAGGGCTTAGGAAAGTACTTGTTGGGCTCAATAGTAACTGGTGGCACATCACCTGAGTTTTTATCTCTTCTAAACTTCCTCCTAGCCTCTTCATTTCTTTCTAACTTGCCCCATTCTAGGGAGCTATAAAGCTTTCCCCTGCCAGTTTTCTTATCTTTTATCTGATCCCAGGTAGACAAGATGATGGTACTTGACTGAGGACTCCACTTCTCAAAGTCTGGCCTGGTATACATCTCTTCTCTATACCTTTTCTTGTTGAGCCTGGTCTCTTTCTCTTCTTCAGCAACCAACTTACCTCTAGCTCTATCTATCTGGTCAGTAGTCGGGATGAATGTTGGAATTTCAGCAGTAGTAGAAGGTTCAACCAACTGACCACCGACGTGATCATCATATTGTTCTCCATAATGTTCATCATACAGACTTTCTTGAATAGGGGATGTAACAGAAGGAATGTTGTCATATGTATGTTGTTCAAGGCCAAATGAACCTCTGATTACATTGGTTACCCAAACAACATTCTCAGTGTTAGCCATGATCATTGCCTTCCTCCCTTTATGACTTCTTCAGATAAAACTATAGTTAGGGAGTTCTTAGCTATAGAGAGTCTTTCATCCAAAAAATTGGCTACCTTAGTGACATGATTATTGACCTCAAATATGTGATCATCAAGAATTTGAGTACATGCATCCATTCTCCTTTCTATTATAGTCTTGTGGGCCTCCATCAGTTGCTTTTGAGCATTGTGGACCATTTCCATATCACTAGAAGAAATGTTTGGTTCTGGGGAATATCAGTCTATGTAAGTCTGATTTCTTAAAGTTTACTTTCAGTGAAGGTTACGACAGGAGCAACCCTTGTGAAGAATGCTACTGTAATAGCTTTTAGCAGGTTCACTACAAACCTGATTGACTTGATTTCAGTGGACATATCCTGTCTCACACCTTTTATGGAATCATAGATATAGTGTTCCATCTATCTTCTTTGATCATCTAGCAGACCCTTCAGTTGAGCTAGGAATGTAGATGACATTTGGTCAACTTTGTTAGATATACCTTGTTCACAGACATCCATATCCCTTTACCTGGCCACTACTCTTCCTTCTGATTCAGCCATCATATACTCAAAAGAATGAGCATCATCATTTGCATCTATAACAGCAGTACCCTTTTCAGACTCAGAGGAGTCCATGTTATATATTGTCTCTAGAGCAAGGATTTCAGAGTGAATCTCGCCCTCAACCTCAACATTATCCTTAGGGACATTATGGTCTCTTGTAGTGATATTATGAACATCTTCTTTCACTATTGCAGTGGCTTGTTCATCCTCAATAGGAGTATTGGAAGCTTTCCACACAGGCTCATCAGGAATCTGATATACTCTTTTTTGGAGATTCTCTACAAAAGAGTCAAGCTTGGCCTACATACTAGACTGTACTTGCTCTCCCTCAACAGGAGCATCTATCTTGTCAGTCTCCCCCTCAATATTTGCACAGATGATTTCGACTCCCTACTCAGTAAGAATTTCCGGAGCTTTAGTTGGAATTTCTTTAGACTGAGATCCACCCAGTTGTTTTACTACTGTAGGTTCAGAGGAAATTAAAACCTGAGCTTTCATATCCCTTCTTGTCTTCTCAATAGACTCAGACAGCTGAGGATCATATGGCTCTTCCTCACTTTTCTCAAAAGAACTGCTTTCTGTGCTTTCCTCAGAGACTTGTACAACTTTCTTTTTATTCTTCTCAACACTTTGTTGATGTAGCGGCATAACTCTGTCCTACCTATCAAACATCTTGAAATCCGTTCTCCTAATATTATGGATCTTTGTTCCTATCCTCATGTTGAGGATCCTTGGAACAGTACTATGCAAATATTGAGATTAAATCCTTCCCAAGTTTGGTTCAGCCATGCATTCCACTATTCTATCAAAGATTATTTTGCCCTAGTCAGTCATTTTTGAAAGAATGACTCTTGTGATGAGCTCAAACATTTTTCAAGAGATTTTATCTTGAGACCCTGTCTTGTAGATTAGTGCCTTCCCGATCATATCATCTAGAAATTCACCTTTGAGATTCATCTCCTTTCTTAACACTGATCTAGAGGTGTTCTTTGAAAGCCCACACCACTTGAGAGCATACTTAATACCATTCTGACAAAGTTCCTCATCTTCATTAAATGGCTTGAACTTGGGCAAATGCAGTGCCTTGCTTAGCTGTCTTGGGGAGATCTGGATCTTGTTTCCACTGATGGATTACTTGATTTTGGTTGAGGAGGAGTCAACAGTGACAGTCGAGTACAGTTCAAGTACTTCTCTCTTCCATATCGAGCTTGGCTCAGACAGAACGAACTCTAGGTCAGCGACCTATAACAAGTGTAGAACCAAATGAACATCCTTTGGAGAATCTTTCAAACCATTTCTCCATAGTTCAGATTCCTCAAAAAGGAAATACATTCCTTTCAATTCCATGAATTTTTTGAGTTTCTAAAGGTTTTTCGAGGTTTTATCGCAGGGAGACAGCAGGTCACAAGGGTTAGGAATAGTGATTTTTTCTAAACACACACACATCTATTTATACTTGCCTCTTATTTTAGAATGTGGAGAGGCGCATACCTATTGTGATAATCACGAAGAGATCAATGACTGAGATTAACCACGTGAGATAATCATAATCAGAAGTTCATGGTAGTATGCATTGAGTGGACTTGACACACTCGATGCCTGAAGTTGTCTCAGAACACTCGACGCTCTTGACATCTTGACACTTAGACTCAATGCACTCGAAGCCTGATGTTGTCTCATCACAGTTAATGCCTGAGCACTTAGACTCATATCTTCTTTGTTATCATATAGGGATTAATATTATTTGCAACTAAAATGTGTGAAAAGCTACTGAAGCTATACTAAATTTATCATACCCAATTCAAATTTGAAGGTGTTGAACTTGGCTTCATCTAGTGGCTTGGTGGAAATATTAGCCACCTGTTTGTCTGTGGGACAAACTGAAGACTGATGTCCTCACTTTCCACATGCTCTCTAATAAAATGATACCTAATTTCTATGTTCTTTGTTCTGCTATGAGACACAGGATTCCTAACAATCGAGATTGCACTAATAGAATCACAAAACGTGTGAGTTCTACTTAACTTGATATTGTATTCCTGGAGCTGATGTTGGATCCAAAGTAGCTGAGCACAACAACTTCCAACTAATATGTATTCTGATTCAGCTATTGAGATTACAACACTTGTTTGCTTCTTGCTGCTCCAAGATATAAGTCTTCTTCCTAGAAATTGATAGGAGCTAGAGGTGCTTTTCCTGTCTTCTCTGCAACCTGCAAAGTCTTCATTTGAATACCCAATTAGTTATAAGTCATTATTCCTAGGGTACCTTAGACCAAAATCAGGTGTGCTCTTGAGATATCTCAAAATTCTTTTTACTGTAGAATAATGAGATTCTTTAGGGAAAGCCTGGTATCTAGCACAAACACATTTAACATACATAATAACTGGCCTACTAGCAGTTAGGTAGAGGATGGAGCCAAATATGCCTCTATACAAGGTTTTATCAATAGGTTTACCAGTCTTATCCTTGTCTGCTGACACATTTGACCCCATAAGAGTTTTCATTATGGAGGCTCTCTCCATTCCAAATTTTCTAATTAACTCCTTAGTGAACTTAGACTGAGATATGGATAATACATTTTCAGACTGTCTTACTTGGAGTCCAAAGAAGCACTTGAGTTCACTCATACTGCTCATCTCAAATTTCCCTTGTATAAGTTTAGCAAACTTTTTGCAAAGGTCATTATCAATAGACCCAAAGTTTATATCATCTACATAAATTTGTACTAGGATGATCTTACACCTGACTTCCCTTAGGAATAATATCTTGTTGATATTTCCCCTTTGGAATTCATTTTCAATGATAAATCTAGATAGGGTTTCATACCATGCCTTAGGGGCTTGCTTCAACACATATAAAGCCTTTCTAAGCTTAAATACATAATCATGAGAGTTAGAGTTAACAAAACCTTAGGGTTGCTCAACATAGACCTCTTCTTTTAGGTCACCATTTAGGAAAGATGACTTTACATCCATTTGGTTGACCTTGAATCCTTTATGTGAAGCATATGCAAGGAATAGCCTAATATCTTCCAATCTAGCTTCTGGTGCAAAGGTTTGACCAAAATTAATACCTTCCTCTTGCTTGTATCCCTTGGCAACTAGTCTAGCTTTATTCTTGATTATAATACCTTTCTCATCAAGTTTATTCCAGTAGATCCACTTGGTTCCAATGATGTTATGTCCTTGTGGTCTGTAAAACATCTTCTAGACCTTACATCTCTTAAACTGGATCAGTTCTTCGTGCATAGCCATAATCCAAAATAGGCCTATGTTGGTATCTTCAAACCTTTTAGGTTCAAATTGAGACATAAAGCTGGAGTAGATATCAATGTTGAGTATTCTGCTCCTTATTGTAAACCTTTGGCTAGCATCACCAATGATTTTATCTCTTGGATTATCCCTCAAATGCCTGACAGCTGCTGACATTCTATTCTCAACATCTTAACCTTCAATAGCTGGATCATGCTGGTCTTCATCCATGTCCTGTGTACTCTGTCCTTCTTCAAGAATGCATATCCCATCCTCTTCCACTTGGGCAGATGGAGGAGTATCCTTGATGGTCAGTTTATCTATCTCTAACTCCACACCTATAGATCTAGAGGAGCTGGGCATCTCACTATTAATCATTGATGATTCATCAAACACAACATTTATAAAATCTTATACAACTTGAATTTTTAAGTTGTACACTCTATATGCTTTTCTATGGGCATTATACCCAACAAAGATTCCTCCATAGGATTTGGAAGCAAACTTAGTAAAGTATGAATTCCCATTAATGAGCATATAACACTTGCTTCCAAAGATCTTGAGATAGGCTAGATTTTGTTTTTTGCCTTTCATAATCTCATAGGGAGTCTTCTTGTGATACTTTTTGATAGAATCTCTATTTAGGACATGATAAGTAGTGTTCACAGCCTCAGCCCAGAAGTATTCTGGGAGAGAAGTGTGACTGAGTAGTGTCCTGCCACCTCATGAGAGTTCTATTTTTCCTTTCAGCAATCCCATTTTACTGGGGAGTTCTTGGAGAAAAAACTCCTGATGAATCCCTTTTTCTTCATAGAACTTTGTCATGCCTTTAGACTGAAATTTAGTACCATGGTCACTTCTGATTTTGACCACAGAACTGTCCTTTTTATTCTTAACTTGCCTAACAAAAGTCATAAAGCAACCAAAGGTTTCAAACTTTTTATTTAGAAAGAAAACCTAAGCAAATCTGGAATAGTCATCAACTATTACAAGTGTATAGACTTTTCTACCTAGACTGTGAACTAGCATAAGACCAAACAAGTGCATATATGAGAGGTACAAACACATCTATGAATCCTTGGCCCCAATGCTCTTAAAGGATGCTTTGGTTTGCTTGCCCTTTGGACATGCAGAGCAAATACCCTCCTTGGTGCATCTTATATTGGGTCCATTTTTGACTAGCCCTTCATTAAAGAGCTTGCCAATAACCTTATAGTTCAAGCGAGCAAGCCGCTTACACCACTATACACAATAAGAGACTTCTTATTTCCTACCAGACAAACTTGTGAGTCTATACTTAAACATAAAAAGTTTAAACAGTTTATATTTCCACTCCTAGTGCCTGTCAAAATGAACTCTTGGTCACTTGACCTTTTAATCAGACACTTATCCTCATGGAAGACAATGACATAGCCCTTATCACACAGTTAACTTATGCTGATCAGATTATGTTGCAATCCTTCAACATAAGCTACTTTTTTGATGGATACTATGCCATTGGTGATCATACCATAACCCTTGGTGACTCCTCAGTCTGATCCTCCAAAGATCACCTTAGGACAATTCTTCATAGGAGTATAATCCTTAAGGTAGATCCTTGTTCCACTCATATGTCTAGAAAATCCACTATCCAAGTATCATATTGGCATTGCATTTGTACTTGGACTATCCTGCAATACGGTTGAGGTTACCTTAGGACCTCAAAAGGGATTGGGTCCTAAGTTCTTGTTAGCCTGAAAATGAACATGTCTACCTACAATACTTCTGACAAGAAGACTCACCCTTACACTTGACACACTAGGGTTGTGCCAACAATCTATGGAAAAGTGACCCACTTTACCACAGCACCAACATTCATGAATGTTATATCTCCTCTTCTAAATAGCCCTTGTGGAGTGCAAGCTGTTAATAGCTGTTTGTTCAGAAGGGAGAGCAGTAGCTTTCTTCTTATTTCTTTCCACAAGAATCTGATTGAAGGTAAGTCTGCCAGAGGATGAACAAGACTTACTTTGAGTTTCATCAATTGTAGCCTTATTTGCAGTTGACATGTTGATTGAATCAGAGATAGCTAGGTGATCCTTACTGAGAGACTTCCCCTTGGTCAATGTTTTTGCTGGAGGATACCCTTGCCCATGACCTTTCAATGTTTTTGTTGAAAGGGAGGATTACCTTTTGAAAGGTGGTCTGAGGCACCATAAGAGCTTTGCCTTTCCCTTTAGAATGGGCAAATCTAGAGTTCCACTTAAAATCCAAACATCTCTTTTCCTTTTGAGAGGTAAAGGTGTCAATCAGTGGCAGTACTATTTTGGGCTTGGAGAATTCAGCCATAATTTTCTTCTCCTTGAGAAGCTTCTCTTCAAGATCCAAGATGATCTTGTTCTTCTGGCTAATGGTCCCAATTTGGATAATTGAGATTGTCTTCAGTTGACTAACTTCCCTCCTCACCTGAGAAAGCAAGGGTGCAGACTTATACTGTAGGGAAGCAACTTACTGTAGAGAGACAATCTCCTCAACTTGTTTCTGATTGTGTCCATGACGCCCGACCTTTATTTAATTAGTAATACGGGGGTCGAATTTTGCGGAGGGAGTTAAAATCGAGTTTTAAGGAAAGGAGGCAAGTGCACCTATTGCGAGTAGTACAGGATATTCGGGGGGAATATCAAGGTTGTATATTTCTCGAGGCGGGTTGATTATTTGTACTCCTACAAGAGGGACTATTATCTTACCAAAAATAAAGTGTCAGATAAACTAACTAGGGCAGCTAAATAAAAAAGGGCTGAAAATAGAGTGGAAAAAGATCGATGAAAGAATAACGCTCGGTATCGAATTATGTTATGAGTAAAATAGCTTTATATAATTAGAGATTAAAAATTTCAAATTAATTAAAGGCAACTTAGCCATGGAGGTTCCACAAATATGAGCTCACATATCTCTAGGGCTATCGGTCACCTGAACATTAAAACTATTCGACCGAGCTCTCGTTTGGCAAAGGATTCCTCTTAATGCCAGCTTTAAGCTAAGAACCTCACTATTTCGGGGGGGGGGGGAACCCAATCCAGAAGAATTCCGCTCCTCCTCTCTCTAGGTTTAGTGCGAAAACTATTTTTACACAAGGGTCATCAGTCCATACGCACGACCTCTCAGCTAGCTAGCGTATGGATAATAGGAATAGAGCCAACACATCGATATGTGGTTCTACGCGTCGTATACCCGGGGTAAACCTTAAGTGTGAAAATTAAAGTGAAAAAGAAGACCTTTAATTATTTAAAATAGATTTTAATGTCCCAATGCTCTTCGATACCGAGGTCTAAGAGCGATTTGCCACTCATCGGGATGGGGTTGGCTCATGAGTTAGGTGAGGCATGAGTTCTAAACTAAGCGCTAAAGGGTTATAAAAAAGGACATAAAAATAACACGACGTTAGATAAAAAAGGAAAAGCTAGCTAAACAGAGAACTCCCACACTCATCAATGGCATAATAAAGGTAAAATTTAAGTTACGAAAAAGAAAATACATAATTGAATGCGAGTCCTACTCAAATGCGTAGGCAGTAAATAAATGCGAGTCCTACTCAAACAAGTAGGCGGGAAATAAATGCGATTTGCAGAAAGTAAACTAAGTTAATAAAAAGAAACTAAGTTACAATAAAGTAAAAAACTAATCTCATACACACACACTTTACATTATTTAAAGAAAGCAATAAAAGCTATCTCATACACACACACACTCTACATAAAATTGAGAAAGGAATTAAAAAAAGCATTAAAGGAAAGCAATAAAGACTAACTCATACACACACACACTCTACATGAATTGAAGAAAACTTGAAATGAAAGCAAAAAATAAAACCTAACTCATACACTAACACACACTACAAAAGGAGAAAAACAAAGTTATCTAAAAAATTAAAATAATAACATTTCCACACCTAGAATTTACCAAAAAGATATAAAAAGACAAAATAAAAATAAAACGAGCAAAAGGTTTTTTTAAAATAAAAGGAAAAACAAAGGTTTCAAAAATTAAAATAACAACTTTTTCATTCTTATAACTTCATAAAAGAGTATAAAAAGTGAAAAAAGGTATTAGGAACAAAAAGTTTTACAACCTAAAAGACAAACTAAGTAAAAAAACAAAAACACTTTAAAAACTCTTTTATAAACCCATAAGAATGAATACAAAGCAATTTAAAAATCAACTAAGCTAAGGAAAACGATGAGAAAAGCTATCATAACACTGACTAATTATAAGAAAACCTAGAACAAAAATAACTATGTAAAATAAAACTATGAAAACATAAGAACAAAATAACTTACTCTTACACACACCCATATTAAAAAGAAAGACAAGGAAAGACAAGGAATAAAAAAAAGAAAAAAGTGAGGCACCCAAATGAAATCCAATACATGGTCAGGAGGCAAAAACTAACACATTTTATTTAGCTAAAAAGAGGGTTACAAAAAGCTAAAACAAACATAAAGAGGGAGGGAGAATGTTCTCCTTACAAAGCACAAATCCCATTTAGGCAACCTACAAACACCAAAATCATCAAAAAAAGGTGAAACCTTGGGACTTACATTTAATTTCAATTTATAGACAAAATTTTGTGATTACACGCCCCTATTACGGGCGTGACAGAGGGCGTGTCAGGCTGCCATGTTTGAGAGGTCGAATAGTTGGTGGCAGGTTGACTTCGGGGCTCTTTCTGGAAGTTTCACATGGCGGTCACAGGCATGACAAAATGACACGAGAGTGTTGGAGGCGTTGATTTCTTGCCTAGCAGGAGGCGTTGAGTCCTTGCCTAGCAGGAGGCGTTGAGCGGTTGGCTTGCAGGAGGCGTTGAGCCCATGCATTGTTGGAGGAATTGAGTCCATAGGCTTTTTGAGGCATTGAGTCCATATACTTGCTGGAGGCGTTGAGTCCATGCATTGCTGGAGAAGCCATAAACACGTGGCAGGAGGAGGTCGACAACATCTAATTCTGAACTGGCTTGACACGAGCATTTATTGTTGGTCACGGGCATGTTCACCTTATTTTTGATGGATTTACAGCGACAACAACTTTTTCACTGGCGTCAAAGTGACATGGCCTGGTAACGGGCGTGATAGTCACGTCACGGGCATATACTTTGAATTTTTCACATTTTTCTGCAGAAATTTCTAGAAAAGATAATAGAGTTAAGTTATAAGGGTTTATACAAAAAAGAAACATTTTATTGAGGAATAAAATTTAAAAAATAATGAAAATTACCTAAAATGACCTAAATAAAGTACTAAATAATACGAATATTTAAAACTCATCAAATACTCCCAAACTTTGGGTTTTGCTACTCCAAAGCAAAATTTTGAGATAAACTTATAAAGAATTGAAAAAAATCCTAAATTTAGCGGCCTCTTAAATTAATTAAAAGAGAGAACTAAATAAATATCAGAGGTATAAAGAGTTAAGTCCTTAATCATGAAAATGATTTAAATAGAGGAAAAGTTTTGGCCAAAAAGACTTCTTGACGCAACCAAATAACAAGCAAAAATTGTAATCGTTAGCTAACAAAAATAGATTAGAATTATAAAACTTTAGCTTATAAAAATTTAAAGGAAATAATGCAATTTAAAAATTATGCACTCAAAAATATTTTATATTAGGTCTAGAATCATTGAAAATGACTAAGGGGGGTTGTTTTGGTTTATGAAGAGAGCTTTGGTTTAGAGGTGAGTTATTTTTTTTCCCAAACCTCTAATGATTTTTTTGTTTGAATGTGGATGTTTTAGGAAAACGAAATCTCATTTTCCATAACATGTAATTTTTTTGGAACAACTTCATATTAACCCAATGCATATGTATAGGAGTAATGAATTTTTTTCTCTTACTCCGTAATGTATTATCTTTTAAAAATATTGGATGTCTATGTTTACGAAACGAAATCTTATTCCAATTGACATAGGTTCTTTTAAGGATAAAAATTTTATCATGCCAAGTAAGACATGATAAATATGAGGGGATATGTTTTTTTTTCCAAAAAGAAAACTAGATTTTAAGAAAAAATTTTGAGAGAAAATGTGATAAATTGAAAAATTCCCGTGTTTCAAAAAGCTTGAAGTAAACATAATTGAAGTCTAAGATTGTTTTTTCTAACATAATACACGTGCCTCTATTTTAGATAAATTACAAGTAGTGTCTAAAACAAGTCTCCTATCTTAAGAAAAAAGACATAAGAAATTCTTTGAATCTTAACCCCGATTATTTAAATCTATCAATCTCCAATTAATAAACGAATAGTAAATAAAGAATTAATAAAATTCGCTTATAAATAAACTCGAAACGAGATTTTTGGAGAGCAGAAAGTTTAAGAATGGTATATTTGATTTTATTTGTTCCATAATAAATTTTTTTGGGATTTTTAGAGTTATCATCTTTTTTTTGCATATATATATATATTTTAATTATTATATTTTTTTGGAATTTTGTTTTATTTCTTTAATATATACATACTAAAGGAAGAAAAAGGTGTGAAAAAGAGAAATTTTTTTTGGAACTCTTTTTTTGAGTTTTCAAAATTTTTTTGCGTTTTTATGATTTTTAAGCAAATATCTACAAAAGAGGAAAGTGAAATTATTTACAAAGATGAGAGAGAAAGGAAGAGGGGAAAGAGAAAAGGATATTTACAAAAAATATTTACAAAGATATTTACAAAAAAATATATATTTACAATGAATATTTACAAAGTAAAACTAAATATTTTTGGAATTTTTGTTTTATAATTTTTTTAAAAAAATTTTGATGATAAAATTAAAAATATATTTGGAGTTTTCATTTTATAATTTTTTTTATTTTTTATTTTGTATTTATTTATTTTTTTTAAAAAATTTTAAGTGTGCAGAAAATAGAAGTGCAGAAAAGAAAGCACAAAAACACCCCTATACTTAATTTCAACATTGTCCCCAATATTGCAATGTAAGTATGTGGAACAAAAAAAGGAAAAAATGCAATATATACAAAAATAGAGAGGGATGGTAGATCCTTCCCTGAAATGTGTTCCGGGAGGCCGGTTTAGAAACCCTGTATTGTTAAGAACAAATCCTCAAAGAAAAAATAAAGAAATAGAGAAAACGATAAACATGGGGTGCTCCTAGAAGCGCTTTGTTTAATAGTCATGCATCATGACTTTTTTGGCAGGTTTATATTTCAAGGAGGGTTATGGTTTCGATATTACCCCCACAGGATCGCCCGTCATATATAATTTTAAACGATGATCTTTTACTTTAAATGAGCCTTTTTCTTGGTGGGAGACGAGTACGGTCCCATATGACCAAAACTCTTCCACTTTGAAAGGGCCGAACCATTGTGATTTTAGTTTACCCGGAAAAAGCCTAGGACGTGAATTATGAAGAAAAACAAGATCGCCCGAAGAAAAAACATTTTGGGGATTGATTTTTCGATCGTGATAAAACTTAGAACACTCCTTATAAAATTAATTGCTCTCGTAAGCGTTTGCATGCCATTCATCGATCTCGTTTAGTTGCAGTTTTATATTTTGAGCGGCTAAGTTTACGTCGAGATTTACGAGCTTTAAAGCCCAAAGAGCGCGATGTTCTAGTTCTACGGGGAGATGACACACGTTGCCATAGAAAAATCGATACGGCGTACAACCAACTACGATTTTGTATGCCGTACGATACGCCCACAAAGCATCGTCGAGTTTGACGGACCAATCTTTCCTATTAAGCAAAACAGTTTTTTCTAATATACGCTTAATCTATTAATTTACTACCTCAACTTGGCCACTTATTTGCCGGTGGTAGGGGGTGGCAAGTTTGTGTGTGACTCTGTATTTAGCTAACATCTTAGCCATTTGGGCATTATAGAAATGCGTTCCCCTATCACTCAAAATAGCACGAGGCGTGCCGAAGCGAGAAAATAGTTTTTTAAGAAAGGTAACGACGACTCACGCATCTTTGGTTGGGAGAGCTTGTGCTTCCACCCACCTTGATACGTAGTCGACCTACACTAAAATATAATTATTTTTAAAATACGGAGGTAGGGGGCCAAAAAAATCGATGCCACACAAATCAAAGACTTCACACTCTAAAAGTAAATTTTGGGGCATCTCATCGTGACGAGACATGTTACTCGACTGCTTGCAGCTATCGCAAGAGCGCACAAAATTGTGAGCGTATTTGAATAGGGTGGGCAAAAAGAAGCTCGCCTCTAGAGCCTTTTGCGCGGTTTGATTAGCTTGATAATGCCCACCAGCCGACCCTCGTGGCAGTGCCTAATTATTTGCATGCACTCCACACCCACAACGCATCTTCAGACCGCCTGGTCTGCATAGATATGAAAAAGAAAAGGGTCCTCCTAAAAGAAATTTTTCTAGTTAGAGAAGAATTTCTTCTTTTGCTAGCTCTAAAAGTCTTTTGGGAGCACCCATGCAACTAAATAGTTCACGAAATCCGCGAACTAAGGCGGGGAAGATGAAATAGTATTTATGGCGAGGAGGCGTTCCTCGGGGAATCTGTCATTTATGTCAGATTCGACGACCGCTTCTGCACCCGAATTTTCTAAACGGGAGAGGTGATCGTTGAAAGTGTAAAGTTGTCAACCAAAATCACCTAGAGGGCGGTGGATAGGTGAATCGTGCGTCTATTTGGGGAATAATAATTTTAACGATCGAGCACAAGAAATCAAGCAATCACAGAAAGACAAGAAGATTTATAGTGGTTCCCAGATCTTGGGTACGCCCACTTTACCTCACCGATCTAACAAATCACTAGACTCGGCTACTCTACTATCTCGGATTGAAAACAATCCTACGCCTCGCAACCAAGTTCCTACAAACTCGATCCAAATGGATCTACACTCGAAAGATAAACAAAACTTCCTATAACTCGGAGAACAACGCTCCTACACTCGGAGAATAATCTCCTAAGAGATAACAACAAGATTTGGAAAAATACAAACAGAGATTTCTCAGATCTGGAAAAATTCAGCCCTAGGTCTTCTTCTTTAATTGGTGGCTCTTTCAGAAACGGTTGAAGAAGACTTGACGATCTGACCTGAGAAAGCTTTGACCCACTCGATCAAGGAGAAGATGATGATCCCTTGAACATCAAGTCTACTTGGATTGAAAGCAAAAAGATCGATCTCACAATGAGCGGCGGCGACGGCTTCAGAACGTGTTCTTTTGGAAAGAGAAAGTCGATCCAGAAATTTAGAATGTACGGAATTCCGCTCCTTGCAATTGTTAGGGTTTTGTCTTAATGAAATACTTTATATAGGATTACCCTTAACAGCTAGAAAATACATTAATGACGACATGTGGACCAATCACGTCAAGTCATTTGAAATTCTCGGCAGATCTGGACTAAACTTAATTTTCTGAAAAATTTGACTTACAGTTCTCTAGAAGTGCCTTTAGTTCTCGAGAACTAGAAACTGAGTTCTCGAGAGCTATCAGGACTTCTCGAGAACTATACTGCTTAGAAGAATTCTGGACTTCTCGAGAACGAAAAGGCTGAGTTCTCGAGAACTAATTGACTTCTCGAGAGCTAGTGAGACTTTTCGAGAACTAACACTTAGAGACATTTCTGAGGCAACTTTGACTATTCGAGAAGTAGGGCTGGCAGTTCCCGAGAACTTAAGCCAAGCTTCTCGAGAACAAGATGGAATTCTCGAGAACTATAGTTGAGACTTCCCGAGAACTGGCCAAGACTTTCGAGAACAAAGAAGACTTCTTGAGAACTAAGAAGACTTCTCGAGAACTCTGACTTAGAAAAATTCTTGAACCTGTCTTGACTTCTCGAGAACCATTAGCTGGGACTTCTCGAGAACTCTAAGGACTTCTCGAGAACTAAGAGGCTAAGCTTCTCGAGAACTCTGAGCACTTCTCGAGAACTTTGAAGCTAAACTTTTCGAGAACTCTAAGGACTTCTCGAGAACTAAGAGGACTTCTCGAGAAGTGGACTTAGAGAATTTTCTGAACTTTAGAAAAAAAAATTTCTCTACTCTTCAAGAGTCCAATCTTCATTCTATGATCCAATGTTTGAATATGAAGTGTATCCCAATTGAGAGGCTATAAATGAGTAAACACCTTGGGTCACACAGTGAGGGATAACACTGTATGGTCCTGTGTTCATGACCCACTATAGACTGACATTGGTCTATACTTAGCAATGGTAATCTGCAAACACACAGCTAAAACAAGGATATCAAATACAACTTAATTCATCTTAGTTCAAGGGTGACTTCATGCAAATCTGGGATATTGTGGATGCAATACCCAACAATCTCCCCCTATTTGTAGAAGTCAGAACCCTCTACATTAAGGTGAATTATGACAATTAAGAAAGAACTGGAAATGAATAACTGAATCTAAATGCAATAACAGATTAACTAAAGAAATAATTAGGCAAAACTAGAGATTGTATATATGTAATGTTTTAGATTTCTAATCAACAACCATTTCATCCAAATTCTCAAAAACAAATCAGCAAGAGTTCATTCTTTGCTTTGATGTTGTCTGTCCTGCTTTTCTTGCTGTCTCCTCTGATAGCTGAAGGGTTTAGGGTAGTACCTAGGAGGCTTAGGAGGAGCTTTGGGATTATTCCTGCCAAACTCTCTATCATATATCCTTCTCTTGGTCATGGACTTCTCATATAATTCCTACTCAGATGAGCTGTAGTGGAGATTTCTGTTCTCATTATAGTCCATCGCCAATTTAAGAGTATTAAGAATTAAGCTTCTAGAAGTGGGGCTCCAAACTTCAACAAACTCCTTTTCTTTCCTTTTCTCTGCATCTGGCTAGGGAACAGATTTGCTTGTAGAAGGACCTTCTCCATATTTTCTCTTCTTAGAGGTGTGAATCTCTGGTAAATCCTTAGGAATAATGTCATCCCAAACATGGTCATAGGAAGCAGGAGGAAGATCCTGATCTTCTGGCCTGAGAGAGAAGGTAAGCATCTGAGGTTGAGGCATCTGGGTGGATTGACCATCAGCAAGGGGGTTCAGGTGTTGAGGAATAAGATTAGGATCAGCTTGAAAATTAGGGAATATCTGATTGTGGATCCAGACTGCAGTGTCATAAGTGTGGAATTTCACTTATTGGATTTGTTCTAAAACATTCTTATTTATCTCAGTCAATTTCTCATTCCAGAGAGATTTTGCATCTGTAGTAAGTTTTTCCACTTGTTATTTCACTAAGCTCTCCCCCTTTCTGATTTCTACACAAAGATTTTCTATGGTGTCTTCTTTGAAAGTACCAACTTCCTCATAAATCTTCATTACAAGTTCTTGAGCTTTCTTTTCCAACTGAATTTGATTATTTTCTAGTGTGACAGACTTGTCCATGACCTGACCAATACTGGTAATGGTGTGGTCAATGGCTTTGCCACCAATTCTGAACAGCTCTTTAAGAGAATATGTATTGTGTTGGATCTCTGCAAATCCTCTACTCATTTCCTTTTCTAGAGAGGTGACATGATCTTTGACTGACTTGAGATATTCATCAAAAAATTGCCTTTGGGCAGCCAACATACCTTCAATCTTAGACATAATATCTGAACTTACAGTTTCAACAGCAGCAGGAGTGGCAGAAACAATGGCAGGAGAGGCACTAGGTGTAGCAATCTGAGGTGGAGGAGATGCTTTACATGGAGGAATTTCTTCTATTACCATAGAGCTCTTGGCTTTTATAGTGTGAGACACTGAATCAACCTCCTCATCAACAAATCATGGGAAGGAGAAGTCAAGGTTCCTGAGAGGGGCTTCCACCTCTTCAGGTTCTTGCTCATCCTCTTCAGTGAGAGGAATGGTCTCTGGTTGAGTAGATGCTTTACTAAGAGAGGGAGAAGGAGGTGGAGTAAGTTGGGTTGAGGGTGGTGGAGAAGGTTCTTTTGATGGTTCCTTAGAGGTTTCTTTGTGAAGGGGAGGAAGTGGTTCATCTGAAATGAGTTCTTCAATCATACTGTCATTGCTGCACTTGTGTCCTTGAGGGTTTCCTGTCCTGGAACATCTGATAGGGTGGCATCTGGAGAATCTGCCATAGGGCTCCTGATTGGAGATCTCACTGGGCTACTGAGAGGAGATCTGCTAGCTGATCTGGCTAGAGAGGAAAGGAGTAGGTCTGACAGCAGGAACAGAGGCTGCAGGCTCCCCCTCAATTGTTGCACCAGAAGGTTCAACAACATGATGAGAGGAGGGAGATGGGGTCTTGACCTCAGAGGCAGAAGCTGTCAGTTCCTTAGCTAACTGCTTGGAATTCTTCAGCTTGAGTTCCCATCTTTGGATGGAGGCCAATGAAATCTTCTTCAAGTGATGAACTGGAGTTCCTTTGGAAAGTTTGAAAGTGACTGGATCAATCTCACTCAGCAATAAAGAGATAATCCTTGCAAATTTTGGATCCTGAATGCTATCCTTGATCATCTCAAATACCATCATGCCATATTGAAATTTCTTCCTGCAGATTACAGCTGTCATAACACCAAATAGGTCATTAGTTATGCGAGGTCTAAGTTGTTAGCCTAAATCACCTAGAGGGGGGTGAATAGGTGAAATGCGTGTCAAAAGCGGAATTAAAATTTAATGCAGCGCACATCAAGCAATCACAGAAGACAAGAGATTTATAGTGGTTCCCCAACCTTGGGTACGTCCACTTTCCTCACCGATCTAGCAATTCACTAGACTCGGCTACTCCACTATCTCGAATTGAAAACAATCCTACACCTCGGAACCACGTTCCTACAAATCTCGATCCAACTGGATCTACAAAACTCGGAAGAAAGATCTTCCTACAAATCTCGGAGAAAAACTCCTACAATGAAATTTAGGTTTGAGAATAAAAAAACAACACAACAAATTTCAGATCTGGATCTTTGACAGTCTTCTTCTTTAGGAGCTTTGACTTGATCAGAAAAGGTTGAAGATGACTTGAGAGAAAGATCCACAAATCTGAAAACTAGAACCACCTCGATCGAGAAGATAGATCTGAAATCCTTGAGGCTCGGCGAGATCGAGTGATTCACTCTTGTCTGGATCGCTGGAGAAATAGTCCTTGAAGACGGAGATCGACGATCCAGAATTTCTTCCGTGAACAACGATGGCGGCGGCGGCGTGAGAATTAGGGTTCACGGAATTTCCTTTTTCTTCAAAAGAATATCTCTGTAATCTTATTAATTAGTCAATTCTGAAATGACCTATTTATAGGTGGACTCCAACGGTCATAATCTTAATTAAGGATGACACGTGGACCAATCAGAAATGACGGATTCAAAATACTTAGCGAATTCGAACTTAGAAGAATTCTGGAATAGGGAACAGCTATACTCGAGTAAGAGAAGATATACTCGAGTATGGGAATTTAGATACTCGAGTGACAAAGAGACATATACTCGAGTATGAGAATAGAAATTTACTTGATAGAGAAATGAACCACTCGAGTATTAGAAGAGATATACTCGAGTATCAGAAAAGATATACTCGAGTATCAGCAAAGATATACTCGAGTATCAGCATATGAATCCAGGAAACATTCACCTACTCGAGTATTAAAATCAACTACTCGAGTATAGAATAATTTACTCGAGTATCAAAATCAATTACTCGAGTATCAACTGCTTACTCGAGTATTAAAACCAACTACTCGAGTATCGAATAATTTACTCGAGTATCAAAATCAATTACTCGAGTATCAATACTTGAACTTGCAGAAAAGAGAAGAAAAGGATCTACTCGAGTATGATATATGATTTACTCGAGTGATTAAGTTACTTACTCGAGTATGAAAACACCTTACCCGAGTGACTGACTAACTACTCGAGTATAGAAGTATATACACGAGTATTCAGAGCCTACTCGAGTAAGTCTAACTGATTACTCGAGTAAGTCTAATTAACTACTCGAGTATGGAAATATATACACGAGTATTAAGTCTGATACTCGAGTATAACAAAGGGGTTACTCGAGTATTTTGGACTTAGAAATTTTTCTGAGGAAATTAGTTCCAATGCTTCTGTCCATCAAACCAAGTGCATATAGGAAGTGTATCCCAATTGAGAGGCTATACATGGGCCAACACTTTGGATCACACAATGAGGGATTACATTGTATGGTCCTGTGTTTGGTGACCCATTATAGACTGACATTGGTCTACACTTGGCAATTAGAACCTGCACACATACAACCTAAACACAGCATCAAATACACCTTAATTCATCTTAGTTCAAGGTCTGACCTCCTACAAATCTGAGGTATTGTGGAGACAAATCCCAACAATCTCCCCCTATTTGTAGATGTCAGCATCCTCTATACTAAGGTGAATTATACAGAGTAAAAAGAACAATGCACATATACTTGAAAAACAAAACATAAGTTAAAGCAGGTTAGTTAATGAAATAGCCATAACCAGAATTAAATATATATATATAGAAATGTTTTAAGCACAGAAACAAAAGTCCAATTCCACATTCTTAGTTCAACTCAAGATGGGGCATCCTTGTGCATCCTTTCTCTTTTCAAGTCTTGCCTTTCTAGGTAGCTGAAAGGTTTTGGAAAGTAAGTCCTGGGCCTAGGAGGAGCAGCTGGGTTGTTATGCCCCCAATTTCTGTCATGCAGCCTGATCTTTATCTGAGATGCTTCGTAGGCTTTCCACTCTGAATAATTGTAGTAATTATCTCTGTTCTCCCCAAGATCAGTCACTAACCTCAGAGTATCAAGAATTAGGGACTTAGAGGTAGGACTCCACACTTCAGCATGAACAACAGGTGGTCTACCTTCAGATGCTGGCTCTTTCCTTGGTGCAGAGCGGCTGGCAGAAGCGCCGTCACCATATTTTCTTATCTTCTTGGAAGGGCCTTGAGAACTGGAAGGGAAATCATCTTGCCATGCTTCAGTATAGGATAGGGGAGGCTCAGTCACATCACCCTCAGCTCTAGGTGAGAAAACTGGCACACCTCCTTGAAGGGTTGCTTGAGCTGAGACATCTGCTGGAGGCTGTTCTGCAAGAGGATTTAGATGCTGAGGTATAATGGTAGGGTCCAGTTGAAACTCAGGAAAGTTTTGATTATGCAGCCAGACAGCAGTGTCATAGGTATAGAATTTGACTGACTAGAGCTGGGAAAGAATGGATTCTTTCAATCCTTTTACTAGATCACTTATAGCCTCTTGAGATTGGGTAGACTGTTGTTTGACCTGGGCTTCAGCTTGTTCAGAAAGTTTTTCAACTTGTTCTTTTACAATCTTCTCCCCCTTGCTGATATCTATGGATAGCTTGGCAATAGCTTCATCCCTGAAAGTGCTCACTTCATCACATACTTTCACAACATTGGTTTCAGCTCTCTCATCTAGCTTGAGCTGATTGTGAGCTACTGTCTCTGCTTGGTTTCTTAGCTCACCTATGCTCATGATGGTGTGATCTATGGCCTTGCCACCTAGCTGGAACAATCTTTTCAGTTCATCAGTATTTGCCTGGATTTCAGCAAAGCCTCTGCTCATCTCCTTTTCAAGACCAGAGACCTTGGAGTTGACTGACTGCAGAGAGGCATCAAAGTAATCTCTCTGTTCTTTGAGCATGAGCTCAATCTTGCTGACTAGATCTGAAGAGGAGGAGGAAGAGGGAGCTGAGGTTAATCCAGGGGCTGGTAGAGCAGTAGCAGTCCAAGGGGCGATCTCTTCCACAACCACTGAGCTTACAGCTCTCTTGGTTTGGACTAACTCAATGGAGTCACAGGGATCAGTGAAGGAGGGGAGAGAGAAATCAAGTGTCTTCAGAGGAGGGTCAACAGGGTCTGGGGAATCCTCCTCGTCATCGGACAGAATGATATCATCATGAAGATCTGTGGCACCCAAAGGGGAGAGAGCTGGAGGCTGAGCAGGAGACTTGGCAGCAGAATCATTTTGAAAAGAAGGAGCATCTGAGCTTAGCTCATCAATGAATCTGTCTATATCTTCAGCTGTAGACAGTAGGTGAGCTGTATCTGGAATCTCAGATTCAGGAATTGCTGATTGAAGATGAGCTGGAGTAGGAGAAACTGGAGGAGTAGCAACTCTGACTTCTTCTTGTGCTGGAATTACTGATTCAGAAGTAACTTGAAGCTGAGAAAGAGAAGAGGCAGGCTCCCCCTCAACTAAAGCACCAGAGGTAGCAATAGTTTGATGTAGAGGAGGAGATGGGATCCTGACTTCAGGTAAACTGCTGTCTTGGTGTTGTGCTGAGATGGCATCAGCCTTAGAGGCTTGGGCAGGGTTCATGATCTTGAGGTCATACCTCTGAATGGAAGATATTGAAACTTTCTTCATGTGGTGAAGAGGAGTCCCTTTAGAGAAGTCAAACACTGTAGGATTGATCTCATGGAGGAGGAGGGAGATAATCCTGGCAAAACTGGGATGTTTGACGCTTTCACTGATCTTATCCAGTATCATCATTCCAAACTGGAACTTCTTCCTGCAGACAATAGCTTGCATAACGTCAAATAGATTTTGGGATACATCTCTAATGGAGTAAGTCTTGTACCATAGGATTTTGGCAATGATGTCAACGAGAAACTTTCCTTCTGAATTGAACAAAGAACGATTCAGGGTTTCACCTCCACCTTCTGGATCTCGACCACAGAATAAGGAGGTGCGGTCGGCATCTGCCTTGTCTAAGTCATCTTCTTCGTCGACCACTGGCATCTGAAGCAGAGTGGCGACAGAGGTTTTATCTAACCGAATTTCAACTCCCCTTACCTTTGATTTCAGAACTGTACCATTGTGTCTAACCTTCAAATTTTTGTAGAACTCTTCAACATCAGGAAGCAAGAGGCGGCAGGGTTCTTGAAGAACGAAGGTCAATCCGGCCGTGTCCAGGAGAATCAGTAGGTTCTTGAAATCATCCGAGATATCTTCAATCCCATCTGTCACTAATTCAGAGCCGATTCCAAACTTGGAGGAGGGAGGAGCCATCAGCGATTCGGAAATCTTGCGGTGAAGGAAGACGAAGAACAGTAGTCGGGAATACGAGAAGTCGGCGGCTACTCGAGTGAATGAGAAGTGGAAAGGACTTTTTCGTTTTGAATATATATATAAATAATCCTAATTAGGTTTAAAGAGAATTAAGTATAATGGCATACCTGAACAAGGCGGCAATTTGCTGGGTGCGAGTAGAGATTTTGAAAATCCAAAATACTTCCGAATACTCGAGTAGTAGATGACAGCATACACGTGTATTAGGTTTAGTATACTCGAGTAGGCACAGCATACACGAGTAATCAATCATACATACTCGAGTATGTAATCAGCATACACGAGTAAAGTTCTTAACGAATTTTCATACTCGAGTATGAGAAGTTCATACACGAGTATCCTTTGGATTACTCGAGTATATGAACCTTTTTACTCGAGTATTAGCCGTTTACTCGTGTAAGTGTAGCGATGCTCGAGTCTCTAATACTTGAAGGAGTTGCCCTGGTAGATGTCTATTTCCACTGAGAAACTATACCTCTGAGCAGCCAACATTACTGATATCTTCTTAATTTGAGAGTCCATCACTTGTCTTCTTTGTTGAGCAGTCCAAGCTCAGTTTTGAAGAACGAGAACTTGGACTCGTCCAGCGGCTTTGTAAAAATATCTGCAACTTGCCTGTCTGTGGAGACATACTGTAGATCTATATCTCCATTTTCCACATGCTCCCGGATGAAATGATAGCGAAGCTCTATATGCTTGGTCCGGCTGTGGGAGACTGGATTGTTGGCTATTGCTATAGCGCTGGAAGAGTCACAGAACAGGGGAATGTTCTGGAACTGTATGTTGTAGTCTTCAAACTGATTCTTGATCCATAAGAGCTGTGCACAACAGCTGCCTGCAGAGATGTACTCTGATTCAGCCGTTGAGATGGCTACACAGTTTTGTTTCTTACTGCTCCAGGAAATGAGTCTCCTTCCGAGAAATTGGCAAGTCCTGGAGGTACTTTTCCTGTCATCTTTGCTACCTGCAAAATCTGCATCTGAAAATCCAATTAGTTCACTATCATTACTTCTTGGGTACCATAAGCCAAGATTTGGTGTACCTTTGAGGTATCTCAAGATTCGCTTTGCAGCGATGTAGTGAGATTCCTTAGAGTTCACCTGAAATCTAGCACATACACATGTTGAGAACATTATATCTGGTCTACTTGCAGTGAGATAGAGCAAGGACCCAATTATGCTTCTGTACTTGGTTTCATCAAAAGGTTTCCCTTTCTCATCCTTGTCCAGAGACATAGCTGAGGCCATTGGAGTCCTCATAGAGGTTGCATTCTCCATTCCGAATTTCTTAAGTAGCTCTTTGGTGAACTTGGTCTGTGAGATGAAAATCCCATCTTCAGATTGTTTCACCTGAAGCCCTAAGAAATACTTTAGCTCTCCCATACTACTCATTTCAAACTTCCCTTGCATAAGTTTAGAAAACTTCTTGCAGAGGTTGTTATCCGTAGAGCCGAAAATAATATCGTCGACATAGATCTGTACTAGCAAAATCTTGCCTTTTATTTCCCTAAGAAATAATGTTTTGTCTATCTTTCCTCTTGTGAACTTGTTCTCAAGAAGGAAGCTAGACAGAGTCTCATACCAAGCTCGAGGAGCTTGTTTAAGACCATATAGTGCTTTTTGTAATACATATACATAATTAGGATAGGTTGAATCAATAAAACCTGGCGGTTGCTCTACGTACACTTCTTCCTTTATGTCACCATTCAGGAAGGCGGACTTTACGTCCATCTGATAGACGGTAAAGCCCTTAAGTGCAGTGTAGGCAAGAAATAACCTGATCGCTTCCAGTCTCGCTACTGGAGCATAAGTCTGGTCGAAGTCGATTCCTTCTTCTTGACGATATCCCTTGGCGACAAGTCTGGCTTTATTCTTTACGATTATCCCGTCTTCATCCATCTTGTTCCGGTAGACTCATTTAGTCCCAATGACATTCTTACCTTTGGGTCTAGGAACAAGTGTCCAAACCTTGCATCGTTTGAACTGATTCAATTCTTCTTCCATAGCTAGAATCCAGGATGCGTCGGAGTTGGCTTCCTCAAATTTCTTTGGTTCAACCTGTGAGAGAAAGCTTAAGTGTAAATTCTCGTTAGTTGTACCTCGACGAGTTCTGACGCCATCCCGAGGATCTCCTATTATTTGGTCAACAGGATGATCCTGCAAGTATCTGAACTCTAGAGTCCTTGCATCTGGGATCTCTTCCGCCACTGGAGTTGCATCTTCAGCTGGGATGTCTTCTTCATCTTGATCATCCACCTCTCCAATGGTGGTTGGAGAGGGGACCTTGATGAATGTCTCATTTTTATCTTCACTAGGTTCATCCAAGCTAAGTTCTTTCAACTTTGTACCTGCATCTACAATAGGCACACTAGACGAGTTGCTTTGCAACAGACTCGTCTCATCAAATACAAGATGTATCGACTCTTCCACCACCAGAGTTTTTCTATTGAATACTCTATAAGCCTTACTATGGCTACTATATCCTACGAAAATACCTTTAAAGCTTTTCTCGCTAAACTTGGTAGAGTGATACTTGCCATTGTTAAGTACGAAGCACTTACAGCCAAAGATTCTAAAGTATGAAATGGTTGGTTGCCTGCCTTTTAGAAGTTCGTAAGGAGTCTTATCATGGTTCTTGTTGATGAGTGCTCGATTTTGCACGTGACAAGCGGTGTTGACTGCTTCAGCCCAGAAATACTCCGGAAGTGAGGCATCACTCAACATAGTCCGACAAGCCTCTATGAGTGTTCTGTTCCTTCTCTTAGCTACTCCATTTTGCTGTGGAGTGCGAGGAGAGGAAAACTCATGAAAGATACCTTGACTTTCACAAAATTCTGTCATGGCTCCAGACTTGAATTCCGTTCCATTGTCACTTCTGATTTTGACTACGGAACAGTTGTATTCATTCTGGATCTGCCTCACAAAATTAGTGAAAATACCGAAGGTATCTAACTTGTGTTTCAGAAAGAACACCCACGCAAAGCGCGAGTAATCATCCACAATAACCAACGTATATTCCTTACCTCCCAAACTTCTAACCTGCAGTGGACCAAACAAGTCCATATGGAGAAGCTGCAAACTTCTATTGGAGTCCTTGCCTATTATGCTTTTAAACGAACTTCTTGTTTGCTTGCCTTTGATACAAGCGTGACAAGGACTGTCCGTAACGCACTTGACATTAGGTGCATCACGCACTAAGTTTTGAGAGAATAATTTATTAATAGTTTTGAAATTAATATGTGCTAGTCTCTTGTGCCATTGGTCAGCAAGAGATGCACTACTTTTTGCCAAAAGACATACTGGTGTCGAAGAGTCTATACAAATAAAATTCAGAAAGAAAATATTTCTGCTTCGAGTGCCTGATAAAATAGTTTCCATATTGTTAACCAATTTTATCAAACACTTGTCACCATGAAATTCAACTACGTATCCTTTGTCGCATAGTTGGCTTATGCTAATGAGATTGTGTTCCAATCCTTCAACATAGGCTACATCCGAAAAGGATACACTACCGTTAGAGATCATACCATAGCCTTTAGTTATTCCTCGATCTGAACCTCCAAAGATGACCTTTGGTCCGTTGCAGACTGAGGTGTAATTCTGTAGTAGGCTCCTTGTGCCGGTCATATGCCGAGAACATCCACTGTCCAAGTACCAGATTGGCATTTTGGTGGCCTTTGGACATACCTGCAATCACAATCATTTAGCCTTAGGAACCCAAACAAGTTTGGGTCCTTGGTCTCGAGTTAGAATACTCCCCCTACGAGTATTAGCCTCATGAGTGGTCACTCTCACGTTGCTAACCTTAGGGGTTGCAGCATTTTCAGGATTGAACCAACAATCACTGGCAAAATGACCAATTCTGCCACAGCACCAACAGTTGAACCTGTTGTATCTTTGCCTTGTATAGTCCTGCTTGACTTTCTGGAATGAAGGTCTGGCAGGAGATTTACTCTTGGAGGAGGAGGCTTCATGATGATGGCAGTTACATGAGGTCTTCTCCTTCATAGGCTTTTCTACAATGGGTTTTACTTTTGGTGTCTTTTTGAAATTATGACCATGAGCATAAGGTCCATAGCTTTGAAGCTGAATCTCCTCATAAGGTGCCTTGAAGACACTCTCGCCAAAGTTACGAGGACGAGTCCAACCTTGGTATCTTGACTTAGGCTTCTCAGGGATCGGCCTAGAAAAGTGTCCGTAGGTGGACTCATAATCGAGTTCGTTCGTGGGAAAGATAACTTTCTTGAACACAACAGGTTCCAAGGGAGCTTTCCCTTTTTCTTCAGCTAGAGCCTTCCGGGCAGCCTTATTCTTTCTCTTGGCCTTGTTTCTCCTAGAGGATTTACTAGAAGAGACAATGTGGCCTAAACCAGCACCCTTGGCCTTAGCAGAGAATTCAGCAACGATTGGAAGAACTGTCTTAGGCTTAGAAAAACTCTCAACAAGCTTCTTTTCAGCCTCGAGTTGTCGTTCCAATTCTTTGATGATTTCCTCTTTAAGGTCGATGTGCTTGAGAGCTTTATTGTATCCCTCCATAGCTGCATTGAGGTTCTCTTGAAGAGAGTTAGTCTTATCGACTTCTTCTCTCAAGCTGCTCTCAGTAGCTCGTAGAGAATTTATCTCTTTGGCTTGAGTTTTTATTAATCTACGACATTTTTCGTAAGCGGTGAGTAACTCCTTATACTGACCCATGAGCTCAGATTCATCTTCAGAGGAATATCCCTCTTGCTCATTGTCATCATCAGAATCAGAGAGAGGAGTGTGAGATTTTACCTCCCCAGTAAACTGGGGGACTTGTTCATCATCCGAATGAGCCATGAGCCCAAAGTAAGCTTCCTCTTCTTCACTCGACTCAGATGAGTCAGAGTCGCTGAGAGTTTTGCTCTTCTTGGCTACTAAGCTTTTCTCTGTCCTCTTCTTATGGTGTGAGGATTTCTTTTCCTCTCTTCTTCCACCCTCTTTCTTTTTGTGAGGGCAATCGGCGATGACGTGACCTGGCTTATTGCAACAATAACAAATGATGTCAGTAGAAATCTGTTTGTTCGGTTTAGAATTATACCTATCATGGCTACTTGAGCCTTTCTTCCGATGATCACTGTCATGTCGTGATCTTCTATATGAGGCATCCTTGCCTCTCCATTGCTTCTTCTTGTTCAAAAATTTCTTGAACTGCCTTGAGAGTAGGGAGAACTCTCCATCAGATAGTTCTGAGCCAGATGAGCTGGGCTCAGATGATTCTTCTTCATCAGCCTCAGGAACTGGGGCAGGAGAGCTAGCCTTTATCTTCCTTGAGCTATCTGCCTTTAGAGCGACAGATTTCTCCTTGGATGCAGACCTGCTTGTCTCTTCTTCAGCTTTTCTTGAGTTGATTTGTAGCTCGTAAGACATAAGCTTTCCGAACAGATTTTGCGGGTCCGTCTCAGCTAACCTTCCAAACTCCCGAATGACACATACCTTATTGTCCCATTCCTTGGTTAGGGATCTTAAGAATTTGTCATTGAGTTCCCCGTTGGTGAAGACTCGGCCATAAACTCTTAGGTCGTTCACTATCTTGAAAAAGTTCTCGAATGTGTCAGCTATGGCTTCCTTGTGACCTTGCCGGAAGGCTTCATACTTTTGATTCAGAAGGGATCTCCGATCATCCCTCACTTCTTCAGTGCCTTCCATCAGAGTCACCAGGGATTGCCACATCTCCTTGGCAGACTGGCAATGAGTTAGATTCTGCAGCATTGAGTCATCGACTGCACTTGCTATAATGTTTTTAGCCTTCTTGTCCAGAGAGACAAGTGCAATCTCATCCTTGTCTAGATCCATCAACTTCTTGGGAACTTGCTTGTTAGGGTCTATGGTGGAAGTAGTCATAGGAATGTGGGGACCTTCTTCAACAATCATGAAGATCCGGGGATCTACTGCTTCCATGAAGAACTTTACTCTTTCCTTCCACATTGGAAAGTTGTTCTTGGTGCAGATAGGGAGTTTAGCAAAATCCTTGGTCTTACTCATGCTTGATACTTTTCAGGAAACAACTTAGAAGGATAAGATCAAGGTGTTAACCTTTTAACGATCAACCTGCCTCTGATACCAATTGCGAGGTCTAAGTTGTTAGCCTAAATCACCTAGAGGGGGGTGAATAGGTGAAATGCGTGTCAAAAGCGGAATTAAAATTTAACGCAGCGCACATCAAGCAATCACAGAAGACAAGAGATTTATAGTGGTTCCCCAACCTTGGGTACGTCCACTTTCCTCACCGATCTAGCAATTCACTAGACTCGGCTACTCCACTATCTCGGATTGAAAACAATCCTACACCTCGGAACCACGTTCCTACAAATCTCGATCCAACTGGATCTACAAAACTCGGAAGAAAGATCTTCCTACAAATCTCGGAGAAAAACTCCTACAATGAAATTTAGGTTTGAGAATAAAAAAACAACACAACAAATTTCAGATCTGGATCTTTGACAGTCTTCTTCTTTAGGAGCTTTGACTTGATCAGAAAAGGTTGAAGATGACTTGAGAGAAAGATCCACAAATATGAAAACTAGAACCACCTCGATCGAGAAGATAGATCTGAAATCCTTGAGGCTCGGCGAGATCGAGTGATTCACTCTTGTCTGGATCGCTGGAGAAATAGTCCTTGAAGACGGAGATCGACGATCCAGAATTTCTTCCGTGAACAACGATGGCGGCGGCGGCGTGAGAATTAGGGTTCACGGAATTTCCTTTTTCTTCAAAAGAATATCTCTGTAATCTTGTTGATTAGTCAATTATGAAATGACCTATTTATAGGTGGACTCCAACGGTCATAATCTTAATTAAGGATGACACGTGGACCAATCAGAAATGACGGATTCAAAATACTTAGCGAATTCGAACTTAGAAGAATTCTGGAATAAGGAACAGCTATACTCGAGTAAGAGAAGATATACTCGAGTATGGGAATTTAGATACTCGAGTGACAAAGAGACATATACTCGAGTATGAGAATAGAAATTTACTTGATAGAGAAATGAACTACTCGAGTATTAGAAGAGATATACTCGAGTATCAGAAAAGATATACTCGATTATCAGCAAAGATATACTCGAGTATCAGCATATAAATCCAGGAAATATTCACCTACTCGAGTATTAAAATCAACTACTCGAGTATAGAATAATTTACTCGAGTATCAAAATCAATTACTCGAGTATCAACTGCTTACTCGAGTATTAAAACCAACTACTCGAGTATCGAATAATTTACTCGAGTATCAAAATCAATTACTCGAGTATCAATACTTGAACTTGCAGAAAAGAGAAGAAAAGGATCTACTCGAGTATGATATATGATTTACTCAAGTGATTAAGTTACTTACTCGAGTATGAAAACACCTTACCCGAGTGACTGACTAACTACTCGAGTATAGAAGTATATACACGAGTATTCAGAGCCTACTCGAGTAAGTCTAACTGATTACTCGAGTAAGTCTAATTAACTACTCGAGTATGGAAATATATACACGAGTATTAAGTCTGATACTCGAGTATAACAAAGGGGTTACTCGAGTATTTTGGACTTAGAAATTTTTCTGAGAAAATTAGTTCCAATGCTTCTGTCCATCAATACAAGTGCATATAGGAAGTGTATCCCAATTGAGAGGCTATACATGGGCCAACACTTTGGATCACACAATGAGGGATTACATTGTATGGTCCTGTGTTTGGTGACCCATTATAGACTGACATTGGTCTACACTTGGCAATTAGAACCTGCACACATACAACCTAAACACAGCATCAAATACACCTTAATTCATCTTAGTTCAAGGTCTGACCTCCTACAAATCTGAGGTATTGTGGAGACAAATCCCAACAAGTTATGAAATTAATGGACCCTGTTCTGCACCATAAGATTTTCCCAATTAAATCTACCAAAACTTTCCTACATCATTGAAGAGATTTCTCCTTAAAGAGTTGAATTCCTCAGAAACTCAACAGAAGGAGTAAGTTCTATCATAATCTTCAAGAGTTTGGTCATCCTCTTCACCCACAATGGGCATCTTCAGAAGCTTTGAAACTTTGGTTTTATCCAACTTGATTTTGATCCCTTTGACTTTAGTTTTCAACATTGTACCATTTCGCATCACCTTGGCATTCCGGAAGAATTCCTCGACATCTAAAAAACAATCTTGCAGGGTTCTGAGAGAATGAACATCAGTCCGGTAGTGTCCAGGAGAAGGAGCAAGTTCTGGAAATCATCTGAAATGTCTACAATTCCTGCGATGACAAGTTCACTGCCGACTCCTATCTTTGGACTCTATGCCATGGACGCTGACGGCGGCGACGGACGGAGCGCAAGACGATGGCTGTGACGAAGCTTTTTATTGGCGAAAGACGAAGAGTTATCGAGAAGAGGAAATGTGAAATGTCGGTTGATTATTGATTTCTATAACTTTATATATATATATATAATCCTTATAAAGTCAATTAAGTGTCTAATTAATCTAGGGTTAGGAATGAAATCATGCGGGTTTTCGAAAATAGAAGAAATTAAGCATAAGTCAAAAAGAAGACGGGCATTTCTCGAGAAGTAGGTTTAGTTCTCGAGAGCTGTCAGTATACTTTTCGAGAAGTATGATATAGTTCTCGAGAGCTTAATAAACTTCTCGAGAGACTGATCAAGAGTTTTAGAGAAGTAGTCTAAGTTCTCGAGAATTGTTACTTCACTTTTTGAGAAGTATGATATAGTTCTCGAGAGCTTAATAGACTTCTCGAGAGATTGATCATAAGTTTCCGAGTAGTCTAAGTTCTCGAGAACTGTTACTTCACTCTTCGAGAGGTATAGTTAGTTTTCGAGAGCTACCTTCCTCTTGAGAAATTTCTGACCTTTTTGAAGAGTCCTAGATTCTTGAGCCTTGAACTATTCCACTTTGGTCTATTCTTCTTTGTTCAACAACCAAAGTTCAGTTTTGAAGAAATTGAACTTGGTCTCGTCCAGCGGCTTCATGAAAATATCTACAATTTGCTGATCTGTTGGCTCGTACTGTAGATCCACATCCCCTTGCTCCACATACTCCCGGATGAAATGATATCTGAGCTCGATGTGCTTTGTCTGGCTGTGCGAGACTGGGTTGTTTGCGATTGCGATCGCGCTGGATGAGTCGCAGAATAATGGAATGTCTTTGACCTTCATATTGTAATCTTCTAGCTGATTCTTGAGCCACAACAACTGTGCACAACAACTGCTGACAGAAATGTATTCTAACTCGGCCGTTAAGATTACGACACAATTTTGCTTTTTGTTGCTCCAAGATATAAGCCTTCTTCCTAGGAACTGAAATGTCCTGGAAGTGCTTTTCCTTTCATCTTTGCTACCAACAAAGTCTGCATCTGAAAAACCGATTAGTTCGCTGTCATTACTTCTTGGGTACCATAAGCCAAGATTCGGTGTACCTTTAAGGTATCTCAAAATCCGCTTTGCAGCAGCATAGTGAGATTCCTTACAATTCACTTGGAATCTAGCACAGACACCTGTAGAGAATATTATGTCTGGTCTACTGGTAGTAAGGTAGAGCTAGGATCCAATTATGCTTCTGTACTTGGTTTCATTAAAAGGTTTCCCTTTCTCATCCTTATCCAGAGACATAGCTGAGGCCATTGGAGTCCTCATAGAGGTTGCACTCTCCATTCCGAATTTCTTAATCAACACCTTGGTGAACTTAGTCTGAGAGATGAAAATTCCATCTTCAGATTGTTTCACCTGAAGTCCTAAGAAATACTTCAGCTCTCCCATTCTACTCATTTCAAGCTTCCCTTGCATAAGTTTAGAAAACATTTTGCAGAGGTTGTCGTCTATAGAACCAAAAATAATATCATCGACATCGATTTGCACTAGCAAAATCTTGCCTTTAATTTCCTCAAGAAATAATGTATTATCTATCTTTACCCTTGTGAACTTGTTCTCGAGGAGAAAGGTAGATAACGTTTCGTACCAAGCTCGTAGAGCTTGTTTCAAACCGTACAACGCTTTTGATAATAAATAAACATACTCAGGAAAATTAGGATCAACGAAACCTGGGGCTGTTCCACGTACACCTCTTCCTTTATGTCACCATTCAGGAAGGCGGACTTCACGTCCATTTGAAAGACAGTGAACCCCTTCAGTGCAGCATAAGCTAAGAACAGCCTGATGGCCTCCAGTCTTGCCACTGGAGCATATGTCTGGTCGAAGTTGATCCCTTCTTCTTGACGATATCCTTTTGCGATGAGTCTGGCCTTGTTCTTGATGATTATCCCATTCTCGTCCAAATTATTCCTGTAGACCCATTTCGTTCTGATGACATTCTTACCTTTGGGTCTTGGAACAAGCATCCAAACTTTGCAGTGCTTGAACTGATTCAATTCTTCTTCCATGGCAAAGATCCATGATGCGTCTGAGTTTGCTTCCTCAAACTTCTTTGGTTCAACCTGTGAGAGAAAAATTAAATATAAATTATCGTTAGTTGTACCTCGACGAGTTCTGACACCATCTCGGGGATCTCCTATGATCTGGTCCATTGGGTGATCCTTCAGATGTCTTTGCTCTAGATTCCTCGCATCTGGAACTTCTTTAGCCACTAGAGTGACATCATCAACTTGGACAATATTTTCATCTTGACCCTCTACCTCTCTAATAGGGGTTGGAGAGGTGATCTTGATGAACTTTTCATTTTTACCTTCGGTCAATTCATCCAAGCTGATCTCTTTAAACCTTGTACCTGCAGCTTCAATAAGCACACTAGACGATTCGCCTTGCAGCAAGCTCGTCTCATCAAATACAACATCTATGGATTCCTATATAAGAAGAGTTTTTCTATTGAAAATCCTATAAGCCTTACTATGACTACTATATCCTACAAAAATACCTTCAAAACTTTTCTCACTAAACTTGGTAGTATGATACTTACCATTGTTAAGCACGAAGCATTTACAGCCAAAAATTCTAAAATATGAAACTGTTGGTTTCCTGCCTTTTAGAAGTTCATAAGGTGTCTTATCATGATTCTTGTTTATGAGGGCTCAATTTTGCATGTGGCATGCAATGTTTACGGCTTCAGCCCAGAAGTACTCCAGTAGTGAAGCATCACTCAACATAGTTCTGCAGGCCTCTATGAGTGTTCTATTCCTTCTCTCAGCTACTCCATTTTGCTGTGGAGTATAAGGAGAGGAAAACTCATGATAGATACCTAGGCTTTCACAAAATTCTGTCATGGCCCCAGATTTGAATTCAGTTCCATTATCACTTCTGATTTTGACTACGAAACAGTTGTATTCATTCTGGACCTGCTTGACAAAATTTATAAAGATATCGAAGGTATCTGACTTGTGTTTCAGAAAGAACACCCACGCAAAACGCGAGTAGTCATCAACAATTACCAACATATAGTCCTTACCTCCTAAGATTCTAATTTGCAGTGGACCGAACAAGTCCATATGAAGTAGGTGTAGACACCTATTAGAGTTTTTGCCCATTATGCTTTTAAAGGTAGCCCTTGTTTGCTTGCCTTTTACGCATGCATGATAAGGTATCTCTTTGACGTGCTTGACATTTGGGGCATCACATACTAAGTTCTGGGAGAATAATTTATTAATAGTTTTAAAATTAATATGTGCTAGCCTCTTACTCCATTGGTCACCAAGAGATGGACTATCTTTTGCACAAAGACACAGTGGTGTAGAAGAATATATACAAATGAAATTTAAGCAAAATATGTTCCTGCTTCGACTGCCTGATAGAATTGTTTCCATATTGTCAACAGACTTTATCAAGAACTTGTCAGCGTGGAACTCAACTATGTATCCTTGGTCGCATAGTTGATTTATGCTTATGAGATTGTGTTCCAATCCCTTCACATAAGCTACATCCGAAAAGGATACACTACCGTTAGTTATCATACCGTAGCCTTTAGTTATCCCTCGGTCTGAACCTCCAAAGATGACCTTTGGTCCGTTGCAGACTGGAGTTAAATTTTGGAGTAGGCTTCTTGTCCCGGTCATGTACCGAGAGCATCCACTGTCCAAGTACCAGATTGGCATTTTAGTGGCCTTTGGACATACCTGCATTCATGATCACTTTGCCTTAGGAACCCAAACATGTTTGGGTCCATGGTTTCGGGTTAGAACACTCCCCCTATGAAGATTAGCATCCTGAGTGGTCAAACTCATGTTACCAACTTGAGGAGTAGCGACCTTCCTAGTATTAAACCAACAATCGATGGCAAAATGTCCAATTTTTCCACAACACCAACAGTCAAACTTGTTGTATCTTTGCCTTATGTACTCCTGCTTGACCTTTTGATATGGTGGTCTGCAGGGGTAGCACACTTGGAGGAGGAGGCTTCATGGTGATGGCAGTCACATGATTTCTTCTCCTTCGGAGGCCTTTCCCCAACGAGCTTTACTTTAGGCGCTTTCTTGAAGTTGTGGCCATGATTATAAGGACCATAGCCCTGAATAATAACTTCTTCATAAGGTGCCTTAAAGATACTCTCACCAAAGTTCTGAGGGAGAGTCCATCCTTGGTACCGAGTCTTTGGCTCTACATAGGTAGGCCTGGTAAGGTGACCGTAGGATGAGTCTAGATCAAACTTATTTGTTGGAAAGATGACTTTCTTAAATAGAGTCTGATCTAGAGGGGCTTTCCCCTTTTCTTTGGCCAAGGCCTTCTTAGCAGCCTTATTCTTCCGTTGAGCCCTGTTTATCCTAGAAGATTTACTAGGAGCGACAACATGGCCTAGTCCAGCTCCATGGGCCTTAGCTGAGAATTCAGAAATGAGTGGAAGAACTGTCTTAGGCTTAGAGAAGCTTTCAACAAGTTTCTTCTCAGTCTCAAGTTATTTTTCCAACTCTTTGATGATTTCCTCTTTAAGGTCGAGGTGCTTAAGAGCTTGATTGTATTCTTCAATAGAAAAATTGAAGTTCTCTTGAAGAGAGTAAGTCTTAGCGACTTCTTCTCTCAAGCTGCTCTCAATAGCCTTTAGAGACTTAATCGCTTTAGCCTGAGTTTTCACTACTCGACGAAATTTGTCGTAAGTCATGATCAACTCCTTGTACTGGGCCATAAGTTTCGACTCATCGTCAGAAGAGCTGTCCTCATGATCATGCTCAGAACTTTCAGATTAAGAGAGAGGAGTGTGAGATTTTACCTCCCTAGTGAACTTGGGCTCTTGTTCGTCATCTAATTATCCATAAGCCCAAAGTAGGCTTCCTTTTCTTCACTCGACTCAGATGAGTCGGAGTCGCTGAGAGTCTTGCTCTTCTTGGCCAACAGGCTCTTCTCTATCCTCTTCTTGTGGTATGAGGACTTCTTTTCCTCTCTTCTGCTACCCTCCTTCTTCTTGTGGGGGAAGTTAGCTATGCCGTGACTTGGTTCTTTATAGTAGTAGCAAACAATGTCAGTATAAAACTGTTTGTTCTGTTTAGAGATATACCTGTCATGGCTACTTGAACCTTTCTTTCGCAGATCACCGTCATGTCGTGAACTTCTGTATGAGGCATCCTTGCCTCTCCACTGCTTCTTCTTGTTCAAGAATTTCTTGAACTGCCGAGAGAGCAACGAGAACTCTCCTTCAGATAGTTCAGAGCCTGAGGTGCTTGGCTCAGAGCTTTCCTCTTCACTTACTTCTTGAGCAGGTGCTGGTGAGGCAGCTTTGCCCTTCCTTGAACTGTCAGCCTTTCATGCGACCAACTTCTCTTTTGAGGAGAAGCGACTTTTCTCTTCTTCAGCTTTTTTGGAATTGATCTACAGTTCATAGGATATCAGCTTGCCAAATAGATTCTGTGGGGCTGTCTCAGCTAGTCTGTCAAACTCCCGGATGGCACATACTTTGTTGTCCCATTCCTTTGTGAGAGACCTCAGAAACTTATCATTCAGCTCCCCATTAGTGAAGACTCGTCCATACACTCTTAGGCCATTTACTATCTTGAAGAAATTCTCAAAGGTATCTACAATGGTCTCCTTTGACCCTTGCCTGAAGGCTTCATATTTCTGGTTCAGTAGGGGTCTTCTATAATCCCTCACTTCTTCAGTACCTTCCATCAGAGTTACTAGAGACTGCCACATCTCCTTAGCCGATTGGCAGTGAATCAGATTCTGGAGCATCGAGTCATCGACTGTACTTGCTATAATATTTTTAGCTTTCTTGTCTAGAGAGACAAGTGCAATCTCGTCCTTATCTAGATCCATCAATTTCTTAGGAACCTTCTTGGTTTGATCTATAGTGGAGGTAGTCATTGGGACGTAAAAACCTTCTTCAACAATCATGAAGATCCGGGGGTCCACAGCTTCCATGAAAAATTTAATTCTCTCTTTCCATATGGGAAAGTTATTCTTTGTGCACAGGGGAAGCTTGGCAAAATGTTTGATCTTGTCTATTGCTTGAATAACCAAATGACAACTTTCGAGAGGGAATTGATCAAGGTGTTAATCTTTTAATGACCAATCTCCCTCTTATACCAATTGAAAGTGTAAACTTGTCAACCTAAATCACCTAGAGTGGGTGAATAGGTGAATCGTGCGTCTATTTACGGAATAAAAATTTTAACGATCTAGCACAAGAAATCAAGCAATCACAGAAAGACAAGAAGATTTATAGTGGTTCCCCAATCTTGGGTATGCCCAATTTACCTCACCGATCTAGCAAATCTCTTGACTCGGCTACTCCACTGTCTCGGATTGAAAACAATCCTACGCCTCAAAACCAAGTTCCTAAAAACTCGATCCAAATGGATCTACACTCGGAAGATAAACAAAACTTCCTACAACTCGGAGAACAACGCTCCTACACTCAGAGAATAATCTCCTACGAGATAACAACAAGATTTGGAAAAATACAAATTGAGATTTCTCAGATCTTGAAAAATTCAGCCCTAGGTCTTCTTCTTGAATTGGCGGCTCTTTCAGAAACGATTGAAGAAGACTTGACGATCTGACCTGAGAAAGCTTTGACCAACTCGATCAAGGAGAAGATGATGATCCCTTGAACAGCAAGTCTACTTGGATCGAAAGCAAAAAGATCGATCTCACGATGAGCGGCAGCGGCGGCTTCAGAATGTGTTCTTTTGGAAAGAGAAAGTCGATCCAGAAATTTAGAATGTACGGAATTCCGCACCTTATAATGGTTAGGGTTTTGTCTTAACGAAAAGAATTTATATAGGATTACCCTTAACGGCTAGAAAAGACATTAATAACGACATGTGGACCAATCACGTCAAGTCATTTGAAATTCTCCGCCGATCTGGACTTAACATAATTTTCTAAAAAATTTGACTTACAGTTCTCGAGAACTAGAAACTGAGTTCTCGAGAGCTATCAGGACTTCTTGAGAACTATACTGCTTAGAAGAATTCTGTACTTCTCGAGAACGAAAAGGCTGAGTTCTCGAGAACTAATTGACTTCTCGAGAACTATGGAGACTTCTCGAGAACTATCACTTAGAGAGATTTCTGAGGCAACTTTGACTATTCGAGAAATAGGGCTGGTAGTTCTCGAGAACTTAATCCAAGCTTCTCGAGAACAAGATGGACTTCTCGAGAACTATAGTTGAGACTTCCCGAGAACTGGCCAAGACTTTTCGAGAACAAAGAAGACTTCTCGAGAACTAAGAAGACTTCTCGAGAACTCTGACTTAGAAAAATTCTTGAACCTGTCTGGACTTCTCGAGAACCAAAAGCTGGGACTTCTCGAGAACTCTAAGAACTTCTCGAGAACTAAGAGGCTAAGCTTCTCGAGAACTCTAAGAACTTGAGAAATTTGAAGCTAAGCTTTTCGAGAACTCTAAGGACTTCTCGAGAAGTAAGAGGACCTCTCGAGAAGTGGACTTAGAGATTTTTCTGAACTTTAGAAAAAAAAAATTTCTCTACTCTTCAAGAGTCCAATCTTAATTCCATGATCCAAGGTTTGAATATGAAGTGTATCCCAATTGAGAGGCTACACATGAGTCAACACCTTGGGTCACACAGTGAGGGATTACACTATATGGTCCTGTGTTCATGACCCACTGTACACTGACAATGGTCTACACTTAGTAACGGTAATCTGTAAACACACAGCTAAAACAAGGATATCAAATACAACTTAATTCATCTTAGTTCAAAGGTGACTTCATGAAAATCTGGGTTATTGTGGATGTAATACCCAACAATTGATGGCTAAAATTTTCGCGCCCTTCTTATCTTGGATCTCCAAATCAAACTCTTGTAGGAGGAGGACCAATCGAAGAAGGCGGGGCTTGATGTCCATTTTAGCTTATAAATAATTTAAGGCAGAGTGGTCGGTAAATACGATAATTTTAAATTGCATTATATACAAGCGAAACTTATCGAATGCAAAAATGACGCCTAAAAGATCCTTTTAGGTTATCATGTTATTTCCTTGTGCGCAAGTGAGCCTCTTGCTAGAGTAATAAATGGGGTGAAAGTATTTGTTTATGCGTATGCCAAGAATGGCACCTACGACAATATCACTAGCATCACACATAATCTCGAACAGAAGGGACAAATCTGGCGCTACTAAAATTGGAGAATTGATAAGCTTTTGTTTTATAAAATTAAAAACGGACTCACATTCGCTACTAAAGAGAAAAATTGTTTCCTTTTCCAGGAGGCGAGTAATCGGCTTTGTTATCTTAGAAAAATCTTGAATAAAATGCCTATAAAAGCTCGTGTGGCCTTATAAACTCCTAATAGATTTTACGTTAGAAGGCGGGGGAAGATTTTCGATAATTTATACCTTGGCCTTATCGACCTCCATCCCCTTAGACGAAATCTTATGGTTGAGAACCAAACCTTCTCGAACCATAAAGTTATATTTTTCTCAATTTAAAATGAGATGCGTGTCCTCGCATCGCTGAAGGACACGATCTAAATTACGAAGATAGGTCGGGAATGAGCATCCAAAAATAGAGAAGTCATCCATAAAGACTTCCATAATGTCTCCTACCAGCTCTCCATAGATCGCCATCATACATCTTTTGAATGTAGCCGGCACATTGTAGAGGACAAATGACATCCTTCGGTATACGAAGGTGCCAAAGGGCAGGTAAAAGTTGTTTTCTCTTGGTCATCGGGGGAAGTGGGGATTTGGAAAAACCCCGATAAACCATCAAGAAAACAATAGTATGGATGACCGGATAAATGCTCCAGAATTTGGTCTAAAAATGGTAGTAGGAAATGGTCCTTACGTGTGACATCATTTAGTTTTCTATAATCGATGCACACCCACCAACTCATAATAGTATGACTTGGGATGGGTTCATTATGCTCATTTTCCACTATGGTAAGACCGCCTTTTTTGGGCACGACATGAACGGGAATAACCCAGGCACTGTCCAAAAGAAGATAAATAATCCCCGCATCTAATTATTTTATTATTTCAGCTTTAACAACGTCTTTCATGTTTGGATTAAGATGCCACTATGGCTGAATAGTTTTGCGGAAATTATCATTAAGGAAAATCTTATGGGTACAAAAAGTGGGGTTAATCCATTTTAAATCAGAAATTTGCCACGTAATTGCGTGGTGATGTTTAAGCAAAACTTCTAATAAATAGTAAGTCTCTTAATCGCTCAAATGCAAAGAAATTATAACAGGAAGGGTATCATCTTTTCCCAAAATAGAGTATTTGAGAGATTCAGGTATAGGTTTTAGTTCTAGGCAGGGCAGTTCTTCTAACGAGGTTTTAGTTTTAATGTCTTTCGATCCAAATGGTTCGAAATACAAATTTATAGAGTCATCCTCTACGCAATTAAAGTTTTTGAGTGGGAAAATATCGTCGTTTAAAAAGATAGACTCGAAAACAGGGGAAGAACAATATGCGAAATAGGTATCTAAATTATAATAAAAGTCATCGCTCGATGACGAGTCCCCCATTTAGGGATTAATAGAAAAAGTAACCTCATCATCTCCTACCTGAAGGGGGAGTCGACCGTTACTCACATCAATTAATGTGCGGGAGGTGGGGAGAAAAGGGCGACCAAGTATAATTGGTACATCAGTGTCCTCCTCGATGTCTAATATGACAAAGTCTACCGGAAAGATAAACTTATCAACTCGGACAAGAACATCCTCCACTACCCCGACGAGAAACTTAACCGAGCGATCCGCTAGTTGGATACGCATTTTTGTCGGACTCAAAGTGCCCAAACCTAATTTTTGAAAAAGTGAGAACGACATCAAATTAATGCTCACACCTAAATCTGCTAGAGCGTATTTTTCTAATATATTGCCAAAAAGGCACGAGATGGAAAACCGTCCAGGGTCATTATTTTTAGGGGAAATTTATTAGTAAGAGCTGCTGAGCACTCTACGTTGAGAGATATATGGGAAATATTTTCTAATTTTTGTTTATTAGAAAGAAGTTCTTTTAAATATTTTGCATACTTAGGCATCTGCAAGATTGCCTCGCAGAAGGGAACATTAATTTGAATTTGTTGTAATAATAATTTTTTTTGTAAAGCTCGTCTTTATGCTGACTATTTAAATTATGCGGATACGACAAGGGCGTATTAAAAATAATTTTATCGTTAAAAATTGGAAAGGGGGCGTAATCGAAGAAGGGGGATGAGGGGTCGGAGGAGAAATGTGTACCTGCAGATCGATCCATTTTAGATTGACCTCCTCCTTTCTGCTACAGAGGGTTATAACATTGATATTTTCCCGAGGGTTAGGATTCATTTTCCCCAACAGTGTCCCGAGCGCATGCTCGGACATCATTCACGCCAGATGTCCAACTTGTAGTTCTAAGTTTTTTAGCGATCCGGGGATGTTCCGAATATTTGACTTATTTGACGTGATTTATCCAGAAAAATTTTCCTCAATCATAGAGGTTATTGTAAGAGAGGGAGGCAGTGGAAATCCAAACACAAGAGAGTTAGGTGGGCGCTTTGCGTTGTTCGCATTGCTCCATGAGAAGTTGGGGTGGTTCCTCCAACCCGGATTATAGTGGTTACTATAAGGGTTATTGTTGGGGTTGAAGGAAGGTCGACCCGAATTCCCACGTAGTCTGCGAACTCTTCAACTACGCTGACGTTAGAGGGAAATGACCAAGGAGAAGTGGAGGAGGTAGCAGACATCTCCACCATATGCTTCGTCAGCCTTTATACTTGAAGGGCTAAGTGTGCAAACATCCACTTCGAATAGGCCGGCCGCCTTCTTGGGATGTCCCCGCGGGACGTTCCAATGGTAGGAATTCATGGTCATCTCTTCGAATAGCTTGGGCAGCCTTAGGGGTCTTGTTATTCAGAGTACCCCTGACAGTCGCATCAATCATTTGACGAGTCTGATTGTTTAGCCGTAAAAGATTTGGACCTTCAACCACGCTGACAGTGAGTGGTTCTGACACCTGCGGAGGAATTCTTTAAACCTTTCCCAAGTCTCAAATAGAGGCTCGGGATCATTCTGAACGAATGAAGAAATATCTGCCCGCAACTTTGCAGTTTTTGTGGGCAAAAATACTTTGTTAAGAACCGTTCTGCAAGCTCGTCCCAAGTGGTGATACATCCTCGTAGGAGGGAATTCAACCACTCCTTAGCTTTGGATTTTAAGGAAAAAGGAAAAAGGAGCAAGCTAATGGAATCATCAGTGAAACTATTAATTTTAAAAGTGTCGCAGATTTCTAAAAAACTAGATAAGTGGACGTTCGAGTCCTCATCCGGCAGTCCATCGAATTGCATGGCATTTTGGATCATTTAAATAATGCTAGATTTTATCTCAAAATTATTGTTCGCTACCATCGGGAGAACAAAACTTGACCCAGTATCATCCAAATTGGGCCGGGCATAGTAGGACATAGTACGCTCCGCAGCCACGTTTGGGATAAGGTCGGCCATAACAGCGGCAGAGGGTTCTCCGACGGATTCTTCGGGTTCTAAAGGAGGATTCCGACGTAAGATTGAATACGCATAAGGGAGCGTTCGATCTCAAGATCAAAATCTAAATTTTCAGACTTTGAAGGTTGTCCACGGGTCATACACCCTAAAATATATACTAAATAATTAACTTTTTTTGGGTTTTTAGTAGAGTTTTTACGTTTTTTAAGAAAAATATGTAAAAGTAATAGACTCCGGATTTCAAAATAACAACACGAGACTCCCCGGTAACGGAGAAAAAAACTTGATGTTGTATGCGATGCCCGACCTTTATTTAATTAGTAATGCGGGGGTTGAATTTATCGGAGGGAGTTAAAACCGAGTTTTAATGAAAGGAGGTAAGTGCAACTATTGCAAGTAGTACAGGATATTCGAGGGGAATATCAAGGTCGTATATTTCTCAGGGCGGGTTAATTATTTCTACTCCTCCCAGAGGGACTATTATCTTACCGAAAATAAAATGTCTGATTAACTAACTAGGGTGGCTAAATAAAAAAGCGCTGGAAATATATTGGAAAAAGATCGATGAAGGAATAACGCTCAGTATCAAATTACGTTTGGACTAAAATAACTTTATATAATTAGAGATCTAAAATTTAAAATTAATTAAAGGAAACTTGTCCGTGGAGGTTCCATAAGTATGAGCTCACCTATCTCTAGGGCTATCACTCACCTGAACATTAAGAATATTCGACTGAGCTCCCGTTTGGCGAAGGATTCCTCTTAATGCCAGCTTTATGCTAAGAACCCCGCTATTGGGGGGGGGGGGCCCAATCCGGAATAATTCCGCTCCTCCACTCTCGAGGTTTAGTGTGAAAACTCTTTTTACCCAAGGGTGATCAATCCATACGCACGGCCTCTCGACTAGCTAGCGTATGGATAACAGAAATAGAGCGCACACATCGATATGTGGTTTTATGCGTCGTATATCAGGGTAAACCTCAAGTGTGTTAATTAAAGTGAAAACGAAGACCATTAATTATTTAAAAACATTTTTATGTCTCAATGCTCTTCGATACTGAGGGCTAAGAGAAATTAACAACTCATCAGGATGAGGATGACTTATGAGTTTTGTGAGGCGTGAGTTCTAAACTAAGTGTTGAAGGGTTATAAAAAAGGACAGAAAAGTAACACGACGTTAGAAAGAAAAAGGAAAAGCTAGCTAAATAGAGAACGCACACACTCATCAAAGACATAATAAAGGGAAAAGCTAAGTTACAAAAAAGAAAAATACATAATTGAAATTGCAAGTCCTACTTAAACAAGTTGGCGGGAAATAAATTAAAGTCCTACTAAAATGAGTAGGCAGGAAATAAATACAAGTCATACTCAAACGAGTCGGCGGTAAATAAATGTGATTTAAATAATGTAAAAATTTGAATCCTACTCAAACGAGTCCTACTTAGTTTGTAGAAAGTATACAAAGTTAACAAAAAAGAAGCTAAGTTACAAGAAAGAAAAAAGACTAATCTTATACACTCGCACACTCTACATTATTTAAAGAAAGCAATACAAGCTATCTCATACACACACACACACTCTACATAAAATTGAGAAAGGAATAAAAGAAAGCATTAAAAGAAAGCAATAAAGACTAACTCATACACACACACACACTCTACATGAATTGAAGAAAATTTGAAATGAAAGCAAAAAATAAAACCTAACTCATACACTCACACACACAACAAAAAGAGAAAAACAAAGTTATCTAAAAATTAAAATAACAACATTTCCACTCCTAGAATTTACCAAAAAGACATAAAAAGTAAAAATAAAAATAAAAAAAGCAAAAGGTTTTTTTAAATAAAAAAAAAGAAACGGTTTCAAAAAATAAAATAACAACTTTTTCATTCTTATAACTTCATAAAAGAGTATAAAAAGTGGAAAAAAAGGTTTTTGTAACAAAAAGTTTTACAACCTAAAAGACAAACTAAGTAAAAAAACAAAAAACACTTTAAAAACTCTTTTATAAACTCATAAGAATGAATACCAAGCAATTTAAAAAGCAACTAAGCTAAGAAAAATGATGAGAAAAGCTATCATAACACTGACTAATTATAAGAAAACCTAGAACAAAAAAAACAAAGTAAAATAAAACTATGAAAACATTAAAACAAAAAAAATTACTGTCATAAACACACATACCCATATTAAAGAGAAAGACAAGGAAAGACAAGGAATAAAAAGAAAAGACAAGTGAGGCACCAAAATGAAATCCAATATAAGGTAAGGAGGCAAAATGAACACATTTTATTAAGCTAAAAAGAGGGTTACAAAAAGCTAAAACAAACATAAAGAGGGAGGGAGAAACTTCTCCTTACAGAGCACAATTCCCACTTAGGCAGCCCACAAACCCCAAAATGGTACAAAAAAGGTGAACCCTTGGAACTTACAAAAAATTTCTATTTATAGACAAAATTTTGCTATTAAACGCCCCTATCACGGGCGAGACAAGGGGCGTGTTGGGCTGGTGTGTTGGAGAGGCCGAATAGTTGGTGTCGAGTTGACTTCGTGGCTCTTTTTGAAGTTCTATGTGGCTGTCACAGGCATGACAAAATGACACGTGCGTGTTGGTGGAATCGAGTCCTTGCCTAGCTGGAGGTGTTGAGTGGTTGGCTTGCTGGAGGCATTGAGTCCATACATTGCTGGAGGCGTTGAGTCCATATGCTTGCTGGAGGCGGGAGTCCATAGGCTTGCTGGAGGCATTGAGTCCATACATTGCTGGAGAAGCCGTGGACACGTGACAGTAGGAGGTCAGCATCAACTAATTTTGAAATAGCTTGACAAGGGCTTGTATTGTTGGTCACAGGCGTATTCACTCTCTACTTGATGAATTCATAGTGGCAACAACTTTTTCACAGGCATCAAAGTGATACGGCCCGTTCACGGGCGTGATAGTCAGGTCATGAGCATGTACTTTGAATTTTTCATATTTTTCTGCAGAAATTTTTGGAATAGAAAATTGAGTTAGTTTAGAAGGGTATATTCAAAAAAGAAACATTTTATTGAGGAATAAAAGCAAAACACATTGAAAATAACCTAAAACAACCTAAATAAAGTACTGAAAAATACGAATATTTATAACTCATCAGTTTCTTAACAAGTCTCTTCCTCTTCTTCATAACATCTAGAATTTCACCATACTTGTCAATCAATTGATTGACCTCATCTTTAGAATCTGATCCCTCATCCTTACTATAGGAAGTGGATGCATCAAAGTTTGAGCCAGACTCATAGATAGAAGGAGAGCTATGAATAGAATGTACCTCATCAGGAACAATATTATCTTGAGTTTCTTCTGATAGAGCCATAAGACTGAATTCCTCATCCTCTTCATAATAGTTGTCAACTAAAGACAGTGGTGCCCTTATGCCAGATGGGGTAGCAGGATGTTTAGCCACTTCTTTAATGGACATGAGACCAATGTAGGCATCCTCTTCATCTAATTTCGAAGACTCGAAATCATTGTCTGATAGGCTTACTTTCTTCTTGGCCAAGAAGCTATTTTCAGTCTTCTTGTCCCTGTTATGATTTTTTCCTTCAGTCTTCATCTCATTCCTCTTAACTGGACAGCCAGCGATAACATGTCCTCTCCTATTAAAACAGTAACTAACAACATTATACTTAACATATTTGTTCTGTTTGGAGTCATACCTTTCCCCAGAGGGGTCATTTCTGAATTTATCCTTACTGGAGTAGGGCTTCTTTGAAGTGGAGATAGAAGAGCCTTTGTTCATTTATTGACTCCTCCTACTCAGCAACTTCTTGAACTTCTTGGAGAACAGCCCTAGTTCTCCATCTAACAGCTTATTCCTAGAGGAGCTGGGATCTTCGCATTTAGACTCAACAACTCTCCATGGAGGAGAAGGAGTCTTTTCCCTGCTTCTTCTTATTGCTTCAGCTCTGAAGGCCACTGACTTTTCTTGACTGAGAGATCTGGCTGCATCCACTTCAGCTTTCCTAGAGTTCTGCTGCATCTCATGGGATAGTAGCTTTCCAAACAAGTTCTGAGGAAGAGTGTTGGACAGGTAACCAACTTCTCTGATTGTACAGATCTTGATATCCCATTATTTAGGGATCTCAAGAACCTGACATTTAGCTCATAATTAATGAACTTTCTATCATAGGTGATCTAGCTATTCACTATTATGAAGAACATTTCATAGCATTCAGCTATGGAATCCTTCTTCCCTTGCTTGAATGCTTCATATTGCTAATTTAGTGGGGATTTCTTGTCATCCCTCACTTCTTTTGTTCCTTCCATATTTACAATATGAGAATCCCACATCTCTTTAATTGTCTTGCAGTGAACCAAGATTTGGAAGATGGAGTCATCTATAGCACTGACAATGATATTTTGTGCCCTCAAATCCATAGTGGACAAGATGACTTCATACTTAGTCATTTAAATGTATTTCTTTGGGTTTTGGACATTGGCATCTAGGACAGAGATCTTCATGGGAATGAAGGGTCCTTCCTGAACTATAATGAAGATCATAGGTTCTGAGGCTTCCAAGAATAGCCTGACCCTCTCTTTCCAAATTCCAAAGTTCTCCTTTTTGTAGACTAAAAGATTCATTGAGCTCAACTCCTTATAGTTCTCTCCTAAACGCATAGGGATAATATTTAGCTACTCTTAGAGATCTTTTCAGACTGTTATGTCCTTTTTGAACAACCTCCTTCTATTAGTACTTCAAAGTCTTTGTTTTAAGATTAGCTAAACACCTAGAGGGGGGATGGGTGGATAGGTTTCTTAATCCTTAGGACTATCTTTTTATTTTAGTTTGTCGAGTGTTCAGCTATTTTATTTAGCTTTCAAGAAAAAGACAAAACACACCAGTATTTATAGTGGTTCCCCAAGGTATGGATACATCCACTATCCCTCCCACCATTTTGACAGTGTGTTAGACAAGACAATCTTCTCCAATCTAAGTTCAATGAGCTTACAACATAGATCCCTCAGGATCTCTCAGATTCCTCCAAGTACTACCTCAGGCTAAGGCCCTATAACTAAAAGTAAACTCTACACCTATAGATCACCTCCCTCAAATGTAATCAAAAGTCCTAAACCTCAGGATAGGAGTATAGCCCTACACTCAGAGAGAATAACTCTCCTACAGCTCAGATCAAGAATGATCCTACCTCAGGCACACATTCCCTACCTCAGATCCCCCTAGGATCCTATAACTCAGCCTTTATAATTCATGCTTACAAATCAAATCAAGATTGATACTATAGAATGAGTAAGTTTGTTGTTGTTAATTGACTCCAGAGAAAGTGTTCTCTGAGCCTGCCTGCTGAACTGAGTAAACTCAACACTATCTTTTTCATAGTGCCATGAATAGATTTTTATGGTTATTCTACTTGTGTTGAGAAGTATCTGTAGAGCATTGCTTCTTCAAGCCTTGATTGTAATAAAGTTTAGAGTAGAGGACTTGAAGATGAGCATCAGCTTTAAGCTTTCTCTACTTCTCCTTCTTACTCAGAAAATAATGTTTCTGAACTTGCCATTGAAGAATAATGAGATTTCAGTTCTATATCTCTTCAACAACCAACCTTGTCTATGGTTCACAGACTTACTTTTAGAATGAGTTCCTTTAACACTTCTTCGACTTTTCACCCCAGGAAGAAGATGACCAAAAGTTGTTTTTAATTTCTTGGGACTCTGCTTTTGTATCCCGCCGTCTAACAGGTCTTTGTGTGGTATGGACCACTGGAGTTGGTAACTGTAACACTTCTTTTGCATTAAATGTTGTACTAAAGGCAAGTGAGGCCTTTTGTCATCTATCGAGAAAAACTTGTGATATTTGAATTCTTGATGACGTTAGCATGACTCAGTGCTTCTAGACTTAGAAAATTTCAGGTAATCTGCATAAGCGTTGAGTGAAGCCTTGTCACTCAATGCAGAAACACTTAACAGAATTCTACATCTTCAAGCATTGAGTGGGTCTTCATCACTCAACACTTTCTGACTTTTATAGTCTTACAGTTTAGGCGTTGAGTGACCATTCATCACTCAATGATTCTTAACTTGGTTGAAATTTCTCTGTATGAGGCTTTGAGTGAAGCTTCCACACTCTATGCTTTTGACTTAGCCAGACTTCTTGATAAGGCATTGAGTGGCCAGTCTTCACTCAATGCTTCTATACTTAGACATAATTTCTATTGAGTAGGCGTTGAGTGAACTGTCTTCACTTACAACTTCTATCCTTTAGACAATTTCTTGATAAGGTGTTGAGTGGCCCGTCTTCACTCCATGCTTCTGTACTTGGATATATTTCTTGATGAGTAGACGTTGAGTGAACTGTCTTCACTCAATGATTCTGTGCTTAGACAGATTTCTTGTCAGCAACACTGCGACTTTGACTGTATGTAGTTCTGTCAACGCTTTTGCTCTTCTAGAATTGAGTGAAGTGAGTCACTCAACACTTCTGGACTTAGCCAGTTTTCTGTCTGTTCGGCAACCTATCTTGGGTATAACAGTCATTATGACACTAGCAACCTACCAAATCAATGTAATATAATACAACCTATATACAATGAGCTTTGTACATATATTAGATTCATCAATTTTTATACTATTGACTTGTTGGCCTTCTTTAAACCTAGGACATTGTGATCAATGGACCCAACACTCATGTACCTACTCATGCTTCTACCTTGAATCCTAATGTCCAAGTTCCTAAGAAAATGATGGATAAGAACAAGGATGAAATTACTCTAGTTGTTGGGTTTTGCTATACGTCACAACAGTTGTGCGCAGCGGAATAAGGAGAACAAGAAACAAAAAAGAAATACAGATCTAGCAATAAACATTGATCAAGAAGTAACATAGCCATAAATAAATTATACCTTTTAGGGAATGAGTCAATACTAAACCAAGGTGCTCAGAAGAAGTCCAACGAACGGTAACAGCAAGATTTTCGAGCGTAGAATAGTGTCCACGCCTCTTCGGATATCAATATGAGCACAAAGAATCCTTAGACTCTTGTCACATAAGATTTAGGTTGGAAGAAGGGATGCCCTCAACGTCTACATGGTTTACTAGAACCATTAATGGATAGGAGATAATAATGAAGTTGAAGCGCATGAAACACTTTCTGGCGGGAATGGTAGATTGATGAATGTTTAGCGGCGAGATCGACTATCACGACATTGGCAGATCTATTCCATCGGGAAGAAGATGAATTGTCAGTCTCGTCTCGCTTGATTAGGTAAAAATATAATCGCATATCACTTACCTCTCAGTTTATTGTATATATTAATATATACATAGTACCGAACCAGCTGATACCTGCAAACCATACCGAACTGGTCTTAAAGGAATTAAACTAGTGGAAACAGAATTCATCGTGTATATATGTATATATTCGACGAATCAAAACTATTCGTCGAAATAACACGGACATACTCGATGAATCGAGACAGAGCAAACCTTCCAAGTACTAAGGTGATATTTGATGAATCGACAATACTCAACGAATTGACAACATTTGACGAATAAGTCTATTTTGTCAAAACTGTCGTTACGATACTCGACGAACCCAAGATAGATTTGTTGAGTATATCATGATGATACTCAACGAATTCAAAACCTATTCATTGGAAGCTTAAGAGATACTTGATGAATTTCCCTCAGAGTCTTCTAACAACTTACCTGTTGACCCATATTCAAAATATAGGTCCCGGAATGAAAATCCTTTACATCCAGAACGTCATAGGCTTGGTCATTCACTCATATCACATATGAGCAAGGCCAACACAAACCTTTCCAACTTCTCTAATGCTCTTATTTATGACCCCAAAGGCTCATATTGCATTGGCAGTGAGACTTCATATTTGATCACTTCCATATCATCATGGTAACACCAACAGTAGTCTCCTTAGATAAGAAGGCAAAGAACATCATATCCAGTGCAGTGGGCGACTCGATGCGGCAAAATCTATTTCACTAAAAATATGCCAAGGAGATGCGGGACTGTCTCATAGTGCTCATGGAAGGAACTGAAGAAGTTATAGATGATCAAAGATCTCTAATTAATCAAGAGTACGATGCGTTCAAGCAAGGCTTTAATGAAACAATTTCAGACAGCTTTGAAAAAGTTTTTCTAGATTTTCAACAGCCTTAGAAACTATGGTTGTACATTAACTAATGGTGAGATCAACGATAAATTTCTATGATCCCTGACAAAAGACTGTGACATAAAGGTGGTGTCCATTGGGGAATTTGGAAAGCTGCCTGAGATTGATCTTGAAAACCTATTCAGAAAGTTCCTTTCCTATGAACTATAAATGAACACAAGGAAGAAAGAGGAGCAACACAAAAAGACTTCAAGTAAAGAGATGTCTGTTAACCCAAAAATTAGCAATCCTGAAACACCCCAAATCCCAAAATTGAGTTCAGGCTGGGCAACATGGCCAGAGACACGGGCGTGTCCCAAGCCATGTCCTGCCTTGTTTACTCAAGTGTGAAATGGGTCTCGAGTGAGGCACACGGCCTGGGACACGGGCGTGTCCTGAGCCATGTCCTGCTCTGTGTTGTCTCGACTACTCGACGAAATGCACTCGACGCTCCTCGAGAGGCAAGTCGAGTTGGGCACACAGCTTGTGACACGGGCGTGTCACATAGCCGTGTCCTTCTCTGGATTTGGCCAGGAAAATGAAGCCTGGTGAACACGGGCTAGACACGGGCGTGTCCAAAGCTCTGCTAGGACATACGGCCTGTGATATGGGCGTGTCACATGGACGTGTCCTATTTTGGATAAGTTAGTTTGTGTGACGCTTAAGGTACACGGCCTATGACACGGGAATGTCACAAGCCGTGTTTGGCCCAGGAAAAGTTATTTCAGGGCGATTTGTGGCCGTTCATTTCCTTCATATGGTATCAAATGGTCAAATCTTATCCCTGCTGAGTTAAGTCCAGGAATTGTAGAGTTCTCTCATTCAATCTTGGATATTCTCTTTCTAAAAGAGATAGAGAGAAGGGAGAGCAAGGAGGAGGAGAAGAGATCCGGCCACCGGTGGAGCTTCAGCGTTCGGAATTACGAGCCGAGTCCAGATTTGTGGAGGCAAGGCCGTTGCGATGCTTTCAAACCGGCTAAATTTCCATGGCTCCAAAGAGATCGTCAAGGGTAACGATCTTCCTTCTTGGACATGTGAAGTCCTCATTTTGGCATATATATGGATTTCCCCCACCAAAAGGTTGATTTTGAGGGATTTCTTTTGGTTGATTCTTGAAATCTCTAGTCTTGCATATAGACCCGGAAATGTGTAGTACGGAATAGGCATGCTGTGTGAAGCCCATCTGGATAGTTTGGTCTGGATTGGTGATGTTACATTTTATGTATCAGAGAAGACTCTGCGTATAAACATGTATGTTGTGGAGTCGATGGGCTGTGTCTGTGAAGGGTAGTAACAGGAAGTACTGGAGTGGAATTCTAGGAAAATACCCCTGTGATTCTTGTGTTTTATGCTATGTTTGGGTTGAGTTTGGGTGCAGAAAGTGACTTCTGCTGAACCCGCCAAGCGACCGCGAGGAATGCTGGCACTAACTCCCTTTTTGGATATGAAGCCAGTCCTTGGTAGACAGTGTGGCTATTGTGAGCTGCGAGCTCTTGAAGGCTTCGTGCCAAAAGGAAAAGGGGAAAGCTGACCAGCGTTATGTTGGACGATTTGAGCAATGGGATTGGCTGAACTGGACAGCGTTATGTCTGACCGACTAGTAGACCTAGTTACTGGTCTCGTTGGAGCGCATAATGAGAGTCTTAGGCATGCGTGCCATTAAGACTGAATGCTCAATACCGTCGGGTTTCAGACCTAGAACGGTGGTGGGACCCTAGTTCGTCGGTACACCAAGAATGTGCCCTGAGTGCACGAATCGTCGAGCTGTGTGGCTGACGGTTAATATAAGTTGATTATGCTTGAGTGCACATTATATGATATATCTACTGTGATAAGCTATGCCTGCAGGGAAGGAATACCACTGCCCTGGGAAAGGGGTAGGGTCATTATAAATTGGTCTGCTGAATGCTGACCGTTGCTTTGTTTGCCACCATTATGGTGGGTTGTCCCTGTGTAGGTATTGGAGAGCCGAGCAGGAAATAAAGGGCTGATGCCCCTGCTATTGCTGGCCCTCAAAGGCTGAGAAAATGCTTTTGTTATGTTCATGTGTGGCCGGCCTTCACACCGATGTTTGTAATACACACTTGTAAAGTGTAACTGTAAGGACTTAAGGCCAAACTCTTGAGTATTTGTGTACATTACTTGGTGAGTACATATAAATTTGGTTGTTTATATATAGTGGACATTCATGGGTTGAGTTTAGTTTAACGTTAAAATCTTCCGCTAGTATGCACTGTGTTAGGATGCGTAGCTATTTTGGTATTAACCAATGACCTCGCCACCTGTTTGTGGCATATAGTGTGGGGCCCCGGCCGGAGCTTCTATTATATGTTATTTAACGGATGGAGTCATTACAAATCCTCTCCAAGGTGGCTCGCTTCCAACCCGAGGACTGCTCTGTCCCATCCGGAGGGTTCGCGACTTATTTTCAAGCTAACTGCACGGATATACTTCTCTGTCCGCGGGGCTTGGCTAGCCACTGAGTAGTCGCCAAAACTGCGTGTAAGGCCCCCCTTTTTTATTTTTAGAACCACAGGGTCTTAGGCCAAGAACGACCGCTTTGCGATGACACCTTCACGCTCGAGAAGGTTATCACTACAAAACGCCGATCTTACCAGCCAAATCAATCACATAAAAGTAGCAAGAGAGCAAATAAAACATGTCCACAGAGTTCACATATATAATAAATAATCTCCACGAAGGGAGAGTGATGACTACTTTTAGTCATCGTTTTTGGGGTAGTTTTGTATGCAAAATTCCTAAGTTTATTTATATTTTTATGTTTTTTTATGCATGTTATGTTTTATTTCGTATTTAATGTCTAGTTGTGTTTTGTTATGAAATATAACTATTATTATGTTATGTTATGCTTGTTATGTTTAGTTTTGGTTTTAATAACTAATATTATGTTATGTTATAAAATATATCTAACATTTTGTTTATTTGTTTTGTTTTATTTGTAGGTTCAAGCCCTCAAATTGAAGTCCACGTACAAGTAGCCCCTCTACATGTATGATGCAACCCAAGCCTTTACAAGTGCATCCCCTCTACAACCCGAGCTCACCAACATGGAGCAGCCCGAGCTACTCTCCAAGCCCAAACCCGAGCCCCTACAACTAACCTACCCGAGTACCCAGGCAGCCCACAAAAAATATTTCGGCCCACATTATGAAGCCCATGCTCTGTCGGCCCCCTCTTTTCCCCCCTTATTTATTCTACATTCATCCCCCCTCTACTTTATATTTTCCACTTTCATTTCCATAAATTACATGAATTGAAAGCCTACTCTTCTCTCACCACCTCATTTAATATCATGCATGAACATCTCCAAGTACATGGCCGACCACACCCTTATGCCCTTCATTTCCACCATTTTCTAAAATCTTCCTCCTTTAATATAAAAGGAACCCATGTCTCATGCATTTAAAAGGTTGGATTGGAGAGAAAGCAAGGGAGATAACTAGTTCAAGTGCAAGTTTCCATCTTTATTTATTGCTAAGTGTATTTCTTTCCTTGTTTTATTTTTTTATTTTAGTAGAATAATATTGTCTTGTCTTTATTATTGTGTACCCCTTTTTATATATCAATGAAAATGAATTCCATTTATCTTTTTGTGCTTTCTTTCTCAAACAAGCGTAGATAATTCCTTTTAGCATTCGATCGTTAGGATCCATGAAGTGAGAAGAGGTTTCTTTTAATTTCATAGTTTTATTTTTGTCTAATTTATTCTCGATCCTTCTTTGATCTTTCTCGTGTCGACTCCCTATTTCCGGTATACGGTTGTAGACATTTTGATCTCATTTCATTGTAGTCGAGAGACTAGTTGATTTGAAAGATCACTCAAAGAAGAAAGGATTTGCACGCAATCCTAGAGATATGACGACGTAAATCCTTCAGATTGGAGTCAAATCCAATAGTGCGAGTCACTTCGATAATGCAACTTTAGGACTTTTTGATTTGCAAAGAGATTTCGGTCAAAACGTTTATAAGTTAGGGGATTTAATGCTCTAGCGAGATTATTTCCTATTATCGGATCCGTCACGGCCGAGTTTAATTTGCAATTATAAAATAATATTTTTATCCTTCTCATTCATTTCATGGTGAATCATTGATCGAATGCGTGTTTTTTATCCTTGGTTTTCGTCTTAATTTCATCTCTAGTTTAATTTTAATTCCTCAAAATTACCCGACAATCTTTCGGTAGGATAATAGTAGAAATGTGAGTAGTAGTAGTTGACAACCCCGTGTTTAAATACGACCTTTGTACTACAATTCGATAGGTACACTTGCCTTTTAGGGTTGATAGCTTTCAACACACTAGAGAGTCCACAGTAATAATAATTTAAGAAGTACTGAAAATGGGGCTCGCGCCCTATACATCAATATCCTCACTACATATCACTCATCGCGGAAGCAAAAAACTAAACATCTACTAACGATTGGTACTCACAGTCCTAGATGTCTGAACTCCGGTGCCAGACTATCCCATTCCAAGCGTGCTGACCTCCGGGGCTGCTCCTCCATGATGGGCTCCACAGTCCCCTAAAATGATGTGGTTCGAAAACCGTTAGTCTAAAAGACTAAGTCCTATCATCCCCTACCCCTTCCCCCATGACTCTTAGGCACCGAGCGGGGAGAAGGAAAGGAGAGGTAGTGATTGTGGAGAATGAATAAGAGGTGGGTGATAGCGGAACGAATCTAGCAGTTCTATAAGTATATCTGGCAGTAATATAGGTATGAAAAAATGAACAAGAAATAAGTAACCTTAAATTATATGAAAACACATAAGCTAAGGGATCTTTTGCAAGGATCCTATCGTATAAAGAGTCACATTCTAATTTATACGATAGGGTGTCGGTTTTCTAGCAAGCATGTATATATCTACAGAATAAAAACCTTAACTTATAAGCACGCTCACACGAGCTTATAAACCAAGTGGTCGTTTGGTAGGGCCTACTGTATAAAAAGTCCCATACCAATTTATACAGTAGGTTTCAAGGGTTAAATACAATGGTTATGCTATAACATGCAAGTATGCTATGATGTGAATCATATAAGTAATACACCCACTCGACTCTGTGCACACAGACATTTAGTTCCCCCTTTTTGGAGCCTAACCTCCCAGGATACCTCCGTAGTGGCAAACAGAAGCGGTGGGTTGGGCCTCGCCCACCTCTAAATCGGTAATTGCACAACCAGTCAGACCTATCATACGCCTCGACGCTGGTGCACTAAGTAGAGCTCCTACGTACTCTTTGTCGGCTTGTCTGCCGGACTTAATTTGGACAAGTGCAAAACCACACTTGCCGAGTCAATGTATTGGCGTCGGTGCATCGACCTTCCAATACCCAAGACTCACAACCTTATACTTTATGCACATGCAACCTTATGTATCAGCTACCAAGCCAAAGCTCCCCGGACCATCCCGTCTGTCACAAATAACAACCGAGCCAAAGCTCGCCGGGCTAACCTTCCCATCACCAAAACACCGAGCCTACTGCCCGAGTAACCCAACCTAACATTCCGAGACATCGAGGTGAGTTAAAGTGAATCTCTAGTTATATTAGTTACTCTTGCAGTTTATTTTTCCTACAATTTATGTTAGCCCAGGACTGCCGAAGGCATACCCCGTGAAGGGTTCTCGAGGGCACTAGGAACTACGATGGGATGAAGCCCAAAGCTCCCTTTCGCAAGGAACTTATTAGTATTGGTTATTACCCGATTTCCAATCCCTTTAGTATTACTCTGGATTTAACCCTAACGTGTTTTGACCTTCTTTCTCCCTCCACAGGAAAGACGATCTTTCGTCGATCCTGAACACCACCTAATCTCAGACAACCCTACAACCTACTCATCCCAACTTCCAATGGTATACTCCAATCCACTTCACTAAAATCAATAAACTACAATCCCATCTCCCTATGACTATTCAACATGTTAACACAATTTCCATAGTTTTACTAAATGCAGACCACCTTATGCTATAGGAAGCGCATGATAGGTGGTATTATAAATCCTCATCCAAACACCATAAGATCATTAATGGAGGCCTATCATGACATTTATAGCCTAAATCCTGAAACTTAGAATTTTCCTAATTTATCTGATATTTTATTTAGTTTCCCTAAAAATCCAAATGGCCTAATTTGAATATGAAGTGGCCTTTACAATCATGCAAAATGCTCTAGAAAATTATGATAAATACTAGGCAACTAATTAATAGTAAATTCAAGTCTTCCAATTTTGTTTTCAAGGTTTAAGCCTTTGATCCAAAATTTTAAATATAAACACATAGTAAAGAATTAAAGAAACAAGTGTTGTAATTTAGCTTCCAAAAATTATAAGAAAATTAAAGCATGACTAAAATGCCCTGAAAACACTCCTGATTAAGTTTCCAAATTTTCCAGTGAATAATAAACTCTAATTTTAAATTATAATGATAATACTCTTTCATTAATTATTGAACCAACTACTAAAAATATTCATCTAAAAACTTTTATAAAATTTTCTCATGAGCATACTACCCTAATATCACCACTGAATAACTTTCACAGTTTTCTAACAAGCCTTAAGCTCTAAAACTATTATTGAACATAATTGCATAATTATAAGGTTGGGAAGTAAGTACTTAAAATATGCACCTAAAAATTACAATAAAATTCGGATATTAGCATATTGACCTAAAACTTCCTCTTCCCATTTTTCTCAATTCCCCAATGAATAGTGAGATCATAATAAACAAAAGACTATCAAGGGAAAATCCATGTAATACAAAGGAGGTACTAAATTTATTGTTCCAAAATCTCCAATAAAATTAGCAGAGACTTATATTAACCCTATGACTACACTACCCATGTTTTACAACTTTTCATAAAGTTTTGATAACCTATCAAACCTTTATAAAATTTGTGACCTAAAGTAGGGTTAGGGTTTTGAGGGGTTTAACTATCTCTAAATCCACTAATATTTCCACTAGAGTACTTTAACTACAATAGTGTCCTCTCCACCAAATTTCAAGTCCATACAAGGGAATTTGACCCCATGCCCTTCTCAAACCCCCACGGTCCAAACTTAGGGTTTGAACTTGGTTCATAGGGCAACTCTACCCTAAACCACCCCTTAATCCATATGTGTGTGTTAAATGTCATGCAAAATCAGTGGCCCAAATTTCAACCTCTTTTGAGGTGGTTTGGCAACCCAAACCCACAAGGTGCACTTTTGACCTAAATAACCCTTTTAGGGCAAGGCTAGGCTTTGCTCATTTCCCAACTAAATCATCTCTAAATGGGGTGAAAATTTATACGGAGCCTTATAATGACCCTAAGGACCACTCACCAAAATTTGGGATGGTTTGCAGGTCATTAGGTCTCCTAATTAATTTACCCTAAGATTATTAAATAATTTATAAAACTATTGAAAATTAGTCTCAACAAATTCCAATTTTTGGGAAGGTTCTTGGTATAGGTTAGGGTGTCTCCCTGTCTAAATTTCAGGTCAATTGGACAAGGGATAAAGTGGGGGCACTAATTTTAGTTTTTGTCTAACCCTAGGTATAGACCCCACCAAAATGAGTGTCTTGGCCAAACCAAGCACCCAAATTGGTTCAAACCAATTATAAAATAAAGTACACCTCTAGGGCTACAACATTGATATTTACTACTTTTTCTTTAGGTGACCCTAGGTATTTTTAATAAATTAAAACATTAAATACATATTCTGTGATTGAAATGAAATGAAATGAATATTACCCTATAGTTTTAAAATAATATCGACACGAATCTTGGCGTATGATGGACGACATTAGGTCATCGTCTACCTCTAGCTGATGGCCAGGATCTTCCCGACCTGAAGCCACTTCCAAGCCTAATTCCCGACCATCCGGCCACCTCCCTGACCGGCCACCGCCACCACCACCTCCGTCAAGGTGGTGGCTATCGCCAGGCGGCGGCACAGCTGCTGGAGGGGCTATTTCCGGCGATCCTGACAAGAGGAATTTTACCAAAAAAACAGGAAATCGAAAGCTTGGATCGGGCTCAATTTAGCCCGATCTTCATTCTAACTAAAACCTAAGATCTACCCATAGAGTAAGGAGAGGAGGAGGACCTAATTGTTTGTCTGGAGACGTGTTGATCACCGGGTTGCCATGGTAGTGGTGCTACCGATCGGGTTTTTGCAGCTTGAAGGATAAAGCGCATACCAAACTGCACCAAAAGCCCGGACTGTTCGAGAGGGTGCTACTTAATTTCTTAAATAAGTAGCAAAGCGCTACGGGTCAAGTGAAGGAATGCCGGACCCAACAATCCCCCCCCGGCGTCCAGAATAACCCGTCGGCTCAGAGGTGGGGTTACCACATGGCCCACATGGCTCAAAGGTGGGGTCACAACATGTCCACGGTTTTCCTGACCCGTCGGACCCACACAAGTAGAAGGGAAAAATCAGGATTTAATAGCGCCCCATGGTCTTGAACCCGTGACCTCCTATGATACCAATTGAAGGATCAAGCGCATACCCAACTGCACCAAAATCCTGGACTGTTGGAGAGGGCGCTACTTAATTTCTTAAATAAGTAGCAAAGCGCCACAGGTCAAGTGATGGAACGCCGGACCCAACACAGCTGCACATTAAAATGCCTCATCTCCTTCAGATGAAATGTGTAAACGACTCCCCTGAGTCTAGTGAATCTTTAAAGACCACCAGATGAGGAAGAGGAAGGGTGTGGGCTGAATGGCCATTTATGGCCATTAAAGGCCATTCTCGGCCTTGGTGGTCGGGGGTGAATCTTTCTTGGGGTGGCCGGGAAATGGCTGGAAACTTCTCCTATTCCCAGAGGAGTTGAATAAAGCCATTAAAGGTGGCCCTTGGCCTCCCTAAGCCATGAATGGCTTCTTCCTTCCTCTTTCTCTCTCCTCCAAAAAGGTTGAGTTGTAGTTCTTTCTCTCTCCTAGTCACCAAGGCTGACTTGGTCATCCCTTTAGGCTATTTGCAGTCCACTAATCCATATCATCTATAATTAAGAGGTGGTTATCCCAAATGAAAAGGCTTGAGCTTGGGTTAGCCCACTTGGGCAAAGTTGACACCAATGGGTCCTTGGTGACCCATTGGCCTCCCCTAGGGCCTAGGTAGGGATGGGTAGGGTTATATTGGCACTTGGTGGTCACTTGACCCTTAGGAAGGGCACTTTGACCAAGTTAGGGCTAGAGTTGACTTTGGTCAACATGACCATTTGATTTGACTCCAAGGGGTCCTTGGTCACCCTCGGTTTCCCTTAAGGCCTAGGAAGGGTTATGTAGGATTAACTTGTACACTGAAGGTTACTTGCCCCTTAGTTAGGGCACTTTGACCACTTTAGGGCAAGGGTTTACTTGGGTCAACTCAAGCTCTAGGGTTGACCGCAATGGATCTTTGGTGACCCATTGACCCCACTTTAGGTCTAGGAAGACCTTGGTAGGGTTGGTTGGGCTCATTAGGGGCACATTTCCCTTAGTTAGGGCACCTTACCCAATTTAGCCCTAAGTTTGTCCTAGGTCAACTTGGACACCCTGGGTTGACTCCAATGGACCCTTAGGGCCTTTCAATAGATTGGTGAGGTCATGGTGGGGTCTTGGAGTCATGATGAAGCTTCATGATCATCCTAAACAAGGGTTTAGGAATCTACTATTTGCAGACAATAATGATCTCACCTATATTCCTAGGTCCACTTGGTCTTCTTGGACTTCCTAGGGTTTTATCATGACCTAGTCATGACAAAACCACTCCTAGGGGGTCCAGTTTTTTGAGGGATGTTACACTGCGATTACACGAAATGCTTACTAGTCCGCACCATCAGGTCGCGCAGTTAGCCGGGCAGGTAACGGTCTCCTCTCCATCCCGCCTTTAGTTCGCAAACTTTCCTTGAGGTCGTCGCAAGCAAGAACTGACCTAGACTCTTCCTCAATCCGCAAGCAGTTGGCGACCTGCCTCCAGGTCGCTCGGCTTTTAGCGACCTTCCTCCAGGTCTCCCGGGAGTTGGCGATCTGCCTCTAGGTTGCCCAACAGGTGTCCAGCTTCCAGGTCACCCAGGAGAGGGTGACATGCCTCCTCAGCCCACCTAGCAGGTGCGACCTGCTCATTCTATTCGGTAGAAGGTGGTGGACTCGGCTTCAGCCCGCCTAAGAGATGTGGACTTGCTCCTCCCTCCAGCTCTCCATCAACCCGGGCAGCATCCGGCGCACTCAATCTCAGTCCGCCAGAATGTGGCAAACTCACTGCACTAGTAGGGGCGACCTACTCCTTTAACCCTCCAAGAGCATCGGCTTCTCCCATCAGTTCGCAGTATGTCTCATACTCGATCGCAGCTCGCCCATATCATCGGGGTGACGTCATCCTGCCCATTTCTGGAAGATTCCTCCTCGAGCCTATAAATAGCCTCCATACCTCTTATTAGGGGGAGGACGATAGTTGAGGACCAACCAGCACAATAGACCCTGCGGATAACAACTTTTTTCCATAAGATCTGTTCACGGACTGATCCCCAGTCCGTACGGCCTCGGCGTCTAACCATTTCTAGTAGTCTCCAACGACCTCAGTGGTCTTCCCGGCCAAATCACGTAGTCCGCTCGGCCTTGTAGCGAGCTATGAGATCAGCTATCCGCGCTGTCTGCTGACCCGTTTGGTCAAACCGTGCTGCCTCTAGCATCTTCTTTCTTTTAGCCACAAACTTCCTCTTTTTACCCTTTATATTTTCTCATGTAAAGGAATCAGCTTAGGCTATAATATTGATTCATAATCAAAGGAAATCCCATCACAGGAGTGAAATTTAAACCGCGACGGGTAAAATCTACTGTTGACGCTGCAAGCGGCCCCCTCACTTCTCCCCTTCACCCTTCTCTCGGCCTCTATCGCAAATCCCTAACTGTTAAAGTAACCGGATGATCGATGGTTCCTCATCAACCTCCAATTATCCTCGCAACCAAGATCAAACGTGCTCCACTCTCGAGCATGTAGAGACATTTTCTGCATCAGTTGCTCAACAGTATCTTCTCCTCCCCTTCTCTTCATCCTCCTATGAGATTTCGAACACCGTTATCTGCTGCTGCCCATTTTCCCGCATCAATAGTTAACACGCGACCTTCAGATCTCGAATCGACGGTGAAAACTAACGGTTAGCCATGTTAGATCATCAATCTACCGAGAACCTTTCTCCTTCAAGTCCTAGTGAAGATCCTCTCTAGGAAGCCTTGGAGCAATCGCGTAGAGAAACTGCCCAGCAGTTCCAAGCAATCAACCGTATTCTAGCTGCTATCATACAGCGATTAGAGGTGCAATCTACAATAGCACCAGTTCCTCCTGTAAATCCAACACCAGCATTAGAGAATCCGCAAACTTATCCTCTATCCTATCCGCCGGTCTATTCTCCTGTTTATCCACCAACCTATTTGCTACGACAGGCAGCAGCTGTAACACCCCAAAATCCCAATTTTCTAAAGTTTGGAATTTAGGCTTAGACACGGCCTACGACACGAGCATGTCCTAGGACGTGTCCTTCTTGGGCTTCTCAAGAAGGCGTTGAGTGTGGTTTGGTCTCAAGGAGGCGTTGAGTGAGGCACATGGCCTGGGACATGGGCATGTCCTAAGCCGTGTCCTTCTAGGTGTGCACTCAACGCCGTGTTCTCGACACTCAATTCCATGAGCTCGATAATCATTGAGTGAAGCACACGCCCAGCCACACGGGCGTGTCTAAAGCCGTGTCAGGACACACGGCCTGTGACCCGGGCATCTCACAGGCCCATGTCCTTTTCTGGATGAGTCGGTTCGTGTACCGCTTACAGAACACGGTCTGTGACATGGGCGTGTCACAGGCCGTGTTAGTCGCAAAATTATACTTTTCAGCCAATTTGTGGCCGTTCATTTCCCTCATCCTTAATCTAATGGCCCAAGGTATTCCAAGTTGGGTTTATCTCCGGGTTTGAGTGAAGATTTCATTCTTCACTTAGACATTATCTCTCTCAAGAGCTTAGTGAAAGAGGAGAGCTAGGAGGAGGAAGACGAGAAGATCCGACCACTGCGGGAGCATTAGAGTTCTGTTTAGAGATCCGAGGCAAGATCTGTGGAGGCAAGATCGATGCGGTCCTTTCCACCGACAAAGATTTCTAAGGCTCCCAATAGATCGTCGAGGGTAACGATCTTCCTTCTTGGACATGTGAAGTCCTCCTTTATGCATGAGCATGGGATACTCCACCAAAAGGTGGAAGAGTAAGTGATCCCCGTGGGTTGATAGTTGTTATCTCCAAGTGAGTCTGGTTTAGACCCAGAAATGTGTAGTACGGGATAGGCATGCTGTGTGAAGCCCATCTGGACAGGTTGGTCTAGATTGGTGATGTTGTATATTGCGCACCGGAGAAGTCTCTGCGTATAAACGTGTAGTTTGTGGGGTGAATGGGTTGTGCTTGTGAAGGGAAGTAGCACGAAGTACTGGAATGAAGAATTCCAGGAAAACACCCTTATAATGCTTGTGTTGTATGCTATGGAAGACCATTTTTCTAACACTGCATGAACTGTAGGGTTTGGGTTGAGTTTGGGTGCAGATAGAGAGTTCTGCTGAACCCGCCAAGCGACCGCGAAGGACGCCGGCATTAACTCTCCTTTTTGATAGTGAAGCCAGTCCTTGGCGGGCATTATAGCTGTTGTGAGCTGCGAGCACTTAAATGGCTTCTTACCAAACAGGAAAGGTGAAGCCGACCCGCGCCTTTAATTGTAGGCTCAAGTACGATGTGCTTGGTGATGGCAAGGCGATTTGAGCAACGGGGGGTTGTGGATCTGTACCTGCGTTATGTTGGCTATGCAAGAGAGTGCCAAGGCATTGGGCTTTCATCACCAACATAATGAGAGTCTTAGGCCTGCATGCCATCAAGACTAAATGCTCAATGGTGTTGATCCCAGTTCGCCGATGTACGCAAAAGTGTGCCTGAGAGCACAGATCATCAGGCCGGGTGGCTGACGATTGTGATTGATTATTTGTGCGTAAAATTACAAGATATGTTATACCTATTGATGCATTACTCTGCAGGGAAGGAATGCCACTGCCCCGGGAAAGGGGTAAGATTGTTATAAATTGGTCAGCTGAATGCTAACCGTTGCCTTGTTTGCCACCTTCTGGGTGGATTGTCCCTGTGCAGGTGCTGGAGAGCCGAGCGGAAAATGAAGGGCTTAAGTCATACTACTGTTGTTGCCACTGCTGCATCTAGCCCTTGAAGGCTAAGCGGAATGTGTTATCTTTTATTCATGTATGGTCGGCCTGCGCGCCGATGTATGTAATCCATACGATGAAAAAGAGGAACTGTAAAGGCTTAAGGCCCTAAATTTATGTATTTGGTACATTCCTTTGGGGTATATATATAAATGTGAAGTTTATCTATAGTGGACATTCCGAATGGTTGAGTTCGATATTTACTTTAAGCTTCCGCTAGCATGCTTTGAGTTAGGTTGCGTTTATGATTTGGTATTAACCTGTAGCTTCACCGCTTGTTTGTTGCATATAGTGTGGGGCCCCGACCGGACCTTCTACTATACGTCATATAACGGGTGTGATCGTTACATTTTGGTATCAATTTGTCTCGGTCTTCCTCTTTCGAATTTGTGGTCGAATTCATTTGTGGGGTGGCGAGCACGTGTCTGTGCGAACAGCTTTAACACTAATGAACTCTTGAATGTCCACTATGGAATGCAAATACACTTGTTTGAGGGACCTGCGCGTTCCTATATTATGGTTATTTCTTGTGTGAGGTCGCTAATGTGTGTCTTGTCCACCTATAGGTGACTCGTAGTGGTGCTGGGTAGTCTGAGCCCCAACATTCTGATGAGAGTACAGCACCTGCTGAGGTGCCTATACCTCCTCCTTCTGCGGAAACTGTCCGCTTAAATGCTGAGGCTCTCTTTGCAATGTTTCAAGCTCAGCATGTTGGGCAAGCACGACCGACAGTGGTGCTAGAACGGGTTGCTAAAAGGCCAGAAGCTGTTACGGCTGTTGACCCTTGAGCAGCTGAATGACAGTTAAAGCAGTTTATGAGCTTTAATCCACCTACATTTGCGGCATGGGATCCCCAACGTAGGACGAGGATTAGTTATCGTGCATCAAGCGTATATTGATGGTGATCAGGATGGAGGAAGATTAGAAGGTCACCTTGGACACCTTCTTGTTTGAAGAAGAGGCTCGATTATGGTGGGACAAAGTTGAGTAACAACATTTAGCGGGCAGGCCGCTAACTCAAGTTTTGATGGAGGAATTCTCTCGAATGTTTTTGGCAAAGCATTTTCTAGCGAAACAACGCATTGCTATGGAGAACGAGTTCCAATGGTTAATGCAAGGAGAAAGTAGCGTTGATACGTACTTGCATGAGTTTACCAGGTTGGGACGGTTTGCGGGGTCAATCTTCGCGGATGAACAAAGGAAAACCAACTGGTTCTACGAAGGGTTGCGGGACCAGTTTAGGTTTATGCTCTCCAGTTCGGTGAACCAAGGGTTCCAAGCATTGGTTGATACTGCGTGTGCGCTGGAAAAGGATATAAAGAGGGTTCAAGGAAAAAGGGACTTGGCTGTGAGAAAGCCAGAGTTCAAAGCACCCCACCCTGGAAAATCATACTACCAGAAGAAGTGGGGCTAGAAGTCCAAGCCTTATGGGCCAAATTCGGCGACTGTGACGTCGGGAGAAACTTCAATGCAAGAGCCTCGTACCTGTTTTACCTGTGGAAAAGTGGGTCATATAGCCCATGATTGTAGGGTTGCTCAGCCAAAGGGGGAAAAGAAGACGGATTCATCTTATGCTGTGAAGGGCAAAATAGTTGTAGAGTCCTCTGCATCCCAGGAGCAACCCAGAGTTTATAATCTTGGCCAGCAAGAGGCTATAAAGCAGAGTGACGTCGTCACAGGTATGATTTAAGATATTGTTTGCTTTGGTTTTATTGCATAAATTGTTTGTAGCATGTGCATGATGTGTTTGCTACAGGCTTTGTCCTGATTAGGAACAGCCCGGCGAGTGCCCTATTTGATATGGGTGCTTTGCATTCTTTTCTGTCTAAGGACTTTGTGTCATTAATTTGAGTACCAAGTCGTGAGACGATAGATAGTATAAAGGTATTAATGATGAATGGTTGTGTGATGATTGCGGATAGAGCTTGCGATGTTGAAGTTCAAATAGGAAGTGGGATTTAAGTTTTAGTGCATCTGTGCTACCGATATCGGAGTTTGATGTGATCTTTTGCATGGAGTGGCTCTCGGAGCAGCATGCCTGTATTGATTGCAATTCAAAGGAGATCACACTGGGCCAGAATACCGAGCTTGAGACAAAGTTCGCTGGTATGCGAGGAGTGGGCGGGACCTCGATGTCAGCACTCCAAGTTGTCAATGCTATTCGGAAGGGAGCGGAGTTATTCTTCACGCTTGATCAGAATATTGAGCCAAAGGCAAGTGTGCATGAGGTTCTGATTTTATCAGAGTTTGCCGATGTATTTCCTAAGGATCTTCCTTGGTTACCACACCAGCCGGAGATTGACTTCTCTATCGAGTTGGTGTCAGGGGCGAAACCTGTGGCCCGCTCGCCAAATCGTGTCGCGTAAAAGGAGATGGCGGAGTAAAAGTCCAACTGCAAGAGTTGCTGGAATAGGGATACATACGCCCAAGTATGTCACCTTGGAGCGCGCTTGTTCTGTTTGTGAAATAGAAAGACGGTAGTTTACGGTTATGTATTGTCTATCGTGAGTTGAATAAGCTGACGGAGAAAAACAAGTATCCGATTCCACGGATAGATGGCTTGTTCGATCAGCTAGTGTGGTCAACCGTCTATTCGAAGTAGGATTTGAAATCAGGATATTACCAATTGTGGATTCGAGAAGGTGACATTCTAAAGACAGCGTTTGGAACATGCTACGGTGATTATGAGTTCACGGTAATGCCGTTTGGGCTATGTAATGCGCCTTCGGTATTCATGGATCTAATCCACCAAACGTTCCGAGAGTACTTGGATCTCTTTGTGATCGTGTTCATTGGTGATATATTGGTATACTCTCAGTCAGAAGTTGATCTTGCGAATCATTTGCGGATGGTCTTGCACACCTTGTGGAGGAACAAGCTTTATGCCAAGTTCTCAAAGTGTGAGTTCTGGATATCGTCAGTGGCCTTTCTTGGCCACATGGTAAGTGGAGAGGGCATAACAGTGGATCCATCAAAAATAAGTACCATACAGGAGTGGCCGGAGTTGTCCTCAGTGGTTTAAGTTAGAAGTTTCCTTGGTTTGGCAGGGTACTACAGGCGATTTGTAGAAATTCTCCCAGATCACTTTGCATCTTACCATATTGACGAGAAAGGATCAGAAGTTTGTTTGGACACCGGAATGCGCGCGAGCATTTGAAGAGCTGAAAAGTCATTTGAACACGACGTTTGTGTTGACATCGTCATGTGGTACAGAAGGCTATGAGAACTATAGTGATGCGTCAGGGAGCAGCTTAGGCTGCATTCTTCTGCAGTTTGGGAAAGTGAGTGCTTATGGCTCACGCTAGTTAAAAGTGCATGAGCGGAATTATCCCGTCCACGACTTGGAGTTGGCGGCGGTGATCTTTGTGCTTAAATTGTGGTGGCACTATCTTTATGGCGTAAAAGTGGATATCTATACAGATTATAAGAGCCTAAAGTCTCTGTTGGACCAGAAAGAGCTGAATATGCGACAACCAAGGTGGATGGAGTTTCTTGGGGACTACACCTTTGATATTCACTATACTCCCAGAAAGGGAAATATGGTTGCTGATGACTTCAGTTGCAGGACTCTGATGCGGGCAAGTTGGTTGCAGAGGCATGATAAGCGTCTGATCCAGGATCTGAAAGCGTTAGAGATTTATTGTGTTGACAAGAATTCCATAGCCGATGCATGCTTGAACTAGACGGAGGTATAATATGACCTTGCGGACAGGGTTCGGCGAGCAACGGAGCTTGATGAGAGTCTCCAATGCTATGCAAAAGATGGGTTAGATGGCCAATTCTCCTAGGATGATGGCTTGTTACGCAAAGATGGCCGATTGTGCGTCCCATGTCCGGGTAAATTGAGAGAAGAGTTGATGTACGAATCTCACTTTGCAAAGTACTCAATTCATCCTGGAAGCACAAAAATGTATAAGGACATGAAGAAGCTGTTCTGGTGTCCAGGATTAAAGAGATACATAGCTCGTTATGTGGCTAAATGTCAAACTTGTGCTTTGGGGAAAGCAGAGTGCAAGAAGCCTACCGGTTTCCTGAAGTCGTTATCGATTCCTGAGTGGAGGTTTGATGATATCTCAATGGATTTCTTGCACGGGTTGCCGAGATCTCAATGTGGGAATGATTCATTCTGGGTGATTATAGACCGGTTGACAAAAGTGGCTCACTTCCTACCAAATAAGAGGGATGATTCAGTGGAAAGCTTGGCAAAGATCTATGTGGAGCAGATTATCCGATTGCACGGTGTTCCCTAGAGCATCGTCAGTGATCGTGATGGGCGATTTACGTCGAATGATTGGAGGCTAATCCATAAGTTGTTGGGAAAAAAATTAGCATTCAGTACGGCCTTTATTCCCCTAACGGATTGCCAAACTGGGCAAACCAACTGGACAATGGAAGATATGCTCTGAATGTGCGCCCTAGACTTTGGTAAGAGATGGGAAGATCATCTCTATATGGTGGAGTTTGCTTACAATAATAGTTATCAAGCTAGCATCGGTATTGCTCCATATAAAGCTTTGTATGGTCGGAAATGCCGTACACCCCTTGCTTGGGCGGAAGCAGGCGAATCAAAGGTATATCCGCGCAAGGATGTCGATGAATCTACTTCGATGATACGCTCTATTCGTGAGAGGTTACTGATAGCCCAGGATCGACAAGCAAAGTACTACAATGCCAAGTATCGAAATGTGGAGTTTGCGGTGGGCGATTGGGTATATTTGAAGATAAAACTATTCAAAGGCGTGTCCAGGATTCTGCAGTTGAAAAAGCTAAGTCCGATATACCTTGGTCTGTTTGAAGTGGTGGATCGAATTGCGGAAGCTGCCTATTGACTAGATCTTTTAGCAGAGCTGAGTGGCTTGCATGATGTGTTTCACATCTCAGTGCTTCGAAAAGTCGTCAAGGATCCAGCTCAAGTGGTGGAGAATGATCGTGCACCAGTGTAAGACCCCTTTTTTTTTTCTTTTTCAACCACCGGGGTCTTAGGCCCAGAACCGCCGCTTTGCGGTGACTCCTTCACGTCCTGAAGGGTCATCACCACAAGGCGCCGATTCTGCCGGCCAATTCGATCACAGAAAAGTAGCATAATTACTGAAGTAAGAACAATGCAGTCCACAATAATACATCACATATAAATAAGATAAAATCTCCACGAAGGGAGTGTCCACAGAAATCATCAGAGTACTATATATACAGGCTTATGCCCGGTACAATATGTCCTCACTACAAGTCTCTCATGCGGAAGCGAAAACAGAAACTACTCAAGGTCGAGACTCACGGTCCCGGCTGTGTGAACTCCGGAGCTAGACTGCCCCATCTCTAGGCGCACCGATCTCTGGGGCTGCTCCTCCATGCTGGGCTCCACGATCCCCTAAATGATGCGGTTCGAAAACCGTTAGTCATAAAGACTAAGCCATATCATCCCCTACCCCTTCCCCCATGGCTCCTAGGTACCGAGCGGGGAGGAAGAAAGGGAAGGACATGATGGTAGAGATAAATCAAGAAACAGGTGACTATGGACTTAATCTAGCAAGATGTATTCGGTGAGCAGTTAATATGATTGTTATAATAGGACTAGCAATAAGAAAAGCAAATATATGAATTTAAACCTTCACTTATGCGAGAACACATAAGCAAAAGGGATCTTTTGCAAGGCTCCCATCGTATAGAGTGTCCCATATCACTTATACGTTGGGGTGTCGGTTATCAAACAGCAATGGTTGTTATATATTGAAATTAACCTTTGATTTATAAACTTGCCCACACAAGCTTATAGACCAAGGGGTCGTTTTGCAGGTCCTAATGTATAAGCGTCCCATACCACTTATACTTTAGGTGTCAGGGTTAAATGAATCGATTATGCTATGACATGCTAGTGGGTATGATGAAACATGCAAGTGCAACTCACACACCCGACTCTGTGCACACAGACCTTTAGTTCCCCCTTTCGGAGCCGTTACCTCCCAGGATACCTCCGTAGTGGCAGACGGAAGCGGTGGGTTGGGCCTCGCCCACCTCAAAACCAGTAAAAGCACCACTGGTCTGACCTATCGTACGCCTCAACACTTGGTGCACTAAGCGGACGCCTGCGTACTCTTGCCGGCAGGCGCACCAGACTTCTGTTGGCGAAGTGCTAACCACCTCGCCGAGTCAACGATATCGGTGTCGGTGCAATCGAACTCTCCGATATCGTAAAACCCACCACCTTAACTTTTCCTATCTTATGCACATGCAAGTTTAATCGCAAACACACAAAAACCGAGCCGAAGCTCCCCGGACCAAAACGTCCGTCTCCAAAACAACCGAGCCGAAGCTCCCCGGACCATCCCGTCCGTCTCCAAACCGACCGAGCCGAAGCTCCCCGGACCAACCCGTCCGTCTCTTAACAAACCGAGCCGAAGCTCTCATCAATCTTCCTGTGCCAACAGTGTTTGTGAAAAGTGCAATCCTAGTTACTAAGTTACTCTTGCCAGATTATTATTACAGATTACGTTAGCCCAGGACTGCCCCCGGTATACCCCGTGAAGGGCTCTCAAGGGGCACTAGGAACCAAGACGGCGGCATTACGGCCCGAAGTTCCCTTTCGCAAGGCACTTAATATTATTGGTTTATTTCCCTTAACCCATTCCCTTCTCACATTACGATAGACTATCCTAGGGTGATTTTTAAACCTTCCACTCTTCGGGGAAGACGATCTTTCGTCGAACCCGAGCACCTCTTAACTCTAGCTATCACCACTACTCACTACTCTTTATATCTTACTATTGCGATTTCCTCCACTATTGCCCACCCAAACAAAATGAATTATTTAACTCCAATGTCTTCCTCAGATCATGTCTTATTTCAATTCACAACTGCTATATGCAGACCGACCTAGGCTACATGTCGAACCGGTTATGTAATGATCCATTACTCATCCAAATGCCCTAAATTATTTACTGGAGACTTACCATGATATAAATGACCTAAGTCTGGAAAAGTGAAATTTTCCTAATTTATTTGGCATTTAATTAAATTCCTCGAAAATCCCAAGGACTACCGGTTTGAACATGAACTACCCTAAGTTCTCATGCAAGATGTCCAGCAAATTTATGATAAATACTAGGTTATCTCAATAGGTTAAATCCTAAGTATCATAATTTTTCTATCATTAGAAGGGCATGAAAACTATTTTAGAAATAATCTCTAACTTCTGTTGTTTATAAATCAAGTACAGAAAATATTCTTCCAAAAATTATAAATAATTTATGTCATGCAGATAAATGCCTAAAATTAGCACTGGCCAAGTCTCACAATTTTCCGGCAAGTATTTTATCCATAATTAATTTTTAAACATAAAAACCCTTTCTATCATCTGTGAATAAAGTACTAGATTTACTCAACATAAAAATTCTATAAAAATCCAGTGATCAATGTTCTACTGGTCAAGATCTAAATCCAGAATTTTAACTGATTATAATTAATTTAAAACCTCCAAATATTTGAAACAACAATTCGGGCTAATAATCCTTTAACACATGAAGTATGATATTTATTAATCATAAAATTCCAGGAAAATTACCATAAGTCTAAAACATCCTAAAACCCCCTACTCCCGAGTTTCATAATTTTTGGATTAGATTTAGTGCTTAAAATAACTAAATTACATTTCTATCCTAATTCAAACTCTCAACTTCCGAGGTACCCAATTACCTCCAATTCCTTCACCATTTCAACCAGAGGGTTTTCATCATATCATCCCCCTCTCCTCCAAATTTCAAGGGCATACAAGAGCTTTTGCTCCTATGTCCTTCACAAACCTCAAACTACCACACACTGGGTTTGAGCCAATCTCTTAGGGTAAAATCCACCCTAGTCCACACCATGTTACCCAAGAGGGTAGGCATAGACTCAACAAATCAGTGGCCACAACTTCAGCCTCTTTGAGGAGATTTGTCCACTCCATTTCCAATCGTACTTTTCCCCAAAGTACCCCTCACCAAGACCTATCTAGGACTTGATACTTCCCTATTCAAAACTCGACCAATCGAGTTGAAATTTTGTACAGATCTTAACATTGATGCCAGGGACCACGACCCAAAATTTGGGAGAGTTTGGACTTAGTTTTATCTCCTAATTAATTTTATAATGTTTATCAAAATTTTACAAAAAACTTTAGGCAAAAGTTCTCCAAAAATTCTCATTTTTGGACAGCCTCTCGATATACATATTATAGATCTCCAGTCCAAATTTCAAGTCATTTGGACATGTTATGAACCGTGGGCAACCATTTCAATTTCTGGTTAGCCTAGGTCTTGATCCCACCAAAATGAGTGCTGTGGTCAAACCACTCACCCAAATTGAATAAAATCAAATTTATATTAAAGTAGACCCAGAGGGCTACAACTTTTGTGACTGGTCATTTTTCCTAATTCAGCCTCTAAGTGCCTCGTTTTGCAGTCTCAAAAATACATTCAAATAACCTATTTTTCCATTATGTAATATATAATAATCTATGGATTATAATATTGATTCTACTGTTCATCTTCTTCATGAACCCGAAAACAGACAAGAAAAACCATTTTTCCTGTAAGCATTCCGTGATCCGTCGCCGGCCGTTCGGTCACTTCCCTGGCCAGCCACCACCACCTCCGTTGAGGTGACTTGTAACGACCCCATCCGTTACATGACGTATAGTAGAAGGTCCGGCCGGGGCTCCACACTATATGCCACAAACAGACGGTGAGGTCACAGGATAATACCAAACCAAATACGAATCCTAACTCAGAGCATTCTAGCGGAAGGTTTAAGTTACAACTTTGAACTCTAAACAGGAATGTCCAATATATAAACCACCTTTATATATATACCACGGAATGTTCATAAATCCAAGAGTTTGGCCTTAAGGCCTTACAGTTCCTCTTACATACAATATGTTTTACAAACCTCGGCGCGCAGGCCGGCCATACATGAGTAAAAGAGAAAACAAAACAAAGCCATTCGCTTAGCCTTCAAGGGCTAGCCGCAGCAGCAGCAGCAACAGCAGTAGGGCTTCAGCCCATCACTTACCACTTGGCTCTCCAGCACCTGCACGGGAACAATCCACCCAACCGGTGGCAAACAATGCAACGGTCAGCATTCAGCTGACCCAATTATAACCATCCTACCCCTTTCTCGGGGCATGAGCATTCTTTCCCTGCAAGCATGGCATCATCAAATAGCAACTATGTGCGCGCAGGCACATTCAGCCATCACAACCATCGGCCACACGGCCCGACGGTCCGTTCACTCAGGGCACATTCTTGGTGTACCGGAATACCAGGGTCAACACCACCGTCTACACGGTATTTGAGCATTCTAGTCTTTCCGGTGCGCGGGCCTAAGACTCTCATTAGGCGCTCCAACAAAACCTATAACCAGGCTTCCAAGTCGGACGGACCTAACGCAGGTACGAATCAGCCACCCCCCGTTGCTCAAGTCGCCGTGCCACCTCGAATACGGAAGTATCCATGGCTATTTATAGGCGCGGGTCGGTTTCACCTTTCCTGTTCGGCAATCTGCCTTTTCATCGAGTTGCAGCCCAACGGCTCAACTACTCACAAAGTGGCAACACACGGCCACAAGAGTTGCACCAACCCTCTTCATTTCCTGGACATCGTCCAGTACTTCCTGCCGCACCAAGAAACAGGTAGGAACAAGGCATCACAAGCCATTATCACGGAGCCTTCTCCGATATGCAAACAAGCATCACCAATCCAGATTACATCCAGATGGGCTTCACACAGCATGCCTAGAGCCGTACTCCAATTCCGGCCTCTAACAAGGGGGACTTCACATATCTACCCCAAGGGACACCACAACCCACCGCACACTCGCGGGGAAGGGTTTTCCCTATGCAATGCAGAAAAGAAGGACTTCACATGTCCAAGGAGGGAGATCGTTACCCTTGTCGATCTCTTCGGTGCCTTCGAAAACTAGCCGGTGAGAAAGAACCGTTGCAGCCTTGCCTTCACAACGCCGGCTTCGGATCACGAATCGGACCACGGGAGCTCCGCCGGTGGCTTGCTCTCCTCCTCCTTCTTCTTCTCTTCCTCTCTCTTTCTCTCTTCCTTAAGCCAAATGAAGAATGACTTCTTCATTCTTCTCTCACGACTTAATCCAGCCAGGAAACCACCTGAACCCTTGGATCAAAAGAGAGAAAACTGAACGGCCAAGATTTTCCCAAAAAACCAATTTTTGGCTGACACGGCCTGTGACACGCCCGTGTCACAGGCCGTGTACCCTTAAGCGGCACACACAGTTTGAACCGACTAAACAACACGGGCATCGACACGCCCGTGTCGAACCTGACACGCCCGTGTCATTCTTGAGACACGCCTGTGTCTCCTGTTACACGGTACTCACCGATTTCCAAAACCAGTACACGGGTCGGAACACGGCAACTGACACGCCCGTGTCCAGCCTGACACGCCCGTGTTCAAGGCCGTGTCCGGCTCTGACTTGAATAGGCCAAATTCGAAAAATAATTCGAACACGCCCTGGGACACGCCCGTGTCCCAGGCCGTGTACACCCGACACGCCCTGGGACACGCCCGTGTCCCAGGCCGTGTCAAACAGCCTGCTACTCAAACTTCATGTTGAGTCTTTTTGGGGCCTTTTTGGGGTGTTACAACCCTCCCTCCTTAACAAAATTTCGTCCCAAAATTTGCACGGTAAGGAAACAAAAACCAGCAATGCTATAACTCTGTTATAACAAAAAGTACACGGTCTACAGTTTATACAAATAACTCGGGAAACTCAGCTCGCATGGTCTGCTCTCGCTCCCATGTTAGCTCTTCACGGCCACAATTGTCCCATCGGACCTTGACCATCCCGATCACTTTGTTCCGCAACTGTTTCTCGGCTCGATCCTCGATCCGAATGGGTCTAACCCTCGTCGTTAGCCCATACTCGACCGGTACCCGATCATTCTCCACTACTTGAGCTGGATCCTTTACCGCCTTACGAAGGACTGAGATGTGAAATACATCATGTAATCCACCCAAGTCCGCTGAAAGTGCTAGTCGATAAGCAGCTTCCCCAACTCGCTCCACCACCTCAAACGGACCAAGATACCTCGGACTTAGCTTTTTCAAACGCCGAATCCTGGACACACCTTTGAAGGGTTTGATCTTCAAATATACCCAATCACCCACCGCAAACTCCACGTTCCGGTGCTTGGCATTGTAGTACTTTGCTTGACGATCTTGGGCTATCAATAGCCTCTCCCGAATAGAGCGTATGAGCGAAGTAGCTTCTTCGACTTCCTTTTTCCCATTCAGCTTAGATTCGCCTGCTTCTGCCCAAGCTAACGGTGTACGGCATTTCCGACCATACAACGCCTCAAATGGTGCCATACCAATACTCGCTTGGTAGCTATTATTATAGGCAAATTCGACGAGAAATATATAATCTTCCCATCTCTTACCAAAGTCTAGGGCGCACATGCGGAGCATGTCCTCCATCGTCCTGTTGGTTCGTTCAGTCTGGCCATCCGTTTGGGGATGAAAGGCCGTACTAAACGCTAACTTTGTACCCAACATTTGATGAATGAGCCGCCAATCATTCGATGTGAACCGCCCATCACGATCACTAACGATGCTCCGAGGAACACCGTGCAGTCGAACAACCTGCTCCACATACAGCTTGGCCAAGGTTTCCACTGAATCGTCTCTTCTGTTTGGAAGGAAGTGCGCCACTTTCGTCAACCGGTCCACAATCACCCAGATTGAATCATGACCGCATTGAGATCTCGGCAACCCGTGCACGAAATCCATCGAAATATCGTCGAACTTCCACTCCGGAATAGGTAATGACTTCAGGAAACCGCCAGGCTTCTGGTATTCTGCTTTCACCAACGCACAGGTAGTGCATTCAGCCACATAACGTGCAACATCTTTCTTTAGTCCGGGCCACCAGAACAGCTTTTTCATATCCCTGTACATCTTTGTGCTCCCTGGGTGAACTGAGTACTTTGCAAAGTGAGCTTCGTACATCAACTCTTCCCTCAATTTACCCACACTTGGGACGCACACTCGGCCATTTCTCCGTAACAACCCGTTATCCCAAGAGAATTGATCATCCGGCCCATCTTTAGCATAGCGCTGGAGACTTTCATCAAGCTCCGTTGCTCGCCGAACTCTGTCCGTAAGGTCATATTGCACCTCCGTCCAGTTCAAACATGCATCGGTTGCGAACCCTTGTCAACGCAATATATCTCCAATGCTTCCAATTCCTGGATCAAACGCTGATCATGCCTCTGCAACCAGCTTGCCCGTACCGGAGTCTTTCGACTCAAAGCATCAGCGACCACATTTCCCTTCCCGGGAGTATAGTGAATCTCGAAGGTGTAGTCCCCAAGGAACTCCATCCATCTTCGTTGTCGCATATTCAGATCCTTCTGATCCAACAAATACTTTAGGCTCTTGTGATCCGTATAGATATCCACTTTGACGCCATATAGATAGTGCCGCCACAACTTGAGCGCAAAGATTACCGCCGCCAACTCCAAATCATGGACGGGGTAATTCCGCTCATGCACTTTCAACTGACGCGAGCCATAAGCAATCACTTTCCCAAACTGCAGAAGAACGCAGCCTAAGCCGCTCCCTGATGCATCACTATAGATCTCATACCCATCGGTACCACATGGCGATGTCAACACAGGCGCCGTGGTCAAACGACTCTTCAAGTCTTCAAAAGCTCGCGCGCACTCCGGCGTCCAAATGAACTTTTGATCTTTTCTCGTCAGCGTGGTGAGAGGTAAAGCAATCCGTGAGAAGTTTTCCACAAACCGTCTATAGTAGCCCGCAAGTCCAAGGAAGCTCCTGACCTCGGCCACTGAAGACATCACTGGCCAATCTCGGATGGCACTTATCTTCAACGGATCCACCGCGATACCCTCTCCACTTACCACATGGCCTAAAAAGGCTACTGAAGAGAGCCAGAACTCACACTTTGAGAACTTGGCAAAAAGCTTATTCCTCCGCAGGGTATGCAAGACCAATCGCAAATGGTTTGCGTGATCCTCTTCCGACTGAGAGTATACTAATATGTCATCGATAAACACAATAACAAACAAATCCAAATACTCTCGGAACGTTCGATGCATTAGGTCCATAAATACCGAAGGCGCGTTACATAGGCCAAACGGCATTACCGTGAACTCATAATGACCGTAGCGTGTTCCAAACGCCGTCTTGGGAATGTCACCTTCCCGAATCCTTAGCTGATAATATCCCGATTTCAAATCCAACTTGGAATAGACCGTTGATCCCGCCAGCTGATCAAAGAGGTCATCAATCCTCGGCATCGGCTATTGGTTTTTCTCCGTCAGCTTATTCAACTCGCGGTAGTCAATACACAACCGTAAGCTACCGTCTTTCTTTTTCACAAATAGAACAGGCACGCTCCAAGGTGACATACTTGGGCGTATATATCCCTGCTCCAACAACTCTTGCAATTGGACTTTCAACTCAGCCATCTCTTTTGGCGCGACGCGATATGGAGAGCGGGCCACAGGTCTCGCACCTGGCACCAACTCAATAGAGAAGTCAATCTCCCGCTGGGGTGGTAACCCAGGAAGATCTTTGGGAAACACGTCGGCAAACTCTGACACAACTGGCACGTCACCGACACTGGCCTTTGGCTCAACAACCTGAATTAGCGTGAAGAATAACTCCGCGCCCTTCTGAACAGCATTGACGACTTGGAGTGCAGACAACAACGTTCCGCCAACTCCTCGCATACCAGCGAACTTCGTCACAAGCCCGGTATTCTGGCCCAGTGTAATCTCCTTGGAGTTGCAATCAATAAAGGCATGCTGCTCCGAGAGCCATTCCATACCAAAGATCACATCAAACTCCGATAACGGTAGCACAGCTGCACTCAAACCGAAATCCCGACTTCCTATTTGTACATCCATATCGCAAGCCCTATCCGCAAGCATCATACAGCCATTCGGCAATAGCACCCTTGTACTATCCACCGTCACATGACTTGGTACCCCAATGCGAGATACGAAATCCTCAGACAGAAAAGAATGCGAAGCACCCGTATCAAACAGGGCTCTCACCAAATTATTCCGAATCAGGACAAAGCCTGCAGCACACACACATCATGCACAAGCTAAACATAACCAAAACCAAAAGCACCAGCAAGTAAACTAAATCAACTCGTACCTGTGACGACGTCACTTTGCTTAATCGCTTCCTGTTGGCCAAGTTGATAGATTCGGGGCTGCGCCTGGGAAGCAGAGGAATCAACCACCGCTTTGCCCTTCTCAGCATACGACGCACCCGTCTTCTTGTCCCCTTTGGGCTGCACAACCCGACAGTCACGAGCAATATGCCCCACCCGGCCACAGTTATAGCATGTACGAGCATCCGGCCTTGATGTGGCTCCGGACACAACGGTCGTAGTCCCTTGCCCAGGTGGCTTGGACCTCTTACCCCCTTTCTTCTGGTAAAACGATTTGCTCAGGCATGGTGCTTGAACCTCTGGCTTTGACACACCCAAGCCCTTGTTCCCTTGCACTCGCCTCATGTCCTTCTCCAATGCGCACGCAGTATCAACCAACGCCTGAAACCCTTGGCTCACAGAACTCGAAAGCAGGAATCGCAACTCATCCCGCAATCCTTCATAGAACCGATTCGTTTTCCTTTGGTCATCCGCGAAGATTGTTCCCGCATATCGTCCCAACCTGGTAAACTCATGCAAGTAGATATCCACACTATCTTCCCCTTGCTTTAACCGTTGGAACTCATTTTCCATAGCAATGCGTTGCGCCGCTGGGACATGTTTCGCCAGAAATATTCGAGAGAACTCCTCAATCGACACTTGTGTTAATTGCCTGCCCGCCAAATGGTGTAGCTCAACCTCGTCCCACCACAACCGCGCCTCCCCTTCAAGCATGAAGGTGGCTAAGGTGACCTTGAGAGTTTCCTCCGCCCTGATCGCTGTCATTATCCTCTTGACACGCGATAACCAATCTTCCGCCTGCGTTGGGGATCCCATTCCCGCAAACGTAGGAGGATTGAAGCTCATGAATTGCTTTAACTGTCGGTCAGCTGCTCGTGGATCTACAGCCTCAACCGGCTCGGGTCTTACATCAACACGAACTGGCACTACTGCCGGCTGCGCTTGCCCGGTCGGCTGAATCATGGCAAATAGCGCCTCAGCCACTAAGCGAACAGTTTCCGCAGATGGAGGAGGTGTGGGCACCTCAGCTGGTGCCGCACTCTCATCAGAACGCTGGGGCTCAGACTGCCCAGCACCACTACGTGTCACCTATAGGTGGACAAGACACACATTAGCGAACGTATGAAAGCAAAACAACACAAAAAGGAACGCGCAGATTCCTCAAACAAGATTTTGTACATTCCTTAATGGACATTCCAGAGTTCATTAGCGTTACAGCAGGTCGCACAAACACGTGCTCGCCACCCCACAAAAGAATTCGACCACGAATTCGAAAGAGGAAGACCGAGAAAAGCTGATACCAAAATGTAACGACCCCATCCGTTACATGACGTATAGTAGAAGGTCCGGCCGGGGCCCCACACTATATGCCACAAACAGACGGTGAGGTCACAGGATAATACCAAACCAAATACGAATCCTAACTCAGAGCATTCTAGCGGAAGCTTTAAGTTACAACTTTGAACTCTAAACAGGAATGTCCAATATATAAACCACCTTTATATATATACCACGGAATGTTCATAAATCCAAGAGTTTGGCCTTAAGGCCTTACAGTTCCTCTTACATACAACATGTTTTACAAACCTCGGCGCGCAGGCCGGCCATACATGAGTAAAAGAGAAAACAAAACAAAGCCATTCGCTTAGCCTTCAAGGGCTAGCCGCGCAGCAGCAGCAGCAACAGCAGTAGGGCTTCAGCCCATCACTTACCACTTGGCTCTCCAGCACCTGCACGGGAACAATCCACCCAACCGGTGGCAAACAATACAACGGTCAGCATTCAGCTGACCCAATTATAACCATCCTACCCCTTTCTCGGGGCATGAGCATTCTTTCCTGCAAGCATGGCATCGTCAAATAGCAACTATGTGCGCACAGGCACATTCAGCCATCACAACCATCGGCCACACGGCCCGACAGTCCGTGCACTCAGGGCACATTCTTGGTGTACCGGAATACCAGGGTCAACACCATCGTCTACACGGTATTTGAGCATTCTAGTCTTTCCGGCGCGCGGGCCTAAGACTCTCATTAGGCGCTCCAATAAAACCTATAACCAGGCTTCCAAGTCGGACGGACCTAACGCAGGTACGGATCAGCCACCCCCCATTGCTCAAATCGCCGTGCCACCTCGAATACGGAAGTATCCATGGCTATTTATAGGCGCGGGTCGGTTTCACCTTTCCTGTTCGGCAATCTGCCTTTTCATCGAGTTGCAGCCCAACGGCTCAACTACTCACAAAGTGGCAACACACGGCCACAAGAGTTGCACCAACCCTCTTCATTTCCTGGACATCGTCCAGTACTTCCTGCCGCACCAAGCAACAGGTAGGAACAAGGCATCACAAGCCATTATCACGGAGCCTTCTCCGATATGCAAACAAGCATCACCAATCCAGATTACATCCAGATGGGCTTCACACAGCATGCCTAGAGCCGTACTCCAATTCCGGCCTCTAACAAGGGGGACTTCACATATCTACCCCAAGGGACACCACAACCCACCGCAAACTCGCGGGGAAGGGTTTTCCCTATGCAATGCAGAAAAGAAGGACTTCACATGTCCCAGGAGGGAGATCGTTACCCTTGTCGATCTCTTCGGTGCCATCGAAAACTAGCTGGTGAGAAAGAACCGCTACAGCCTTGCCTTCACAACGCCGGCTTCGGATCACGAATCGGACCACGGGAGCTCTGCCGGTGGCTTGCTCTCCTCCTCCTTCTTCTTCTCTTCCTCTCTCTTTCTCTCTTCCTTAAGCCAAATGAAGAATGACTTCTTCATTCTTCTCTCACAACTTAATCCAGCCAGGAAACCACCTGAACCCTTGGATCAAAAGAGAGAAAACTGAACGGCCAAGATTTTCCCAAAAAACCAATTTTTGGCCGACACGGCCTGTGACACGCCCGTGTCACAGGCCGTGTACCCTTAAGCGGCACACACAGTTTGAACCGACTGAACAACACGGGCATCGACATGCCCGTGTCGAACCTGACACGCCCGTGTCATTCTTGAGACACGCCCGTGTCTCCTGTTACACGGTACTCACCGATTTCCAAAACCAGTACACGGGTCGGAACACGGCAACTGACACGCCCGTGTCCAGCCTGACACGCCCGTGTTTAAGGCCGTGTTCAAGGCCGTGTCCAGCTCTGACTTGAATTGGCCAAATTCGAAAAATAATTCGAACACGCCCTGGGACACGCCCGTGTCCCAGGCCGTGTACACCCGACACGCCCTGGGACACGCCCGTGTCCCAGGCCGTGTCAAACAGCCTGCTACTCAAACTTCATGTTGAGTCTTTTTGGGGCCTTTTTGGGGTGTTACACGACGGCTATCGGTCGGCGGTGGTTGGCCGCCGGAGGTGGTGGTTTCGGCGAACTCAAAAATACATTTTCCATGGTTTTCTCATGAAAACGAGAGACGGATCCGGCTCCGTTGAGCGCGAACCTCCTTTCTAAGAATCCTAAGATCTACCCATGAAAGAGAAGGGCAGCAGAGGAGAACCTTGTTCGCGGTTTGAAGGCGAGAAGAATGACGGGGGTGCCATGGCGCGGTGGTGGCGTTGCTGAACTTTCTACCTACTGCAAGAACAAGGATCTGATCCAATTACTTGAGCGTGTAACCTTCTCCTCTTGCCACCAAGTGGGCTTTTATAAGTCAGATAGTGGGAAGATGAATGGGTAAAGCCTTAATGGCCATGAAGGTCTCCCCTTAACGTTTCGGTTACAGTGAAGGGATAAGAAACGGTGGAAACTGAACAGGGTGTGTCCAGCTGGCGGCTTCCTATTGGACCATATCTTCCTCATTTATTATATAATTACAGAAGAAAAACGGCCTGAAATTACTCCTGGTGTAACTTGCCACACCAGCATTTATTACCACGCGTGTTAGAATAATTTCGGGCCTGAACCATCATTTCGGCCAATGTCACGGGCGTGACACATAGGTCACGGGCGTGACAAGCCCGAATAGCCAATTCTGGGTTCGACGATCGTCGAACTGAGATCGACGATAGTCGATGGATGGTCACGGGCGTGACACCTTGGGTCACGGGCGTGACAGGCCCGTGCGGTTAATTCTGGGCCGACGATCGTCGACTTGAGATCGACGGTCATCGAATGGTGGTCACGCCCTAGGTCACGGCCGTGACACCTTGGGTCACGGGCGTGGCATGCCCGAACGGCAAATTTCGAGGTCAACGATCGTCGAATTGAGTTCGACGATCGTCGAAGGCTGGTCACGCCCTAGGTCACGGGCGTGACACTCATGTCACGGGCGTGACATGCCTGGGCCGCAAGGTCGACGATCGTCTCACGGCGATCGATGATCGTCGATGGGGGTCACGCCCATAGTCACGGGCGTGACACCTTGGTCACGGGCGTGACATGCCCCCAGACAGCACGTTCGACGATCGTCTCGTGGAGACCGACGATCGTCGAATTAGTCACGCCCAAGTCACGGGCGTGACGGGTCGGTCACGGGCGTGACTAACCCATGACCCGAAATATTGATCGCTTTATTTCAATTTTATGTGTTTCCTGGGGTTCCGTCACGACCAACTGACTCCTAGGGGTCTAGCCGGAAATGGGATGTTACAAATCCAATAAACAAAACAAAAATTTCGTCCCCGAAATTGAGGTTGAGCCTACAGGGATTTCTATCGGAATAAATTAAACTTGTAACATCCCATACGATCTTTTTATTGGGTTCAGGCGACTGTTCGTTTGATAACGAAGACAATCTCCCCAATAAACAAAAGATTAGCCCCTAGCTTTCTGATTGATTTGCTTGAGTGCGCATGCCTAGGTCCTGGATTTTCCTTATCTAGTCTTAACATTCCAAAACAAGAAGGCAGTCTATAGTATACGAGAGGTGGTGAGATGTACCTGACTGAACAACTCCGGGTATCTTTGCCTCATCAGATCCTGCGGTTCCCAGGTGTGCTCCTCCTGACCGTGGTTTCTCCACAGAACCTTGACTAAGGGATCTTCTTGCGGCGCAAGATCCACACTCCTTTGTCATCGATCCGAACCGGCTCCAAGTGAACAGATCGGTCTGAAGCTACCGGCCCTTCTGTGGTCAAAATCCGCTGCTCCGGGCGTAGTAGAGCCCTTCTCAGCGAAGAGATGTGGAAGACGTCGTGTAGTGCTGCCAGCTCTGGTGGCAACTCTAGCCTGTAAGCTAGGGGTACAATCCGCTCCAGGATCCGGTAAGGGCCCATATACCTAGGGCTGAGTTTCTTCCTCCGACCGCGCACCCGTGAGACTCCGTGCATGGGTTGGATCTTCAAGAACACTCGATCCCCTACCCGAAACTCCACCTGACGATGCCGGGCGTCATAGTATTTAGCCTGTATGCTCTGCGCCTCCAACATCCTATTTCTGATCAGTCTCACCTGAGCCTCGGTGTCTTCAACAAAATCCGATCCCAACAGCTTCGGATCCTCGTCCTGAACCCAAGAAAGCAGGGTCCGACATTTTCGTCCATACAAGGCTTCATAAGGCGCCATCCTGATGCTGGACTGGTAGCTATTATTGTAGGAGAACTCAACCAACGGTAACATCTTCTCCCACGGCTCCCCTCGGTCCAGTATACACAGCCATAGTAAATCCTCCAAGGTCCGGTTGGTGCGCTCGGTCTGCCCGTCCGTCTGAGGGTGGAAGGCCGTGCTAAAAGTCAACCGGGTGCCCAAATATGCCTGCACTGACCGCCACTCCCTGGATGTAAACCGTCCATTGCGGTCCGACACTATCGTCCGGGGCACGCCATGATATCGGACATACTGCTCCATGGACATAACCTGGGGCCCAGCTTCGGAAGTGGCACATTCTCTAAACTAGGTCCGAGGGAACCCAAGCCAATACTAATTTGCCCAATAAACAAAAGTTTAGCCCCCAATAAACAAAAGATAAGCCCCTACCTACCTTGGGCTAAGCATCTTTGATATTACCATGTTATCTCCATCCCAGTTGGGTGCACAATCCCTAGGAGATCAATCTTTGACATAGGGTTCCAACCTGAAACTTGTTGATATACTTCATACATAAAACTCTCTGAGTCACATTTATGACAACCTTATCCCGGTCAAAATGTTCCTAATCCCGAATGGGTATCTTCCGAACTTGAATTCCTATCCGACCCTCGGTGTTTGTCTTGGTGGTTGTCTCCGAGTAATCTTATTACCGGTACGAGGGTTAAGACTACTTGTCTTCTACCATTCTGCTAAAGTATTATTGATCTCAATTCTCCTTAAAGCAGTCTACTAATTTGAGTAATTCTTGATAGGGGTCGTAGGGTCACCTGAGTTTATCTATCAGGTTGTCATTCTCATGTTAAACTCCTCCTTTTATTCCATTTGGGTATCTACTTACCTTAAACAAGTTCATACCCAGGGTCTATTTCGAACTAGGGCATGTTATAAGTCGTCACGGTTAGTCATGTGTCCTACTAGATTGAGTCTAACTTATTGACTAAAGAATTATAAGATGAGGTCTTTACAGCCGGAGGTGCTCCCTGCTGGGGGCAGGGTTTTGCCTCAAGCTACAAAGAAGAATTTCATCTGTTGAAGAAGTGGACAATTTATATGTGATCACCATATGGGCACACCACTGCTTCCGCTGCTTAGTTTGTCCCCAAACTAAACTCGAGCGGGGGTGACCCAGGGTTTGTGGACTGCTACTTCCTTCTGATCGATGTTTCCTCTGATACCACTTGTAAAAACCCCCCCTTTTTTTTTCTTTTTCAACCACCGAGGTCTTAGGCCCAGAACCGCCGCTTTGCGGTGACTCCTTCACGTCCTGAAGGGTCATCACCACAAGGCGCCGATTCTGCCGGCCAATTCGATCACAGAAAAGTAGCATAATTACTGAAGTAAGAACAATGCAGTCCACAATAATACATCACATGTAAATAAGATAAAATCTCCACGAAGGGAGTGCCCACAGAAATCATCAGAGTACTATATATACGGGCTTATGCCCGGTACAATATGTCCTCACTACAAGTCTCTCATGCGGAAGCGAAAACAGAAACTACTCAAGGTCGAGACTCACGGTCCCGGCTGTGTGAACTCCGGAGCTAGACTGCCCCATCTCTAGGCGCACCGATCTCTGGGGCTGCTCCTCCATGCTGGGCTCCACGATCCCCTAAATGATACGGTTCGAAAACCGTTAGTCATAAAGACTAAGCCCTATCATCCCTACCCCTTCCCCCATGGCTCCTAGGTACCGAGCGGGGAGGAAGAAAGGGAAGGACATGATGGTAGAGATAAATCAAGAAACAGGTGACTATGGACTTAATCTAGCAAGATGTATTCGGTGAGCAGTTAATATGATTGTATATAAATAAAACTAGCAATAAGAAAAGCAAATATATGAATTTAAACCTTCACTTATGCGAGAAACACATAAGCAAAAGGGATCTTTTGCAAGGCTCCCATCGTATAGAGTGTCCCATACCACTTATACGTTGGGGTGTCGGTTATCAAACAGCAATGATTGTTATATATTGAAATTAACCTTTGATTTATAAACTTGCCCACACAAGCTTATAGACCAAGGGGTCGTTTTGCAGGTCCTAATGTATAAGCGTCCCATACCACTTATACTTTAGGTGTCAGGGTTAAATGAATCGATTATGCTATGACATGCTAGTGGGTATGATGAAACATGCAAGTGCAACTCACACACCCGACTCTGTGCACACAGACCTTTAGTTCCCCCTTTCAGAGCCGTTACCCCCCAGGATACCTCCGTAGTTGCAGACGGAAGCGGTGGGTTGGGCCTCGCCCACCTCAAAACCAGTAAAAGCACCACTAGTCTGACCTATCGTACGCCTCAACGCTTGGTGCACTAAGCGGACGCCTGCGTACTCTTGCCGGCTGGCACACCGGACTTCTGTTGGCGAAGTGCTAACCACCTCGCCGAGTCAACGATATCGGTGTCGGTGCAATCGAACTCCCCGATATCGTAAAACCCACCACCTTAACTTTTCCTATCCTTATGCACATGCAAGTAAAATTAAATCGCATGCAACACACAAAAACCGAGCCGAAGCTCCCTGGACCAAAACGTCCGTCTCCAAAACAACCGAGCCGAAGCTCCCCGAACCATCCCGTCCGTCTCCAAACCGACCGAGCCGAAGCTCCCCGGACCAACCCGTCCGTCTCTTAACCAACCGAGCCGAAGCTCTCATCAATCTTCCTGTGCCAACAGTTTTGTGAAAAGTGCAATCCTAGTTACTAAGTTACTCTTGCCAGATTATTATTACAGATTACGTTAGCCCAGGACTGCCCCGGTATACCCCGTGAAGGGCTCTCAAGGGGCACTAGGAACCAAGACGGCGGCATTACGGCCCGAAGTTCCCTTTCGCATGGCACTTAATATTATTGGTTTATTTCCCTTAACCCATTCCCTTCTCACATTACGATAGACTATCCTAGGGTGATTTTTAAACCTTCCACTCTTCGGGGAAGACGATCTTTCGTCGAACCCGAGCACCTCTTAACTCTAGCTATCACCACTACTCAGTACTCTTTATATCTTCCTATTGCGATTTCCTCCACTATTGCCCACCCAAACAAAATGAATTATTTAACTCCAATGTCTTCCTCAGATCATGTCTTATTTCAATTCACAACTGCTATATGCAGACCGACCTAGGCTACATGTCGAACCGGTTATGCAATGATCCATTACTCATCCAAATGCCCTAAATTATTTACTGGAGACTTACCATGATATAAATGACCTAAGTCCGGAAATGGAAATTTTCCTAATTTATTTGGCATTTAATTAAATTCCTCGAAAATCCCAAGGACTGCCGGTTTGAACATGAACTACCCTAAGTTCTCATGCAAGATGTCCAGCAAATTTATGATAAATACTAGGTTATCTCAATAGGTTAAATCCTAAGTATCATAATTTTTCTATCATTAGAAGGGCATGAAAACTATTTTAGAAATAATCTCTAACTTCTGTTGTTTATAAATCAAGTACAGAAAATATTCTTCCAAAAATTATAAATAAATTTATGTCATACAGATAAATGCCTAAAATTAGCACTGGCCAAGTCTCACAATTTTCCGGCAAGTTATTTTATCCATAATTAATTTTTAAACATAAAAGCCCTTTCTATCATCTGTGAATAAAGTACTAGATTTACTCAACATAAAAATTCTATAAAAATCCAGTGATCAATGTTCTACTGGTCAAGATCTAAATCCAGAATTTTAACTGATTATAATTAATTTAAAACCTCCAAATATTTGAAACAACAATTCGGGCTAATAATCCTTTAACACATGAAGTATGATATTTATCAATCATAAAATTCCAGGAAAATTACCATAAGTCTAAAACATCCTAAAACCCCCTCCTCCCGAGTTTCATAATTTCTGGATTAGATTTAGTGCTTAAAATAACTAAATTACATTTCTATCCTAATTCAAACTCTCAACTTCCGAGGTACCCAATTACCTCCAATTCCTTCACCATTTCAACCAGAGGGTTTTCATCATATCATCCCCCTCTCCTCCAAATTTCAAGGGCATACAAGAGCTTTTGCTCCTATGTCCTTCACAAACCTCAAACTACCACACACTGGGTTTGAGCCAATCTCTTAGGGTAAAATCCACCCTAATCCACACCATGTTACCCAAGAGGGTAGGCATAGACTCAATAAATCAGTGGCCACAACTTCAGCCTCTTTGAGGAGATTTGTCCACTCCATTTCCAATTGTACTTTTCCCCAAAGTACCCCTCACCAAGACCTATCTAGGACTTGATACTTCCCTATTAAAAACTCGACCAATCGAGTTGAAATTTTGTACAGATCTTAACATTGATGCCAGGGACCACCACCCAAAATTTGGGAGAGTTTGGACTTAGTTTCATCTCCTAATTAATTTTATAATGTTTATTAAAATTTTATAAAAAACTTTAGGCAAAAGTTCTCCAAAAATTCTCATTTTTGGACAGCCTCTCGATATACATATTATAGATCTCCAGTCAAAATTTCAAGTCATTTGGACATGTTATGAACCGTGGGCAACCATTTCAATTTCTGGTTAGCCTAGGTCTTGATCCCACCAAAATGAGTGATGTGGTCAAACCACTCACCCAAATTGAATAAAATCAATTTTATATTAAAGTAGACCCAGAGGGCTACAACTTTTGTGACTGGTCATTTTTCCTAATTCAGCCTCTAAGTGCCTCGTTTTGCAGTCTCAAAAATACATTCAAATAACCTATTTTTCCATTATGTAATATATAATAATCTATGGATTATAATATTGATTCTACTGTTCATCTTCTTCATGAACCCGAAAACAGACAAGAAAAACCATTTTTGCTGTAAGCATTCCGTGATCCGTCGCCGGCCGTTCGGTCACTTCCCTGGCCAGCCACCACCACCACCACCTCCGTTGAGGCGACGGCTATCGGTCGGCGGTGGTTTGGCCGCCGGAGGTGGCGGTTTCCGGCGAACTCAAAAATACATTTTCCATGGTTTTCTCATGAAAACGAGAGACGGGTCCGGCTCCGTTGAGCGCGAACCTCCTTTCTAAGAATCCTAAGATCTACCCATAAAAGAGAAGGAGCAGAGGAGGGCCTTGTTCGCGGTTTGAAGGCGAGAAGAATGACGGGGTGCCATGGCGCGGTGGTGGCGTTGCTGAACTTCTCCTACAGCAAGAACAAGGATCTGATCCGATTACTTGAGCGTGTAACCTTCTCCTCTTGCCCCAAGTGGGCTTTTATAAGTCAGATAGTGGGAAGATGAATGGGTAAAGCCTTAATGGCCATGAAGGTTCTCCCCTTAACGTTTCGGTTACAGTGAAGGGATAAGAAACGGTGGAAACTGAACAGGTGTGTCCAGCTGGCGGCTTCCTATTGGACCATATCTTCCTCATTTATTATATAATTACAGAAGGAAAACGGCCTGAAATTACTCCTGGTGTAACTTCCCACACCAGCATTTTATTACCACGTGTGTTAGAATAATTTCGGGCCTGAAACCGTCGTTTCGGCCAATGTCACGGGGCCGTGACACATAGGTCACGGGCGTGACAAGCCCGAATAGCCAATTCTGGGTTCGACGATCGTCGAACTGAGATCGACGATAGTCGATGGATGGTCACGGGCGTGACACCTTGGGTCACGGGCGTGGCAGGCCCGTGCGGTTAATTCTGGGCCGACGATCGTCGACTTGAGATCGACGGTCATCGAATGGTGGTCACGCCCTAGGTCACGGGCGTGACACCTTGGGTCACGGGCGTGACATGCCCGAACGGCAAATTTCGAGGTCGACGATCGTCGAATTGAGTTCGACGATCGTCGAAGGCTGGTCACGCCCTAGGTCACGGGCGTGACACTCATGTCACGGGCGTGACATGCCCGGGCCGCAAGGTCGACGATCGTCTCACGGCGGTCGACGATCGTCGATGGGGTCACGCCCATAGTCACGGGCGTGACACCTTGGTCACGGGCGTGACATGCCCAGACAGCACGTTCGACGATCGTCTCGTGGAGACCGACGATCATCGAAGTAGTCACGCCCAAGTCACGGGCGTGACGGGTCGGTCACGGGCGTGACCAAACCGTGACTCGAAATATTGATCGCTTTATTTCAATTTTATGTGTTTCCTGGGGTTCTGTCACGACCAACTGACTCCTAGGGGTCTAGCCGGAAATGGGATGTTACAACCAGTCGAGTATGGGCTAACGACGAAGGTTAGACCCATTTAGATCGATGATCGAGCCGATAAACAGTTGCGGAACAAGACAATCAGGATGGTAAAGGTCCGGTGAAACAATTGCGGTCGAGAAGAGCTAACATGGGAGCGGGAGCAGACCATGCATGCAGAGTTTCCCGAGTTTTTTGGTTAAGCTGTTGTATCGTGCGTCTTTTGTTGATCGTACATTCTTTTATATATCGTATATCTGTATTGATTGCTGAGTTTCCTTGTTGTACCTAAATTTTGGGACGAAATTTTTGTTAAGGAGGGGAGGGTTGTAACACCCCCAAAATCCCAATTTTCCAAAGTTTGGAATTTAGGCTTAGACACAGCTTGGGATATGGGTGTGTCATAGGGCATGTCTTGCTCGGGCTTCTCGAGAAGGTGTTAAGTGTGGTTTAGTCTCGAGGAGGCGTTGAGTGAGACACATAGCCTGGGACACGGACGTGTCCCAAGCCGTGTCCTTCTCGGTGTGCACTCAATGCCATGCTCTCGACACTCAATGCCATGCTCTCGACACTCAATGCCATGAGCTCGACAATCGTTTAGTGAAGCACACGCCCAGCCACACGGGAGTGTCAGAAGCCATGTCAGGACACACGACCTATGAAACGGGCATGTCATAGGGTCGTGTTCTTTTCTGGATGAGTCGGTTCGTGTACCGCTTACAGTACACGACCTGTGAAACGGGCGTGTCACAGGTCGTGTCAGCCGCAAAATTACACTCAGCCAATTGTGGCCGTTCGTTTCACTCATCCTTAATTCAATGGCCCAAGGTATTCCCAGTTGGGTTTATCTCCAGGTTTGAGTGAAGATATCATTCTTCACTTAGCCATTATCTCTCTCAAGAGCTTAGTGAAAGAGGAGAGCTAGGAGGAAGAAGACGAGAAGATCTGACCACTGCGGGAGCATTAGAGTTCTGTTTAGAGATCTGAGGCCAGATCTGTGGAGGCAAGATTGCTGCAGTCCTTTCCACCGACAAAGATTTCTATGGCTCCCAAGAGATCATCGAGGGTAACGATCTTCCTTCTCTGACATGTGAAGTCCTCCTTTATGCATGAGCATGGGATACTCCACCAAAAGGTTGAAGAGTAAGTGATCCCCGTGGGTTGATAGTTATTATCCCCAAGTGAGTGCATTTAGACCCGAAAATGTGTAGTACGGGATAGGCATGTTGTGTGAAGCCCATCTGTACAGGCTGGTCTTGATTAATGATGTTGCATATTGCGCACCGGAGAAGTCTCCGCATATAAACGTGTAGTTTGTGGGGTCAATGGGTTGTGCTTGTGAAGGGAAGTAGCACGAAGTACTGGAATGAAGAATTCCTGGAAAACAACCTTATAATGCTATGTTGTATGCTATGAAAGACCATTTTTCTGGCACTGCATGAACTGTAGGGTTTGGGTTGAGTTTGGGTGCAGATAGAGAGTTCTGTTGAACCCGCCAAGCGACCGCGAAGGATGCCAGCATTAACTCCCCTTTTTGATTGTGAAGCCAGTCCTTGGCGGGCATTATAGCTGTTGTGAGCTGCGAGCTCTTAAATGGCTTCTTACCGAACAGGAAAGGTGAAGCCGACCCGCGCCTTTAATTATAGCTGCAAGTACGATGTGCTTGGTGATGGCAAGGCGATTTGAGCAACGGGGGGTGGTGGATCTATACCTGCGTTATGGTTGCTGTACAAGAGAGTGCCAAGGCATTGGGTTTTCGTCAACAACATTATGAGAGTCTTAGGCTTGCGTTCCATCAAGACTAAATGCTCAATGGTGTGGATCCCGGTTCGCCGGTGTACCCAAAAGTGTGCCTGAGAGCACAGATCGTCGGACCGGGTGGCTGACGATTGTGATGGATTGTTTGTGTGTAAAATCACAAGATATGTTATACCTATTGATGCATTACTCTGTAGGGAAGGAATGCCACTACCCTGAGAAAGGGGTAGGATTATTATAAATTAGTCAGCTGAATGCTTAACGTTGCCTTGTTTGCCACCTTCTGGGTCGATTGTCCCTGTGCAGGTGCTGGAGAGCCGAGCGGAAAATGAAGGGCTGAAGTCCCTGATGCTGCTGTTGCCGCTGCTGATTCTAGCCCTTGAAGGCTAAGCGAAATGTGTTGTCTTTTATTCATGTATGGCCGGCCTACGCGTCGATGTATGTAATCCATACGATGAAAAAGAGGAACTTTAGGGCCTTATGGCCCTAACTTTGTGTATTTGGTACATTCCTTTGGGGTATATATATAAATGTGCAGTTTATCTATAGTGGACATTCCGAATGGTTGAGTTCAATATTTACTTTAAGCTTCCGCTAGCATGCTTTGAGTTAGGTTGCATTTATGATATGGAATTAACCTGTAGCTTCACCGCTTGTTGGTGGCATATAGTGTGGGGCCCCGACCGGACCTTCTACTATACGTCATGTAATGGGTGGGATCGTTACAACAGCTCCTTTGCAATCTCAAAATGACGAGTTCATAGCTCGTAAAAACTTCTTCTGGGAAGCTGCCCGAGGAAGTCCAGCAAGATTTTTGAATTTTTAGGGAAGTCATCAATACCCTTCAGCTCCCGCAATTGCTCCTCTTACAACAACTTTTCCTTTCTATCCTCTGCTCATTTTTCAACTACAGCTTATCCTCCATTTTTTCCTTTTCCTTATGTTCTAGGAGAACAGGGAGAGCCATCGCCATTTACAGATAGCATCCAGCAAGAACCAACTCCAGCTCACTTCAGAGAGCCTCGATTACCAACTTACACATGGGAGTCTTACCAAGTTGCACACTTATAAGCTTTTGATTCAGTCATCGCCCTCAAAACTCTTACCGATGCTACCAGGTGCAAGCTCTTCGTAACATCCTTTGCTGGACAAGCAAGAGAGTGGTTATACAGACTTCGCCCTTAGTCTGTCGCTTCCTTTGCTGATCTGCGAAGAGAGCTTCTACTCAGGTTTTCTACCTCTACTAAGAGGAAGAGCGGACCAGAAGCACTGTTTGATATCAGGCAGCGGGAGAATGAGACTTGGGCTCATTTTGTCGATCATTTTCAAAGTGATATTCTTGACATTGAAAACGTCGATCTAGAGATGTACCGAGTCGCTCTGATAAGTGGTTTAAGTGAAGGGCCGCTTAAATTCGAAGCTAATGTCCGAGTGCCGAGGACATATCAGGAGATGATCAGTCTTTCCAACTTATACATACGAGGTGAAAAGAGTAATCCCAACTACATCTCTAGGCTTGTAACAAAGAAAGATCCTTTTTCTTCATACAGGCAACCACCAAATTATCCTCACAAGGATTTTCGACCGTGATCAAAGAAGGGAAGAAATTTTCGACGTCATCAACGCCTCTTTCCAGGCCAAGATCAGTTCCAAAATCAAAGATCACAATCGTCAGTTCCTCCCGCTTATCTGGCACTAGCTCTGCTAGAAGCTTCAGGTTACCAGCAGCAGGATGACAACTTGACAGAACTTGAACTAGACCAAGTTATGTAGGATTTAGTCCAAGTGATGAAGGGCAAGACCGGTAATAAGAGAACTTACCAACCCTCCGATCAAAGATTCAAGGACTTAGATCCCTATTGTGAATTTCATTAAGAGAAAGGGCATCCAACTGAAAACTGCCGAGCACTTCGTCAACTGGTGGAGAAGATGCCGAGTTAGGGCAAATTTCGTGACTTATTCCAGAAGAATGACCACTCTAATCCATCTACTTCAAAAGGTAAAGAAGTTGCAGACACTCCTTTTGGCTCAAAGGGAGTGAGCCAAATGAACAATAATCTAAATTTCACTGCCGGTGAGACCATTGATGTGAATGACGTAGGTGCCCTTGGAAATCTATTCTTAGGTGATGATAGAACTGAAAAAGTCCCAAAAGCTCTTTGCGATCATACCTGATCGGTTTTGTTCTCCATACTGAACATTTTTTTACATATGTTCTAACATTTTTTATGCTCTCTTTCATTCATTTCAATAAATTTTTAAGTCAGAGATCCCATATTGACACATTTCCTTTTTTAGAGTGCTTCCTCCTCTATTTTCTCTTTGCTAAAGGGATCATTGAACCGATGAGATAACACTAAGTCTTGTTTGACCCCCATAGATTGGTCCCTGGCATAATACAACCATGACCACATATAGTGGGGAGTGTTCACATATGTGCAGTGGGGGCCGTCCAATCTGTGTGGGAGGACTTTAGGGCTTCGGATCCTAGCCGATATCTAACCCAAAGCGTGCATCAAGGGAAGTCCCATGTGTTATCTCTACTGTGCTCCGTTAAGGATACATTATAGTTAAGATGATTTTTTCTTGACAAGAAATTATGTTCAAGTGTAGCCTTGTCTCTACGATCATCTCACAACTGTAATGGTCGAACACTCCATGGTACTTTCAAGTTGTGCCTTCTGGGGACCCACAACATCGCTGATCTTTTAGGGCGAGCAATGCTATTGACAACTTGGCATCTAAGAACCCCATTTTTTTAAACCACGGGGGTCTTAGGCCAAGAACCGCCGCTTTGCGGTGACACCCTCACACCCGGGAAGGTCATCACTACCAAACGCCGATCCTGCCAGCCAAATCGATCACAATAGTAGCAAAATAATAAAAGCAAGTCCACAGGAATCACATATATAGTAAGTAGTCTCCACGAAGGGAGTGTCCACAGATATAATAAAAGTACAGAAAGTAGATCTCATGCCCGGTACATCAAAATCCTCACTACATATCTCTCATAGCGGAAGCAAAACTAAATAACTACTAGCGATCGGGACTCATAGTCCCAGCTGTCTGAACTCTGATAGTAGACTTCCCCATCTCCAAGCGTGTTGACATTCAGGGCTGCTCCTCCATGTTGTGCTCCACGGCCCCTAAAATGATGTGGTTCGAAAACCGTTAGTGTAAAGGACTAAGCCCTATCATCCCCCGCCCCTTCCCCCATGGCTCCTAGGCACCGAGCGAGGAGGAAGAAAGGAGAGGACATGATAATGGAGAATAACAAATGCAGGTTACGGCAGAACTAGACTAGCAGTTTGATGAGCATGTATAAATATAACAATAACAAAGGTAAGAAAAGCTACTCAAGAAATAAGTAACCTTAGCTTATATGAAAGCACATAAGCAAAAGGATCTTTTGTAAGGCTCCTATCGTATAAAAAGGTCCATATCAATTTATACGATATGGTGTTAGTTTACAAGCAAGCAATATTTATCATAGGAAAATAACCATAACTTATAAGCATGCTCGCGCGAACTTATAAACCAAGGGGTCATTTTGCAGGGCCTATTATATAAAGCGTCCCATAACACTTTATACAATAGGTGTCAGGGTTATATGCAATGGTTATGCTATGACATGCAATTATGCCATGAAGTGAACATGTAAGTGCAACTCACCCACTCGACTCTGTGTACACAGACCTTTAGTTCCCCCTTTTTGGAGCCGAACCTCCCAGGATACCTCCGTAGTGGCAAACGGAAGCGGTGGGTTGGGCCTTGCCCACCTCTAAACTAGTAATTGCACTACTAGTCAGACTTATCGTATGCTTTAACGCTGGTGCACTAAGCGGAGCTCCTGCGTACTCTTGCAAGCTGGCGCACCTATGGCAAAGTGTCAAACCACACTTGCCGAGTTGACGTATTGGCATCGGTGCATCGACCCTCCAATACCAAAGACCCACCACCTTATACTTTATGCACATGCAACCATAATGTATCATCCGCCGAGCCAAATATCCCCGGACTATCCCGTCCGTCACAACCAACAACCGAGCCAAAGCTCCCCGGACTATCCTGTCTGTCACAATCAACTACCGAGCCAAAGCTTGCCATGCCAACCTGCCCATCACCAAATCCCCCGGGCCTAGAGCCCGTGTGAACCAACCTAACATCCCGATACATCGATACGAGTGAAAGTGAAACCCTAGTTATACTAGTTGCTCTTGATGTTTATTATTCCTACTGTTTAGGTTAGCCCAGGACTGCCCCCGGCATACCCTGTGAAGGGCCCTCAAAGGGCACTAGGAACTACAATGGTCTGAAGCCCAAAGCTCCCTTTTGCAAGGCACTTATTTTTATTGGTTAATACCCGATTCCCGATCCCTTAGTATTACCTTGGATCTCATCCTAGTGTGTTTTGACTCTTTCTCTCTCTCCACGGGGAAGACGATGTTTCGTCGATCCCGAGCACCACTTAAATTTAAGCCACTCTACTACCTACTCTTCCCAACTTCCAAAGGTACCCCCTATCCACTTACCAAGTCAATACAATAACATCCTAACTCTTTGGATTCATTTTGAACCATATCATGATTTCTGCAGTTTTTACTAAACGCATACCATCCTAAACTATATGATGTATACAATGGGAGGTACTCAAAATTATCATCCCATATCTCTATAATAATTATTGGGGGTCTACCATGCCATGATTAGCCTAAAGCTTGAATTTCATAATTTTCCTAATTTACTTGATAATTTATTTAATTTTCCTAAGTAATCCAAGACCCAAGTTTGAACATGAAGTACACCTTTCATACATGCAAATTCTTTACAAAATTTATGATAATTATATGATGACAATTGAATAGCAAAATCAGAGTCTCCCAATTTTTCTGCAAGGGTTAGGCCTCTAAATCTGATTTTAAATACAACCTACATTAATCATTTTAAAGAGACAAGTACTGCCAATATACTTTCAAAAATTCTGAGAAAATTCAAGGATGATCATAAATACATATAAACACTCCAGGTCAAGTTTCATAATTTATCAGTGAATAATTAACTCTAAACTTGATTTTCTCATAGCAATCCAAATTAACATGTTAATGAACTAAGTACAACAATTATTCATCTAAAAATTGTAATAAAATCCCCATATGAGATAATCAAATTTTTGTACCTAAAGAACACTACTGATCAAGTTTCATAATTTTACAACAAGTGTCGAGTTCTGAATTTATTATTGAACATCAAATTATTCTCAAAAGCTTGTGAACAATGTACTGAAAATATAACTCTGAAAATTATAAACAAATTCATGTAAGAGTATATTGATATAACATACCCTCTTCCCAATTCTCATAACTTCCTACTCAACTGGGTGATCATAATAATTGAAAGATAATCAAAGGCCTTTTTCATGTACTCTAAAGAAGGTGCTAAATATATTGATCCAAAATTACCAATAAAATCACCAAAGGGCCTTATCGACCCTGTGACTATACTACCTAAGTTTCATCACTGTTCAATGAGTTTTAATAACCTATTCTACCACTTTAAGGTTTGTGCCCTAAATGAGGGTTAGGGTTTTGAGGAGTTTAACAACTTTTAAATCCAATAAGATTTCTACCAGAGGACTCTAACTACCCTAGAGTACTTTCCACTAAATTTCAAATCATTTCAAGGTCATTTGACTACATGCCCTTCACAAGACACCAAAAACCATCCTTAAGTTTTTGTCTTGGATCCTAGGGCAAATCTACCCAAATCCATCCCATCTTCCATGGGAGGGTGTTAAATGTCATGCCATGTCAGTGGACCGAATTCAAACCTCTGTTGAGGTGATTTGGCCACCTAAACCCACAAGTGTACTTTTGACCTAAATACCCCTTATTGAGCCAACTTAGGGTTTAATTGCTTCCAACCTAAATCATCTCCAAATGAGATGAAAATTTATACAGAGCCTCATGATGACCCAATCGACCACTCACCAAAATTTGTGAGAGTTTGAGGTAATTTGGTCTCTTAATTAATTTACCCTAGAGTAATTAAATAATTTCAAAATCTATAGAAATATTGTCCCAAAAAATTCTCATTTTTGGCAAGACCGAGGTATAGATAAGGGTGACTCCCTGTCCAAATTTTGAAGTCATTTGAAAAAGGGATGAAGTGGGGGGCACTCATTTTAATTCCTATCCGGCCCTAGGTATAGACCCCCCAAAATGGGTGCCCTGGTCAAACCAATTGACCAAATGGACCCAAATTAATTTTAAAATAAAGTAGACCCATAGGGATACAAATTATATGTTGACCATTTCCTCATATAGAGCCTCTAAGTATTTTTCATTAATTTTCTAAAGTGACTGTTATCATAATATAGAAAATTCATTTAAAAAGAAAAGGATTTAAATGATAAGCACAGATCTTGATGCAAGATCCGACAGTTGCTTGATTGTCTTCTTCCTCCAGCCAAGGGCCATGATTGGCCGAACCTGGATCTTATTCCAAGACCCTTTCCCGGCAACCCGGCCACCTCCCTGGCCGTCCACCGCCACCACCACCTCCGTCGAGGTGGTGGCCATCATTGGACGACGGCACGACTGCCGGAGGGGCGGATTCCGGCGAACCCGACCACCCATTTTTTTTTCACAGAAAAACCAGTGATTTTCATAACCCGATCAGGCTCAATTTATCCCGTTCCATTGCCCTAACAATTCCTACGATCTACCCATAAGGAAAGAGCAACCGGAGGACCTTGCTCGCGGCCTGGAGACGTATGGATCGTCGGGACGCCATGGTCGGTGGTGGTGCCACTCGATTTCTACAACTGCACACTGAGCTTCCTCGGCACCTTCAGGTTTTGTGTGGAACCACTCCTCTAAGTCCAGTGAGTCTTTTAAAATGATAAAAATGGGGGAGGGGAGGGGTCTAGCTGGTGGTGGCCATTAATGCCCCTTTAAGAGCTATTCGGCCATGGAGGAGGAGTATGAATGTGGGCTCAATCCATCCAGGAAATGGCTGGAAACTCCTCCTCTTCCCCAGAGGAGTTGAATCCAGCCATAAAAGGGGGAGGGGAATGAGGCCAAGGCATTCAAGTGCTATTAATGGCCGTAAAAGCAAAATTTCGGCCATGGCTTTGGGTTAAAATGTCTGCCACGTGGCATTCTACCCTTGGACCGCTTATTATTGTTTAAATGAGTCTTAATGAAAAAATCAGGGCCTATTAATTCAGTTTGGCACAATTCCCGAAAAGATCCGGTTCAGCCTCTTCATACGAACCAACAAACAAGGCCGAAAATTTGTCTAAAGCAAAAGCGTTGAGACAAGCCTCCACACTCAACGCCAAAATTGCCAGGAATTTTCTAAGTACAATGGCATTGAGTGAGCTCAGCTCACTCGATTCCATTCAGTCAATGGCGTTGAGTGAGCTCAACTCACTCAACGCCATAATTCCATAAAATCCTTTCTTTGTATGATTGCATTGAGTGCACTCAACGCACTCGTCATTCAGCCCATGGCGTTGAGTGGACTCAGCGCACTCAATGCCCCGAACTCAAAATTCTTGCCAAGTAAGATGGCATTGAGTGCACTCAACGCCATTCAGCCCTAGCGTTGAGTGGAATCCACACACTCAACACCCCGAACTCAACATTCTTCCCAAGTAAGATGGCATTGACTCAACGCACTCAATTACATTCATCCTATGGCATTGAGTGCACTCGATGCACTCAATTCCCGAGCCCAAGATTATTCTTAAGTAAGATGGGGTTTAGTGCACTCAATGCCATACAGCCCATGACATTGAGTGCACTCCACGCACTCAACGCCCGAGCCCAAGATTCTTCCTAAGTAAGATGGCGTTGAGTACACTCAACACACTCATCGCCATTCAACCCATGGCATTGAGTGCACTCCACGCACTCAACGCCCGAGCCCAAAAACCTTTCTAAGTAGATACCTGATCTACTCGTCGAGTCTTGTCGACTCACTCGACGCTTCCCAGACTTGAGCCATCTTGGCCACTTTTGGTTGATCCCAATGGGTCCTTAATGACATATTGGCATCCCTTAGGGTTAGAGGTGTCATGATGGGATCATAGAACCAAGTTAAAACCTAAAGGTCATGCCTAAAGTAGTAATTGAGATTCTACTACTTGCAGACCAATGTGATTTTCACTTTGAGCCTTGTTCACTTGGTCTTCTTGGGCTTTCTAGGGTTTTGTCATGACCGAGTCATGACAAAACCACTCCTAGGGGGTCTAGTTGTTTGAGGGATGTTACAAATCCCAATATATAAACAAAAAATTTTTGTCCCCAAAATTCTAGTTAGGCCTACGGGGTTTCAAGTACGAAAGGTAAATTGTAACATCCCGAGATTTTGTGTGTAATACCTGACTGAAAGGCTCAAGGTACCTTTGTCGCATTAAGTCCTGTGGCTCCCATGTGTGTTCCTCTCGCCCATGATTCCTCCACAGGACCATGACTAATGGAACCTTCTCTTAGCGCAAGACTCGTATCCCCTTGTCGTCAATCCAGACCGGTTCAAGGTTAACTGATCGATCAGATGCTACCAGCCCATACATGGCTGAAATCTGCTGCTCCGGGTGTAATAGAGCCGTCCTAAGAGAAGATACGTTGAATACGTTGTGTAGACCGGCCAAGTCCGGTGCCAGCTCCAGCCTGTATGCCAAGGGACCTATCCGCTCTAGGATCCGGTAGGTCCCCATAAATCTTGGGCTAAGCTTCTTCTTCCGACCACGCAACCGTGAAACTCCATGTATTGGTCGGATCTTCAAGAATACCCGGTCCCCCACCAAAAACTCCACCTGATGATGTCGAGCGTCATAATACTTGGTCTGTCGGCTTTGTGCCTCTAACATCCTATCCCGTATCAGCGTCACTTGAGCCTCGGTGTCCTCCACAAACTCCGAACCCGAAGCCTTCAGATCCTCGTCTTGTACCCAAGACAGCGGAGTCCTACACCTCCGTCTGTATAGGGCCTCATAAGGAGCCTTCCCTATGTTGGACTGGTAGCTGTTATTATATGAAAACTAAACCAATGGTAACAGCTTATCCCAAGGTTCTCCGCAATCCAGAATGCATAGTCGCAGTAGATCCTCCAAGGCTCGATTTGTGTGTTCCGTCTGCCCATCAGTCTGGGGATGAAAAGCTATACTGAATGTCAGCCGAGTGCCCAAATAAGTCTGTACTGATCTCCACTCCCTGTACATAAACCGTCCATCCTGATCCGATACAATCGTCTTGGGTACGCCATGATAACAGACGAACCACTCCACGAATTTCCAAACAAGCACACCAACCGAGTCATCATTCCTAATAAGGATAAATATAGCTATCTTTGTCAGCTGATCGATGATTACCCAGATCGAATCATTCCCTATCCGTGATCGGGGAAGCCCATGTATGAAGTCCATCGCGATGTCCTCGAACTTCAACTCCGGCACTGAAAGTGGTTGCAACAATCCTGCGGGGTTTCTACACTCTGCCTTCACCAACTAGCATGTCTCGCATTGGGTCACAAAGTAGGTGATATCCTTCTTCATGCCTGGCCAATACAAGGTCTTCTTCAGATCTGCAGTCATCTTCATAATTCCTGGGTATACTGAATACCGACTGTAGTGGGCCTCCGTCTTGATATCCTCCCGGACCTGGCCTCCCTCTGGTGTATAAAACCGTCCTCTAAAGCATACCAGGTCATCTCTCAATATGTAATACCCAGCAGTACCTGCCTCCAAGGACCGGAATATCGGCTCCAGCTTGGCATCCTGCCTCTTCCCATCTATGACTCGGTCTCGAATGTCATCAATGGCACTCATCGCCTCTAGATACTTCTCATAAAGCTTGAGGTCATCAAACAACACCAGCGTGATGTGCATATCCTCTAATCTCTATACCAGCTCCATGGACATAATCTAGGGCTCTGCGACAGTAGTGGCGGATCTCCAACTCAATGCATTGGCTACCACATTCACCTTCCCTAGGTGGTAATGCATATCATTCTGATAATCTGCTAGAAATTCCACCCATCACCTCTCCCTGATGTTCAACTCTTTCTGCGTGTCCACATGCTTCAGATTTTTGTGATCAGAGTATATGTCGTAGTGGACACTGTACAAATAATGTCGCCAGACTTTTAGAGCAAACATGACTGCTCCCATCTCTTGTTCATGAACAAGGTAGTTCTGCTCATGCTTCTTCAGCTGGAGAGAAGCATAATCAATCTCGTGGCCCTTCTGCACCAGCACTGCTCCCATGCCCTGGTAGGAAGTGTCGGTGTAGACCTGGAATCCTTCTTTCCCCAAAGGCAGGGCAACTATAGGAGCCGAGGTGAGTCGATCTTTCAGCTCCTGAAAATCAACCTTGCACTGCGGGGTCCCGACAAAGGGCACATCCTTCCTCGTCAGGGATGTGAGTCGAAGGGAAATTCGAAAGAAACCCTCCACGAACTTCCGGTAATTACCGGCAAGTCCTAGAAAATCCGCATGTCTGTGGCCGCCTTCAGTTGCGGCCAATCCCGAACTGCCTGAATCTTGGCTAGGTCCACTTCCAACCCAGCTCCACTGATGGTATATCCTAGGAAAGCCACCTCCTTTAACCAGAACTTGCATTTGCTGAACTTCGCATAAAGGCGGTGCTCCCGCAATCTCTCTAGAGTCAATGTCAGATATTGTGTATGATCCTCCTCTGACCTCCAGTAAATGAGGATTTCATTAATAAACACGATGATGAACACATCCAGATATGCCTCAAACACCCGGTTCATGAGGCTCATGAACGCCGACGGTGCATTCGTGAGCCCGAAGGGCATCAACTCGAACAACCCATATTTGCTACTGAAGGCAGTCTTCAGAATGTCCTCCTCCCTGATCCGCAGCTGGTAGTAGCCCGACCTCAAATCTAGATTTGAAAAGAAATGCGCCCCCTCCAGCTGATCAAACAACTCATCTATCCTTGGCAATGGATAGGTATTCCAGACTGTCAGTCGGTTCAGTGCTCGGTAGTCGATGCGCAACCTAAATGTCCCGTCCTTCTTCTTGACGAACAACACCGGGGCTCCCCATGGTGAAGATCTTGGCTAGATATATCCGGCTTCCAGTAGTTCCTACAGCTGGCTTTGAAACTCTATTAACTCCTTCGGGGCCATCCGGTAAGGGGCTCTAGATGCCGGCTTAGCCCCTGGCACCAGCTGTATCCGGAAATCCTGCTCCCGATGTGGAGGTAGCCCCGATAGCTTCTCTGGGAATACGTTAGCAAAATCCCGCACAATCGGGACATCATAGATGGAATCCTTGGCCTCAGCAATTTCGAACAACACTTCATAAAATTCCTCACCCCTGTAAGTGGGCCTTGACGGACTACACAGATGATAGCAATAGAGTGGGAATAGGTCTAATACCTTCGATGATGATGTGCGAATCCCCATGCCTCACGGTGATCCTCTTTGACAGGCAGTCAATCTGGGTATGGTTCCAATGCAACCATGACATGCCTAGGATCAAATCAAAGACTGGCATCTTTAGGATCGTTGCTGGTGCTTCGAATGCCTTTCTACCGATTTCTGCCTCCATATTGCAGTGGGGAGATGTGAATAGCTCCAATCCGTCTGGTAGTCGCATCCTCATCATCAAGCCCGTAAAACGCATCATGCCTTCCAGCCCTTCCACAAAGGCTTCCAACATGAACGAGTGTGAAGCACCAGTATCGAATAGTGTATAAGCGGGCTTACCACTGATGAAGACTATGCCTGGGGTAGTTAAATGTCTTAGAATGTCTAGTTAAGGTTTTCTTTCCTAGTCTGTAAATTCTATATCCATGAATTTTAAAGTTTCGGAAAGAAAACATAAAAGTTTTTGGCGTACCTGTGATCACTTGCTCCGGGTTCCGTGGTTGAGCCAGATCCAGAGCATACACTTGCTCCCTCTCCTGCCTGCAGTCTCTGCCCTAGTATCCACATCCTCGGCCACATCCTCGGCCTCCATAATACTGAGCAGGCGGGGCAGCCGGTGGTGCTGGTAGTGGTTCCCCCTTCATGGGGCCGTTCCTCCGAATATGGCCCACCTAATGACAGTTGAAGCACTTTGGTGGGGGATATGCCATACCCCCAGGTCTCTACATCTCCCGCATCTAGAGAGGCTAAGGAGCCATCACCACTAGTTCCCTTTGCTCCTGTCTGACCTCCTGATGAGGCTGGTCCTCTGCCCTTCTACCATCTCTCCCATCAGCAAAGCGGCCCCTTCACTGATCCTCTCTAGCACCCCAACACTTATTCTCAGTTGGCCGCTTCCAACCTCAAGTAGTGTGCCAATCTGCCTCAATCCTCTTCGCCATCTCCAATATCCGAGGAATAGGCACGTCGGACACGAACAACAGAGTCTCCCTCAGATCCTTTCTCAAGCCGTTAAAGAATCTCTTGGTGCATTCCGCATCATCCAACTGATAAGAATCCGCAAATTGGGCCAGATGGTTGATCTCCTCGTGGTACTCCACCACAGTCTTGGTGCCTTGTCTCAACTATAAAAATCTATCTTCCAGCTCATCTCTGGCTGACTGCAGAACAAAATGCTCCAATAGTGCGGCCCTGAACACATCCCAAGCAATCTCTGTAACCTCTCTATCAGCAAACGTCGTGTCCAGCGATGTCTTCCACCATCTCTTGGCATGGGACTTCAAGAAAGAGACAACCAAAGGCACTCTCTCCTCCCAAGGGCACCTTATCCCAGTCAACATCTCATACATGATTTCCAGCAACTCCTCCGTCCGAACGGTCGACTCTGTCACTAAGTAGGATGGGGGAGAAAGTCCTCGAAAAATGCTCAGCTAAATAGCCCCCGGGTTTGGCTGCAGAGCCGGAACCTATTGGGCCCTGAAAGCATCTAGAATAGCTGTCAGGGTCTGCCCCATCTCTGACTGTAGGAACGGAGTGGGGACCAGGGGTGGTGGCGCAACATTAGGAGTCAGCTGGACTCCGCCCTGTCTTGTAGGCTGTGCTGGGGGCTGCCAGACAAAAGTCATTCATAAGTAAATGTTTAAAACCTAATTAAAGGTGGACAATTATTATGTTATCCCCCATATGACCGGAAAATCATGGTTCCCCTTACCGGAAGAGGTTGGTTGGGCCTCGCCCACCTCTAAACCGGTAATTGCACTACTAGTCAGACCTATCGTACGCCTCAAAGATGGTGCACTAAGCGGAGTGCCTGTGTACTCTTGCCGGCTGGCGTACCGAACTTTTATGGCGAAGTGCTAAACCACACTTGCCGAGTCGGTGTATTGGTGTCGGTGCATCGACCCTCCAATACCGAAGTCCCACCACCTTATACTTTATGCGCATGCAACCTTAATGTATCATCTGCCGAGCCAAAGCTCCCCGGACTATCCCATCCGTCACAACCAACAACGGAGTCAAAGCTCACCGGACTATCCTGTCCTTCACAATCAACTACAGAGACCAAGCTCGCCGTGCCAACCTGCCCATCACCAAAATCCCCCGAGCCTACAGCCCGTGTGAACCAACCTAGCATCCCGAGTCATCGAGGTGAGTGAAAGTGACACCCTAGTTATACTAGTTGCTTTTGAATTTATTAATCCTACTGTTTAGGTTAGCCTAGGACTGCCCCCGACATACCCTGTGAAGGGCTCTCAAAGGGCACTAGGAACTTTGATGGGCTGAATCCCAAAGCTCCCTTTCGCAAGACATTTTTTGTTATTGGTTAATACCTGATTCCCGATCCCTTAGTATTACCTTGGATCTAATCCTAGTGTGTTTTGACTCTTTCTCTCTCTCTCTACGGGGAAGACGATGTTTCGTCGATCCCGAACACCACCTAAATTTAAGCCACTCTACTACCAAATCTTCCCAACTTCCAAAGGTATCCCCTATCTACTTACCAAGTCAATACACTAACATCCAACCTCTCTGGATTCATTTTGAATCATATCATGATTTCTGCAGTTTTTACTAAACGCAGACCATCCTAAGCTATACGATGTATATAATGGGAAGTACTCAAAATTATCATCCAATATCCCTATAATAATTATTAGGGGTCTTCCATGCCATGATAAGCCTAAATACAGGATTTCATAATTTTCCTAATTTACTTGATAATTTATTTAATTTTCCTAAGTAATTTAAGACCCAAGTTTGAACATGAAGTACCCCTTTCAGACATGCAAGTGCTCTAAAAAATTTATGATAATTACAAGATGACTATTGAATAGCAAAATCAGAGTATCAAAATTTTTTAGCATGGTTTAGGTCTCTAAATAAAATTTTAAATACAACCTACATAAATCATTTTAAAGAGACAAGTACTGCCAAAATACTTCCAAAAATTCGGAGAAAATTCAAGGATGATCATAAATACATATAAACACTTAATGTCAAGTTTCACAATTTTACAACAAGTGTGGAGTTCTGAATTTATTATTAAACATTAAATTATTCTAAAAAGCCTGTGAACAAAGTACTGAAAATATAACTCTGAAAATTATAAACAAATTTATGTAAGAGTATATTGATATAACATGCCCTCTGCCAAATTCTCATAAAGAAACTGCCTCCTCCAACTTCTATGAAGGGTATCCGAAGTTTACTGGGGCATGTAGGATTTTACAGACGCTTCATTAAGGACTTCAGTACTATTGCGAAGCCGCTGAGCAATCTTCTTGGTAAGGATGTGTTATTCAATTTTGACGAAAATTGCTTTGAGGCCTTTTGCACCTTGAAAAGCTGTCTGACTAGTGCCCCAGTTCTTACTTTGCCAGATTGGTCATTACCATTCGAACTGATGTGCGATGCGAGTGATTTCGCTGTCGGTGCAGTTTTGGGGCAGAGAAAAAAAAAGGTTTTCCACACGATTTATTATGCTAGTCGCACTTTGAATGATGCTCAACGGAACTACACCACTACTGAAAAGGAGCTAGTAGCAATGGTCTTTGCATTGGAAAAATTTCACCCCTACCTCATGCTATCTAAGGTCGTGGTGTATATCGATCATGTCGCTCTAAGTACCTCATACAGAAAAAGGATGCAAAGCCACGACTCATCTGATGGATTCTAATACTGCAAGAGTACGAGCTGTAAGTGAGGGACAAGAAGGGGTTCGAGAACATTATTGTAGATCATCTATCGCGATTGGAAATGCATGACACTTCGATACGTGAGGATTTTACAATTTCTTGACTCATTCCCTGATGAGTCACTTCTCTTTTTACACAGAACATGTAGGCTCCATGGTTTGCTGACTTTGCTAACTACCTCACGTGCGGAAAATTGCACAAAA